>CM060464.1:29184151-29624151 GCA_030544235.1 Lepturacanthus savala | reverse complement strand
ATGAGTCTGAAAATGAGGAGAGGGCAGTGTTACATAAGGCAGACAGGAAGGCCTTCAGTGAAGCCTTCCACTGCTGCAGCGTCATTACCTGTCTATGCAGGTGGTGTTCATGGTGTCCAGCCTCATGTACAGCATCTCTGTGGCTTGAGCCAACTGACCAGCATTAAGGAAAAGTCTCATTTTAAAGTCACATTCAAAGTCCTTACTAGCCAACATCATTACTACATCGTTAATTCGATTGAGGGGGATATTATAAATGGTTTGCCTCTGAATGTAATTTGATAATGACTGAACTCTTATATGGAGACTTCATGGCTATTCTAATGTAGGCATGATAGATGGAATTAATAAAAGTCTAAAGATATTAAAAAATATTCCAAGAGCCAAAGCTAATCTCTTCTTCGCATGCAGATCTTTTTATAGAGATTAATTATCTCCTTGATAAGATCCTGGCAGCAAATTACTTCTCTAATTAAAAGATTAAATACTGTTACATTCTACCAAGCAATTGTTTAATTTAGTGTGATGTCTTGGTGCCAAGGTTGATGATCGTTTTACCAAAAATCTGTCACAGCAGATCTTAACAAATGAACATGTTATTATTCATTCATTTTGTTCATGTAAAACGATAAGACAGAAAACGTTTTTTTGTGCAAAGAGGTTTAACTTGTGATTGAGCTGTTCAAATATATATAGATATATCTGTGATATCATCACAAAATGTATTTTGTCCATGCAGCCTACCTCATCACAAATACTTATATTTTTTTTATTTAGTGAGGTGTATCTTTTTATACAGCAGATCAAAAATCTAATGTTTTGCCTACACCCATAGTAAAACCGTGGCAAAATGAAAGAAATGACTGACAAACCTGTTTGTTTTGAATGTAAAAACCTGCAATAAAGTCAGTCATTTTCTATACCTGCTTATTCCTCATTAGGGTCACAGGGTTCTGCTGGAGCCAATCCCAGTGCATTACAGTGAGAGGCAGGGAGACAACCCAGATGGTCACCAGCCTATCGTGGGGCACACACACCATTCACACCTACGGGCAATTTAGAGTCTCCAATTAACCTCAGCATGTTTTTGGACTGTGGGAGGAAGCCGGAGTACCCGGTGAAAACCCACACAGACACGGGGAGAACATGCAAACTCCACACAGAAAGGTCCCAGACCCATATTCAGATCTTTTTGAATATAATGGAAAATGAACTGGAGTTCACATTAACTGCAGTGAAATAGACAGTGAAGGATACGACTTGGGGCAGTGATCCTGGCTGCAGTTTACAGAGTTCAATCAGCAAAGTGGTGTACATGACATCGATGTGAGGAGGAGAGGGCAACTGGAAAAGTTCTCCAAAGATCACCTAAAAAGGGGAAACAAAGTTTGCATTTTAAACAGTTTTTGTTGTTTCCTCTTTATCCTTCATGTAAGAAAAAAAAAAGATTTTACCTCCACAATGTGATAGTTGAGTGGAATCTTGTTCTTCCCTGGATAGCTGAGTAACTGGGCAGCACTGAGAAGCAGAAGAGGAAAGTGAATATAGAGCTCATGATGTGCACATTCAGACTTCAGACAATAGTAGAACATGTGAAGAAGCTCCTCACCAAGTTTTCCTCTCCCTCCAGTGAGTCTTGATGATATATTTTAGGTTTTCCTCTATAACAAATCTCTCCACAGAATGGCTGCCAGGCATCACTGGACCCTGAGGATGAACATAGAAAACGTTTGAGGACACAAAGAGAAAAACCTATTTAGTTGTTGTCTTCAGGAAGCTGCTGCACCAAAGAATTAATACCACATTATCTTAACAATTTAAAAACATGATCACAAATCCTCCTCCTTCACTATGTGACTGTGTTTAATTGGATTGTTTTATGTTTTCTTGCAACTAGGTCTCTGTCCTATTTATGCAAATTATTTCCCAGCATTTCTATATGCACTTCAACATATTTTGTAACTCCTGTAGCAGGACCGACCGACCGACCCGTCGGTCGACCCACACACCCACACAAACCTTTTATGTTATATCCTTTCAGTTAAATAGCTTAATTTATAGCTCATATTTATTATACTCTTATAATAAATATGAGTTGTGCTGTGACAGGGCTTCAATTCATGTTTTTTTTTTTTGTTTTTTTTAAAGGAAACCGCATCTTTAACACACCTCGGGGGCATCAGTGTAGTCGAACATGCGGAAGACGACCCGGGGCATTGGGTACTGGGCGTCTGGCATGTGCCCAGGAGGGGTGAAGGGGGGCAGGTTGTGTTGCAGAGCTTCACACAGAACGCTGTCGAAGGCGATGTACGGACGAAGGATGTGGCGCTCCTGCCAGCGGTCTTTCTTAAGCTTCTGAATCTGGGCCCAAAGGCAGTCCAGGTACTGGGAGAAGAACAACAAATGTGTTTTTAAATGTTTAACAAACCATTCACCCATCAGGAACCAAGAACAGGCAGCACATATTTAGTGCAACTTAACTGGCAAAAATGAAATTGACTTCACTTTAACAATGTCATGGGAATGTAAGGTTGAGGGAGTTTGTTTTCATCAAAGTAAAAATAAGAAATGGAACAGTGTGTGTCTCACCTCCTCTTGTGGGTGGGGCTTCTCTGCTGTCCACACCTGCAGCATGGGAACATGAGTCTTTACTCTCCTCCTGTAAAACACACACACACACAAGTCAATACAGAAGTAAACAATTCATTTGACATGGATTAAAGCTTTTGATTCAACAATGAGAACTTAAATAAGAAAGAAATCAAACATGACACAGCAATAAATTACTGTATATAAAGAATTAAAGAAACAAATTGTGTAATGGGAATTTATATATTTATGTGACATGAAAGTCAAAAAACAAAAGAAAGAAAAGATGTACAGTAAATGCTGAGTTAACAAATGAAATAAAGCAGTAAGAGGGGCCAAAAATGTGTCGGGCAGCATAGAAAACAAGGTAGACGTCTTACTTTAGGTAGCCTTCTATCTGGCTGAGTAGTCGGTCCATCTCAACGTCCTTCTTTTCGTAAAGCTCCTTCCCAACCCAGGGCAGGCAGGACAGCACCACGTACACAAACCAGTCCGACCGAACCTTTGGACGCAAACGGGACTTCTTACAGTCTCTCAGGCTTCAGTAATTCACTCCTTCGTTTCAGTATATAAACGATCATCATTCCACCTCAACCTGCTACAAACCTGTGGTACGTCTTCCTCTTGAGTAACACTGACAAAGTTTTCAAACATGGCCACCATAGAAGGTGCAGCAATCACATGGCAGTTGACCAAGTCAGATAGAAAACGCACCTATTGAAAAAAAATGTTTTAAAATACAGTGTTGATATATTTATGCTTTGTGTGTGAAGTGCTTTTGCAACATGGGCTTACCAAGAAAACAGCTTCGTTGTATAAATTGTTTTTCAACGTCTCCTTGAGTTGTCTGATCATGGCCTCCACAAACTCGCCTCCAAAGTTGTAATTTCTGGCGTTGAGGAGGCCGACCAAAGTTGTGTACACTGACAACTTCTCGGGCAGGAGCCGAGCACTGTCAGCAAACAATGACTGAGTCAGAACCAGTATGAAAAACAGCGAGTGTTTCAACAGTGAAAGGGGATAACTGGCAGGAACTTACACAGCACATAAAATGCGAAGGATTTTGTTTTTGTAGTTTGGAAGGTCCGCCTCCAAAACACCAGCGAGACCCTCCAGGTTGCTTTCCAGGGACGATGTACTCTGAAGAAATATGAAGCCAACATTTGTATCATCAGGCAAACTAACTCAAGCAGTCTTCACTGAGGGCTGTAGGTCATTAGAAGTTAAGAAATTTAATAAGCACTCGAATTAATACACTTTTTGGCTTAAAACCAGCAAAGCTGCAAATTGTATAAATTGGTTTATTATACTATGAGACCCAATTCATGTATTACTTCAATTAGACTGTGCATAAATTTGATTCTTTTTTTATTATTATTTTCAAATATCTACAACTCCTCATAGACTCAAACAAAACGCTCTGTTGTCCTTAAGAAGTAAAGTAGTGTGGTAGTTGGATCATATGTTACAGAATTATACAATTAATGTCAGGATCAATAGACAGCAAGAATCTATCCATCTTGTGTGTCCCAGTGAAGCCAGATTACCTTCTCCCCCACACGACATATCAGGGACTCCAGTCGATCTTCAATCTCAATCGGCTCCGATGTTCTCCTCCTTTTATGGGCCTGACCGCCTACAGTTTAACACAATACGAAAAAGATTTTGTTAAAAGAGGAAGTCTGAGAAAATCCACCCAAGGCACAACTGACCCATGTTCATTATCACAAAAGGTCCACACAAGTGTCTCCTAAAGTTGAGTAGAGAAAGTCAGCAAGTCAAATTAATTATGATGTAACCCGGGAGAAAATTATCTGGAATAAAGGAATTGAAAACTATTTGTGATGTAAAAGAGTCATGCTCTGAGGTCCAGTGCACGGTCTCTTCAAATTTGATTGTTAATGAGCTCAGAAAAAAAAATCACTTTCAGCAAATTAACTTGAAAACAGACAAGTGTCTATTTACTAAATGTTACATTATTGTGTATCTTTGTTTCTGTTTGTGAATTTTCCCTTTAAATTCTGGACAAACAAACACTTTTAAACAACAGTCTCATGTCTGAGGCTTTCTATTTCTCCTTTAATATACAGAATAAATAAGATCATATATAATGTCTCCCCCATATTTTAGTGTCTTTAAAAGGTAGTAACCAAAAATGTGTTGAAAACGTAATTACTTGATTTTTGCACAGTCTGTGCAGCCCTGAAAATAAGGATGAAGACAGCAATAAAGATTTTCTTACACAAAATACAGTCTTTGCTTTTATGGTAACTACATCACTGCATGAATTTAAAAAGATGGTCTTAATAAGACAGAGTATGCAAGATTTTTCTAACAAGCAATAACTCGTAAAAATGTAATTGCTCTCTTGGTGGTGTGTTTATGTGCAGAGAATGTTTATGTACAGGCTGCTGCCTGTAGGTTCTACTTTTCCTAATATTTTGGTGGACAGAACAAACATTCCATTTGTATGAGTGTGTGTGTGTGTATAGCTGCATTTCTTATTACCAATTAAATTTGGTTGCAAAGGTTTTAGGAAAGTTTATAAACTACTATATCTTAGAAAACAGAAACACTAAGGTGCATGGCTTACATTGATTATTTAATGTTTTAGTTTGTTTTATTATAAATGTCATGACTGTCTGCTTTTATTTCAGCACTGTGTTGCATTTTCAAAATAAAAAAGCAACACTGAAAACTCAATAACTAATTTATAGTATATAAATACAATTATATCATTTATTATTACTATCATCATAAGGTTGTTTTGCTGTGATGCTTCTCTCGATGTGAATTATATTTTAGGTGCATTTTCCCTCTAAATTTTGGACAAACAAAAGCAGTTTTTACAATCCGCACCTGACTATATGTTCACATTACCTTTATCTGAAATAAAAAAGTCTACAAAAGGAGTTTGCATGACTTCAACACTGCAATCAGAGCAGCTACAGCAGCAGCTAATGGTTGTGTTGTATGTATTGTACCGCTACTACGACATGTTGCTCTCACTATTTACCGCGATAGAGGGAACCCAAATGCTAACGGATATTTACTGTTAGCACGTGTTTGGTGAAATAAAAAAATAACATTAATACAGCACAATAAATCAAAATACGTGTACAGAAGGAACCAAGCAGGAGATTAATCACGTCCCCGTTCCGTGAAACACGCTAACGTTAGCTAGCTGCCGCTCGCTAGCCTCACATTAACGATGGATTACTCATGTATATTTAGGGTTATTTACCCTCGTTCTCGTCGCTGTGTCGTCTCCGGGACATGCTGCACGCCGCCTCGCTGCTGCCGTGTGGAAAACCGACGCTAAAACGCGTATGAAACAAAACAAGTCGTTTTAAGCTTCTAGATCATTCAGTCTCAGCCTGCCCGCTGGTGCAGAAACTAACAGCGGACTGAATCTAGTGATGCACATCCGGTGCGGGGGGGGCAAACGGAAGGTGTAACATTATTAAGTGTCCTCCTCGTGGTCCTGCTGCGCTGCATGACTGGTGGACTGGAGACCAATGAAATATTAATAACTCTACGTTTAAACCTCAATGTAATACGTTTAACAGCTAACACGTGACCAGGAAGATCTAGAAACAGTTGACTATCTTATTATACTGCATTTATTATGATCTAGAAGCTGTTAAACACCATGGCGGAGGAGGACACTTCTTACTCAGAGTTCTTGGACTGGGAATTTGACAGCTCGTCTGATGAATTAAAGCAGGAGAAACAACTTTCTGCCTCCCAGAGAAAGTACTACTGCTTCTGCAGGAGGAAGGTGAGTGACTAACGAGGTTAGTCTGATATCAGACTAACTTCGTATGGATTGATTTATTTTCATTGCATATTATCCCATATTAACATGAGTAAACTTAGCTGAGTAAATGGCTGCGTTTCACTGTGTGAATATTAGAAATATTAGTTCGTTTTGTTTTTTTTAGACAGTCTTACATGAATGTGCAAATAATAGCTCAAATCATGTGCATTGTTACTGTTGGCTGAAATTGATGAGTGTTAAGACTCTGAAACATGCACAACTTAAAGTAATTAGATGGAGAAGATTGTTATAGAGTCACAGGCAAAACATCTGGTAACCACAGTTTGTGTGATATCCAGCTGTGTAACCAGATTTGGCACAAAGTTTTGATTTAATGAGAATTGACTATCTTTCTCACATTTTAACTGAAACACACATATTTTTCTTCTTCACAGTCATTTGCTGCCTTTGTGGCGTCCAAGAGGGAAAGCGGTCAGGAGACAGGAAGGACATCTTGGTGCTGCTGCAGCCAGACTTTCAAGGAGCACTCTGCTATTCACAAACATGTAGCTAGGACTCATGCTACTGAAATTCAGCAGCTCACACAGTCCACCTATGATCATCTGTTGAGACAACTGGAAGAAGAACCTGAGTCCCTGCAGCAGAAGGACTGTGAGGCCAAACCAATAGATGTTACAGCATGGATTCCCAACATCAGTCACGTCACCGAGGAGCAAATTGACAAGTATTAATCAAATTTTGAATATCCCACCTCGGTTCAGTTGTGCCTTTATGAGTCCCTTTGTAATATCTACTCATGATGTGTCTCTATGTAATTCATAAGGGGTCCAGGCAAAGTTCTCCTGTATTACCACTACTGTCAAGTGGACGAACCACATGTCATCTGTGCTTGGCAGAAAGCTTTGTGTGAGAGGCTCCACCTAACTGGCAAGGTTAATAAATGCTGTAATACATCAGGACTAGATAACGATAACAATAATTGAAACACTACAAAAAAGTAAACATTAGGTGCATTTAAACTGACTGAAGTGTCCCATTAATCTACATCAGGTCAGGGTGGCGGCTGAAGGAATCAATGGAACAGTTGGCGGCACCAAAGTGGCCACTGATATTTACATTGAGGCCATGTGTTCACATCCTGTCTTCAAGATGGATGAAGAGGATTTTAAGGTCAGTATTAGTTTGGTGATAGATAGCACAGATACTACAGCCTGTATCATCCCATGTTCACATAATGTCTTAACACGGTCTCCATGAATATGAACTCTTTTTTTGTGTTCCAATTTTGTGTGTGTGTGTGTGTGTGTGTGCGTGTGTGTGTGCGCGCGCGTGTGTATGTGCACATGCATGTGTGCATGCGTTTTCAGACAAGCGATGGTGGTGCAGAGTGTTTTACAGACCTGAGGGTCGGTGTATATAAGGAAATCGTCCCCATGGGAGTGGATCCTAACGTCATTTCCTACCAGCTGGCGGGTACTGTTTGTATAAACAGTAATGCTATTAATGTATTAGTACTACAAACATGCTTCTAATAGCTATTACTGTGTTATTTCTGAGATACCTTATACCTATAACTGCTTTGCTTATTCTAAAAGTTTATGGAGAAGCAGTCATCAGTTTTTTATGCTCCACATGTCTGGAACAAACAGAAAACTGCAGGTCTGCAGAGAAAACAACTAAAGCAAAATATTCAAAAAGTAATATTGCATAGTGCAATATTTTGGCCGGACAGCATCAGAATATAACATTTTGGATATTGCCCAAATGTACTGTCAGTATTGTATAAATGTTATATGTCTCACACTGCTTTTGTAATGTATTAATTTTAATGCAAGTTGTGTCTTTGCCTCTCAGGGATTCATTTGGAGCCTGAGGA
The DNA here is from genome assembly GCA_030544235.1 of Lepturacanthus savala. NCBI lineage: Eukaryota > Metazoa > Chordata > Actinopteri > Scombriformes > Trichiuridae > Lepturacanthus > Lepturacanthus savala. The sequence goes on along the minus strand of CM060464.1, from coordinate 29,615,905 downwards.
GTTTCACAAAGAAGTGCAGGCTTTTATGGCTGGAGGGGATTTGAGCAATGACACTATCCTCCTGGACTGCCGCAACTTTTATGAGAGTAAAATTGTAAGTCACACTGTATGTGCTTTTAATAAAATAACAAGTTAAATGGTTCAATCATTAGCCAATAATCTGATTCAATTTGTCATGTGTTTGTCACCACCTGTCTGAAACAAAGATGCATACCTGTACAGGCATCTGTTTATGTTTTATTGACCTTTGACACCCCAGTGGAGAATGGCAGGAGAAAGTGTTATTGATATTTAACAGGATAAACAACATATAAATGCAAAGTGTGATCTTTAATTTCCCACCAGGGACAGTTTACTCAGTGTCTGGCCCCAAACATCCGTAAATTCAGCTACTTCCCAGACTACGTTGACCAGAACCTCGAACTCTTCAGGGACAAAAAGGTCCTCATGTACTGCACAGGAGGGATCCGCTGTGAGCGCGGCTCTGCCTACCTCCGCTCTAAAGTAAGCATGTTTGTCTATATTTGAAAGTACCTGTTTATTTTTTTGTTGTTGTTGTTTTTTTTTTTTAACTTCTCCTGCACACCTACAGGATGTTTGTAAAGAAGTTTACCAGCTGAAAGGTGGGATTCACAAGTACCTGGAACATTTCCCTGAGGGCTTCTATCGAGGGAAACTTTTTGTCTTTGACGAGCGCTACACCATCTCCTCTAATGACGACATCATCTCAGGTTAGCACGCATTGTAGACAGGACTGGAGTTTCATTGTTTTAGGGCCAAGGCCTGTTGTGTTGTCACTTTTTCAATATGCACCAACCAAAAGCCAAAGCACCAAGGCCATCAATTGAACCAATGATTTTAAGTTTTTTCTTGATCAAGGAAAATTGAGGTAATAAAATTAACTAAATAGATGACAAAGAAAACATTTGAATTTAAATTTCAGAATGGTGTCTTGTCAGATATCTGACTTATTAAATTAAAAGTATTTTTTCAGAACAGAGTCACTATGACACCAGCAGTGTTTCCCACAGAATGTTAATATATATAGTAGTTGGACTTCTGACCCTTATTAGGAGGTTATATCTAGTGCTGCAGGATATGGACAAATTATGGTATCTCAACATTGATATGATGTGACTATGATATCGCATTATAGATTTTGATTAAGTCTCCTAGTTGCATGGTGATAGATTCGTGTCTGTCATCATAGCCCATCCAGGCTCGAATTTAACCCACTGATTATGTTTTTTTTTTTTTTCTGAAAAGAAACGGTTGAAGTTGCTGTGTTGACAGAAAAGAAGCAGACTACAAAACTGCTTAATTAACTGAGGAAGGGCATCACTGTGGCCTTCTGGCTGATATTTTTTGTGAAGGGCACAAGGCCACGAGAGCCTTGGCCCTCATGAAATTCCTGCCCTGATTGCAGGTATTAATGTACTTTAAAACCACCTGAATAATGTGTAAAAGTCTCAAACAATACATGGAAACATTAATAAACATATACATTTAAGTGTTAAGTGTATAATTCTTTTAAAATCAGTGTCCGTGTCCAGACTGCAGGTACTGCGGACGTCCCTGGGACCAGTACGAGCTGTGTTCCACCCAGTTCTGCTGCCAGCTGGTTCTGTCCTGTCACAGCTGCAGACAGGACCGACACACCGCCTGCTGCCCCACCTGCCAGATCAAAGGACAGTCTCCGACTCAGCCATCCTCCGTCACCCGGCAGCACAAAGAGGAGTGTGAGTGCACCGACGGACGCCCAAGAATCCCTCAGGATGTGCAACAATAAAGAGGTCGCCACTGGACGTCACATGACTTACACTGCCCGACTAGGACGTTACACAGAATGTAACGACTAGAACTGGTGGAAGGTGTCCACTACGTTTTAAAGTAATGCATTTTTTAAATATGCAAGTGGGAATTTAAATCCTATATGCTGTTATGGGTTCAATGCTGAAGAATCTTCCATGCATCTGATATTAAATTATGAAACCTTTTATCAATCTATTATTGAGGGAATATAATGCTACAGCTACTTGATCCTATACTTTTATGCTATAACATGAATTTTTTGAACTCGTCAGGAATAAAATCTTAGTTCCAAGACAGAGAACATGTTATATCTTGTTGTGTGTGTTTTTAAAGTCACAGTTGAACAAAACGTTTGTCAGTTCGTCTCCATTTTCAGTTTATTGGACTGTTTTACAGAAAAGCAGCATATGCAAATATACAGGAAATAACATGCAGAAGTGACAGTATCTTCTTGTGCTTTTTCTGCTGATTGGTTACCAAGACTGTCTCAATACTCTGAAACCACAAATACTAATACACCTGTGTGCCTTTTTCAGAATTAAACACAATTGTGATTGCAATTCATTTATTTAAAGCTGTAGATGTCTGTCTACTATTTTTTAGCCTTAAAGATATTACCTGCTACTTGTTCTACTATTAAGCCATATGATGGTGCTGTTGAATATCTGATAAACTTGTGCATTTTTTAAATTCACATTTATAAATAAATACCCAAGTTTTCTCTCTGAAATACTCAGATTCATTGAAGAAAAAATACCCAATCATAATTAGCCCTGAATTCAAAATGCAAATTGAGTAAAAGCACATAATTAATATCAGCAAAATGCACTTAAAAGTATAAAATGTAAAAGTAGTAATCATACTGCATCATAATATTTGGCAAATTCCACACGAATTGCGGCAAATAAAAAATACAATATAGATAATATATTAATTTTATGTAAAATATTAAACTATTCATCTGAAAAGTATATATAGCTGTAGAGTATAAAGTAGCAGAACATATAAATATTCATGTAAAATACCTCAAAATTGTACTTAAAAAGTCACAACTAGTTGTGTAAGATGAGTGGTAATAATAAGAAGTCATAATAATTTTGAATAATGTAATTTGTTTTTTAAATATCCAAGTACTTGCAGCTAGAATCCAACAGGGGGCGCGACACGCCCACAGTGAAGCGGAGTTCAGCTGCTCATCATCCCGACGAGAAGCTTCATCTGTCCGCTGAGCCTGGTCCGGCGGCCCGAGTCTTCACCGACCACCGGCAGCATTTCCCGGGGGGAAATCCCGGCTCTGACAGCGCCGCTCATGTGTCTCCACACGGCCGTGTAACAGCGGGACGGGAGGACCGAGCGATGTCTTTGCCGGGCTCCGCTAACCTGAGCCGCTCCGCCGGCTGCAGACAGAACTCGACGCCGAACGGCGGAGCTGCGCCCCGGTACAGCAACGGTGAGAGGCCGGGGGGACGCGGCTTAACTCGCGACAGTGGTAACTGGTGACTTTCAGCCGTATATGTCCGAGGTTGTCGTGGTGACAGCTGCAGTTGAAAGCCACTAAACGTCTTAAATTATCATAAATTGAACGTTTGTATTTAATGTTACATCGTATTAATTAAATAACAAGAAGCGTTCACATTCCTTAACTTATTTTTTTTCTGAATTCGAGCAACCACGACACAATCGGCTGAAAGTCACCAGTTAACACGGTCGCGAGTTAAACCGAAACACCGGGGGGATGCGGTTAGTCTGGTAGCATTAGCACCCCGCGGTAGTCTCAGATAGCCTGTTGTCCAACTTTTATTTTGTATATATACATAGATAGATTCTGGTTTCAGTTATAACTGTAATGTGAAATAAAATAATAATAAAAAATACTAAGACGACGCGTGAATTTAGCAGCTACTATCAGAGCTAATGAGCTAGCAGCTGCTTAGCTAACCCCAGAGCTAAGCTAAGCGTTGAAAACCATAGAGAAAATATAGCGGCTAACATTAGCTGTGAAGCCAATGGTTAGCTGGATAATAGCTGGATAATAGCTGGACAGATTGCGCACCATCATTTCATGCTGTTCTCTACATTCGTAGATACCCAGTCAATTATATTTATATTATAATAATTAAGTTTGTATTGAGGGCTGCCGCTGCTGCGTTTTCAGGGATGCATGTCCAGGGCTGCTGATGTCAAACATTATTAATAGCTGTTAATGAAGCTTGATTACATTTTTTTTCTGTGTTTATTTGTTTATTATGAGGATCCTCATTAGCTGACACTCAGGGGAACAGATAGTCTTCTTAACGTCCACGACATATTACCTGACACGAGAAAAGAAAGGCTCTAAATGGAAAGAAACACAATAAAAATATATGTATGATTTGAATCTTTATTTCGAACATGTGTGTGAGCACTGAACAGTTTATTACAATTCAAATAAAGAAACAAAAAAATAAATACATAAATAAAACGGCAGAGGAAGACAAGAAGCAATAAATAAACAGAATACAATCAAACCGAAAATAATCCTTCTTTTCTCCTTTTATCTTCCTTCCTTGTTTTCCATTTTCTGTATTTTTCCTTCCTATCCCTCCACTAAACACTAAATACAGTGTCTATAGTATCTTTCTCCTAATAATTAATTAAAGGAATAATACTAATACTACTGCTATCAATAATAATAGTAATAATAAATACATAAATAAAAAAGCTAAACATGTTTGAAAAGGAGTAGGAAGAAGTAAAATACTTATTAATTCCTACCCCCACGCATTTCATAAAAATGTTTAAAAAAACATGAAAAATCCACTAACCAATACTTTTTGGTTAGTGAAAATTAGGAAGAATACACCAAAAAACCCAGACATCAACCTAAAACTGAGGAAATCAGGACTACAACTGCAATCAATGAAATTGGAACAAAAAGGAAGTTAAAGAGCTGAACTGTGACTTAAAGAAGTGATTGTAAGCCAAAGTGAGATCGTATTTTATTTTTAAAACATATTTTCCTTGGATAGACTGTGTATTACTTGTGAGACTGTTCCATAGCGCAATAAACCTGCATTGTTAATTTTTTTTTCCCAAATACCAGGGCTTTTATTGTGAGCTTTGATATTGTTGACTTAAAGGGAAACATTGACAAGTGGTGTAAAATCATGACACTTTGCTAAATTGAAAACTCCCTCCTTCCAGGTCCAGCACAGACCTACACATCCACTTATCCTGCTACAGGCTACTATGGGGCCCCGCTTCAGCAACAGCACTACCCCACCATCCCCACCCACAGCACACCTGTCCCCAACAAAGCCCCCATCACGAACAGTGCCCACAGTGCAAACTACTACCAGAACAACCATCAGCAACAACCACAGCAGCACCTTCCTCAGCACCATGTAGCACCCACCTCCCAATACAGCACGCCCCCTAGTTCCGCCCCTCTTTCTCAGCCATATGCCACCCTCCCCTCCTCAGCACCGCCGCCATTAAATGCCCAGTACCACCAACAACCATTCCAGCAGCCGCATCCTCCGCCGTATGCCTCTCCAGGATCTTATTACGGACAACAGTCGTACCATGCTCCTACGGCACAGCATCAGCAGCAGCAGCAACAACAGCAGCAGCAGCCCAGTCTGGTTCCTGCGCCAGCAAGTGGTCCTGGAGCTCCCCTCTACCCCATTGTTTCATACCCGTCTGCACCAGGAAGTAGCCAGTATGGCACCTTAAGTTCCTCACAGACCACCTCTGCACCTGGAGCCATGTCGACCCAGATGAGTGCCCCTCTTCATCAATACAGCAGCACTCAACCAGCCTCTGTGACAGCAGGGCACCCTGGGTACAGCGTGGCTCCAACCGTCAATGGTCAAGGAAGCACAGGTATGTGTGAGTTTAACCCATTAAAGCCTATGAGCCTCAAAGTCTCTGTCATTTTATCCTTAAAATTAAAAAAAAAAAAAAAAAACGTTACTCATACAGTTTTTTTCTTAATGACATGATGGTAGACAACTTAGACAAAATGTTTTAGGCAAATAATTTAAGTTTTAAGTACTTACTGTCACATGACATCATGATAGTTAGTGACACAACTGATGTAATTATCTCCATGAAACTATTGAGGAAAAAAAAGGGCTTAATAGTTTAAGTATAACATGACAGCTCTTAGGCTTAAATGGGTTAACAGAGGGTAATTAGCTGCTGCCTGTAAAAAGTTGAATCATCAATCAGTCAATCTTTAATTATATAAAGATACTTTTTATACATTTGCCTCACAAAAGAAGACAGGTAGACGGATACACTACAGTAACCCTCACCCCCTTTTCACATATAGATATTCCCATACACTGATGGCTTAGAATAGAGACATGGCATGGATGCCCCATGCATGAGGAAACACTGGAGCCAAAAAAACAAATAGATTAAAAGATATAATGAAAACTAAAAGGTTAAAGACCACTATGTGACAAAATATGACAAAACAAAATGTTAAAATATAAGACAGGATAAAAACTAAAATCCCTTAGAAAAAAAGAGAAATCTGAATAAATCAAATAAAAGCTTGATCAAACAGGTGGGTCTTGAACCTCCTTGTCAAAAGATCTCTAAACCAGAGCAGTATAAACACCTGGGGTTGCAAAAGCATGTATCGAAATACATTATTTTATCCTCTTTATTATTTGTCTTTATTCATTTCCTTGTTTTAAAATGGAATGAACTCCACCTTAATTCAACACTAACCTGTTTTGCATCCGTCCTGCATGGGTAGTAGGGCTGCACCTAACCATTATTTTCCTTATCAATTGTTGTCATCATTATCTGCAAATACAAATAGAGCCTTGTCACATGCTGACATGAAACAGTGGAGGTAACACAGGTGTTACCACTGGTACTAATTAAGGGTCCATTCAGGTCGAATGGAGTCAGGCTGCTGCTGTTGTGTGTGCTCGCTCACTGGAAAGGCTCCACTGCACTAAACGGGACCTTAATCACTATCATTGGTACGGAGCTCTTGACTGTGACCAAAATTGGCTCTTTATAGATGGCGTGCGAGTTATAATTTCAAGTGATCATGTTTGTACACAGGATTATCAGGAAATACAGATGTTACCAACAATGATAATTAAGGTTCTGTTCTATTCAGGTCAAACAGGGCGCTGCTATCGTACATGTTGGTGTTGGTGGGATTGGTGGGATTGGTAACACCTGTGTTTACCTACTATTCATGTCAATATAGCTGAAATTAAAAAGGTCCATTTAGGCTTCTTAAGTGTTTTCCCTTCACTGTCAGGTGTAATAAGACATGTCATGATGACGGTTAATTTATTGTTTCACTAGAGTCATTTTTTTTGGAGTCATTTATTTGGATGTCTAGCATCCCAATGGAAAATAGTTACCTTAGTAAAAGTCATCATGGAATAACGTACCTGGTTTACTGTGGTCAAGCTTATCCTGCCTAGCAACAGTAACTGAGGAGTGGACATAGGAAGAGTCAATTATGTAGTTTTTAGGCATGGGAATTAATTGAAAAAATTAATCTAATTAATGAATCACAATTAATTGCATGACAATATTTACCCCAAAAGCATCATTTGTTTGATATAAATGAATTTTAGTCACAGTCTGTTGTAATATTTGTAACGCGTTATTTCCTTTGTAATTAATTAATCATAATTAATGTGATGATGTCCCAGTCCTAGTAATTTTGCTGATATTTGTCAAACACTGAACAGGTCTGTCTGCTCTCCACCCAACAGGACACAGCCTCTCAGCTGAGTTTGCCCTAACGCAATCAAAACTATTCAATTAGAATCAAGAATTAATATAATCAAGTAACCGGCTGGACTTCATTGAGTTTTCAGCTGTTCATGGAAAGCTCTGAGTATCCCTAGACAAGTACAAGTACAATCTGACTAGGACTTAATGGGCTGTTATTGCTGTTAATGTTGTCTGTAGTTGTTTTTGCCTCCTGAACGTCCCAGATGTCACTCATTAGTTATTTCTTGGGGCTACACAATCTTCTTATTCTCCTACTTCAAATGTGTGTTTTGTGTACTTCTTTTTTTTTTTTTTTTTGCTACAGCACAAACTACAGTCCAGCACCAACATTATGACCAAAGCCATCAGGCTTCTCTGAACTACGACTCTTACGGCCGGGTCACTCACAGCAGCGGTGGCACAGACGCAGACCGACCGCCCTCAGGAACCCCCTCAACTTCAGTCCATTCCTCACCGGGCCGCCCCCAAGGTAAATACAACCACTCAGAGATTTAAGTGGTGTTAATTTCTAACCAGTCTTTGTTTCTGTTTTGTTACTTGAGTATAATATTAGAAACATGACACTTCTTGTGGGTTTCCCTTCTGGTGCTTCATCTTTACCTGGTGTAAACTGAACTTCTGTGTTTTTTGATTCAGTTGATATGTGTATGAGTTCTAGTTCAGTTGTGGTGTTTTGTGCAAAAATATGTGACTGCTATACACATTCCCAGCTGCAAATTTGTTACACACATATGCTTTCACATGTGCAGGTGTGAGTCTTTATGCAAAATGTAGGTTTTCAGTTTTGGAATTACTATGCAGCAGCCAGCTGCTGGTTTACTTTAATTCTGACTTGTTGCTTTTTTAAGATCTGTAGTTCTATTTCATTAGAATTTGAATAAAAATATAATCAATTGACTTTGAAGCTCTACTATCAAAAATATCCTTATATGTGGGGTGTAAACAGATGATAATTAAAACATTTCTGCCTGTGCCTGATTCAGTTTCTTTTGTCACACTAATATTAACCTCAGGCAACAACAAACACTTTATATAAGGGAAATGAAGCATACCTCTAATAGGATATGCATGAGGTACATGCATAATGAGGTACTTTTTTTATTTGAATGCATTAAATCAGTGTTCATACAAATGGTCTAATTGTTTGTATGTGTGAAGGTGAAGATGCTGAAGAATTAAGGGCAATGATGCAATTTGGAGCATTTTGAGGGAAATTATGATACATTTCAGTAATTTAAGCTGCAAGGTTGTGGGGGAATCAAATTATTTGTTTGAACTTAGTGGAGTTCTGCCTGAGAAAGAAATGAAGTCCCACAGGCAAATCTGCAGTTTCTCCAGTTTGCTACACCTAGAGCTATTTGATGCATGCAAACCTAATGAAGGGTAGATGTATGTTTGAAGTCACAAATCCTCTCTGTTGGATCTTTTTTAACCAGCTTCAAAATTTCCCACCAGTCAATGTTTTTTATATGTCATCTTCAATATAAAGTTAATGTTAAAACACCTTGTTGTTGTGACTTTGACCCTTTTTCATGACAGGAAAGCCTTTACATTCATAACGCATACATACACACATCATAATGATGGGATAGCACAACCTCAGAAAAAAAATAAATCAAACAATAAAAAGAAGTGGAAAAATTAAATTGTACCCCACTATGAATGAAAAAAGTTTTTAGTTTTATACCAAATCACCCAGCCCCGGTTAAATATTGAGGATTTGTCAAAAATCTCATTGTGTAAATATTTTGTGAAAGCACCAATATTAATTTCGTTTTGTTCTTTCTTGGTCTAAGGCCTAATATGGCAAAAATCACCAGAGCTTCCGCTGTGGATCACCCGGTCCTGACAGTTTTCTTATGTACCTTTTCCACTTCCCCCTCCCAACAGGCGTGCAGTATGGATATGTTGCTAATAGCGGAGCTAGCTCTGCCTCTGCCACCACCTCAGGCCCAGCTGCAGCTCCCTCGTCATCCAGCTCTGAGGATGACGATGATGAGGAGGAGGATGAGGATGAGGAAGCAGGTCTGCTCTAGCTTTTACCTCCCCCACAACCCTGTTCACTGTACCATCCATCCCCCATCAACTCCTTCAGCTCTTTCCTAAACCTAATTCCCTTGAATTTTTACCATTTATGCATTTCAATCCCCAGCCACGCACCGTCACTTTTGATCGCCTGTACCTGTCTGATCGCCATCTGTCAGTTCTGCTCCACCTGCGAACTCTTAATCAGTTTTCTGCTCATCGTCCGTTTCTTCACTTTTCTAACAGGCTAATCAGATTTCTCCCTCTCCTTCCCACCGCTTCCTCAACAGCCCTTCCAAAGTTCATCTGTCCCTTGCCATATCTACCCCTCATAGTTATTAGTGCCACTTCTAAATGTTGATTTCATCTTTTAAATGTGTGTGTGCACCCTGCTCTGTTCCACTTAAAACTGCCATGAAACTTTGTCTCAGAAAGGTGAGAGGTAAGTAGCTTAGCATTGCATTTTATCTTTAAAGGCTTCTGCTACTAACTACCAAAAAATAGAATTTTTATCATAAATGGTTTAATTACACAACGCTAAATCAAAATCAATCAATTCAAAAGATTTTTAATTATATATATATATATATATATATATATATATATATATATATATATATATATATATATATATATATATATATATATATATATATATATATATATATATATATATATATATATATATATATATATATATATATATATATATATATATGTTGGTCATGTTGGTCATGTTGGTTTCTTGTTATTTAAAAGTCCATTTGTATTTGTTTTTTTTTTTTTGTTTTTTACAAAAATCATGATTTAATAGATGATCATGATTTAAAGCAACAGAAGCAACATTTAAATGGTATCATAGGGATTGTGCTTCTTTGATATGTAAACTCTTTTCTACACAGTTTGCAATAAACAATGCTATATATATATATATATATATATATATATATATATATATATATATATATATATATATATATATATATATATATATATATATATATATATATATTACTTTTCTGGCTCGGGTATTATCGTACTTAAACAGTGATATGTAAATGATAACCTGTGATATGTGTTTTGTTCATGGGTGTTCTACTAATGACTAGTCCCTGAGCAGCGGTGTCGTCAGCCGGCGGCTAACAGGTTTTAAATATAGCCGCTGGCCTGCCCAGGAGAAGAGGGGCCATCTCCCTCTTGGTCTCCCAATCCTCCACAGTGTTCTCTATCTTGCAGGTTGTATGCTGCAATGAAATACTAGTTGTTGATTTTTGGATTTCTGCTCTTAGACTAGATTTTTGTTCACATATCAGGACGTGATACCACTGAAAGTTTATAAATGATAATAAGACATTATTTCCAAGTCAAACAGGCAGTTTCCAAAAGTGTAGAATAGTAGTGAAAGACGATGTGTTTCACTTCTCTTTGTGTCCTTAAGTTTTAGTTGAGCCGTTTCTTTTTTCAAGTCACATACAGTAATTTGCTGTCTTTGCTTCATCTTGTGTCCTCATTGCCTCATTCTGTTGAGTCATTCTACCAATAGTGCTAAAATGATGAGTCATCTAAAGTGAATGACATAAGATGTACTTGTGCTGACTCATTCTAAGCCACCTGTTGCATGTTGGGCTCATGTTCTGTATCCATGTGGTATTCATGCAGCTGCTGTTCTTTTTTCACTTTTCATACTGACTAGATAATCAGAACCAAAGTTACTTATGGAGCATGAATGGAGACTTGATTATCAGTAATCAGCACTCTGGAGGTTAGTGGAGGGGGCTTGTGACTAAACATTTTGTTGATCAGTTGTTGAAGGTTTGCAAGAAAAAAGGAAAGCAAACAACAATGCTGAATGAATGTACTGCAAGGTACCACAAATGGTTAAGTTTTAGTCTGGATAGTATCTCTTCTATTAATCCATGAGCTGACAGAACAAAGTAGGGGAGGAGGAGGTGTCAGAAGAATCATGGAGGAGGAAAAAGGCTTAGCTGCCTGGTGTCCTCCTCTTCCAGAGCAGATAATCCAGTAGTCTGCTGGTCTGATTAAGTCGCAGATGATTGGATGCCATCCTGTCCAATGAGCTCTCTGCAGGACGCCTGTCGTGCACTGTTGTTGATCCCTTGTTTTGGCCCACATGGAAACATGGATTTCATTCAGATATTTTAACACTTCTAACGACTGAACAGGAAATGGATGCAGAGACAGTCTGTGATAACGTGCCAACCAGGGATGTTGTGGTTCCCTGTTACAGTGCATGAAACAAATTGGCCACCATGATGCTCACATCCCATTAAGTTATTTCCACTTTTGGGTTGTGGTGTATTATTTAGACATGTAGGGAATCTTTAAAAGGTAAAATCACTGAGGGAGATTGAGCAAAAATGGGTCAAAATATTAAATTAATGTTCTGTCTGTCTTAGAACAATAGATACCCACAACAAATGTGTAAAGGTTTTCCTGTCATCATTTCTGCTGTTCATACTGACCATTAGAAGGTCCAGTTATCATGCACTTAAATGTAAGTGATAGAGGACAAAATCCAGTCGTCTTTTATACATAAGAAATATATTTAAATGTTTTATCTGAAGTTAACATGATCCATCAGCTGTACAAATGAGTCAAATCAAATGGATCTCTTTCAACATTACATAAAAACTTTTTGTTGTTGTTGCTACTATACTATACTATACCAGTACAACACAACAGGGATACAAAAAGAAAGAATTTGATGATAAAACACTGTAAATGCGGCACTTGATGTGTCAAACTCAGACTATTAAATCCTCAAATAAGCTTCTGATTAACTTGTAAAACCTTCTTTACCTTGCCTTCTTTATTTGTTGACCAGCTGTCAACCAGTTTCACTCTTCTCTCTGTCTCTGTCCTCTGCGGCCTGAGGGAGGCCAAGGACATCATTCAAGGCCAAACTAAAAATAAAGCTGCTTTCTACTTTTTGTCTGTCATGGATTTATCTTCAACATGTTTTATCTTCTAATTTTATTTTAGTGTGTCTGGTGGTCTTTTGCATTTTTTCCTTTGTATTTGCTTTTTATGGTTTCCCATTGGTATTTCTTATGTCACTCTTATAATCCTCTTAACCTGTATTTTGCTCTTTACTTCAGTTCTTAATTTTTTGGTTGTTTCACTCTTTCTGTCCATCTCTCAGGCGGTGACACTTCCTCTTCCACTACTGGCAGTGCCTCTCCGGTGCCCAACAGCTATGAGTCCCTGGAAGGAGGCAGTTATCCAGGTACATTATCATCAGAAACATACTGTCCATCCAAATAATAGACATGCCCACAAATATGTTTCACAATCGTCTGTTAGGGCCTATTCTTTAATGTTTGGATTTACAGCTCAATCTGATTGAAATTAACTCTGTGATCAAAACAGGTGGATTATGCTCCCATCGTGATTGGTAAATTAAAAATGTTGATATAATTAAAGCAGCATTTACACTTAATAGTGACCATGTTTACATGGACAGGAATAACATATTTATAACCTGATAATAACAATAGATGGAGTAAGACTGCCATGTAAACAATGCTTTTTCCAATCCACTATCATGTGGAAAGGAGTGAATATACAACAATTGACACCATTTGCACTTTTGTGATTATGTTAACACAATAAAAAAAAAACCTTGTGTTTTCCAAATGTACATTAGATTAATGCTGAACTCTTTTCTCATCCAGATTCAATGCCACCTTCCAACGATATGACCAACCAGGCCCCGCCCTACAGTAGCTATGGTTACCCCAGCATGCAGCCAGCCTATCAACAGGGACCCGCATCCCACACGGACTCCTCACCCTCCCATGATCCCTATGGCCGGTCAGGCTACCAGCAGTACTCCCAGGTCAGTCTGCCACTTTGTTCTTTAAAGCTTTTTCACCATGTGGATTTACTTATTTTTTCCGGGAGACACCTGAATCACCAAATCCAGCAATTCACTGTTGTGATTTGCTGTTTGTGCAGCTGGAGAAACAATGGAGCCAATCAGAGTCTTTGTGGACTGCACTTAAGCAGGTGACAATACTAATGGGTAGTGGCAGTGTCTCAGAGATTAGGAGCATGTTAAACATTAGTAAGATCATATAGCTGAAAGCATTCCTTGATTAATTGACAACACAGACCTGTAATTGCATTTTGGCAATAAATTGAACTAATGCTTCAATATCCCATTCTCCCTTGTAACAGATCTCCTGTAGTAGTGATTCAGGAAATGCAAAGCTGATAATTTATTCATGTCTCTCTTCTCTGCAGCCATTCCCCAACCTGTCCACACTGTCTCAGGCCCTGGGGGGGCTGAGTGGGGTTCCAGAGCTGGAGGTGGAGGCCCTGATGCCCATCAACCTGCTACAGGAGAGAAACCTGCTGCCTCCCAGGCCCCTGGAGGCCCCAGAACCCAACCTCAGCTCTGACCTGAAGAAAGTCAACTGCAGCCCACAGTAAGTATTAAGAAAGAAGTATTTACTTATTTATTTATTTTAGCTTTGCCTGAAAAAACTGCAGCAGCTGTTCTCTCAAAATTAAATATTAAGTTAATACTTTCCCCTGATATCTACCAAGTAAGCTATTTGATAATATGTGATAGAAATAAAAACAGACATCAGGAAGTGTAACATGCAGCACAGTTGCATAAATGTGTGAACTAGAAGTAGCAGCAGTAGTAAAACACACTTGGTCTCTCTCTATCTCTATCTTATCTGTGGCTGTGTTCTTGAACTCACTTCCCCTGTTTCTCTACTGAAGGACATTCAGATGCACCCTGACCAGCATCCCTCAAACTCAAGCTCTGCTCAACAAGGCCAGGCTTCCCCTGGGCCTCCTCCTGCACCCCTTCAGAGACCTACAGGTACGATCAGACCCCAAAATCTCCCAAAACTCTAGACCATGTATGATTTCCTCTCAGGATGTCCTCATTAGATAAGTGTCTGATTGTGATGACCTTGATCTTCTTGCCACATGAAGAGGAGTTTATCAGACTTAATCACTTAAGACCCAGGCCTTTTTTCAGTTTTCCTGTTATGAATGATAACAAATATGGAATATCTTGACAACCACAAAGTTTATGTACTCAAACCTGGTATCAAAAGAAAAATCCATTTATGTTACTGTGACAGTGCAAATATAGTTAGAATATTGCCAAAAAAGGTGTATTTAAAACCTAAGATTAAACTAAGAGTTCAAAGATCAATTACTCCATAAAATCATATAAATCACACTGAGGATCATTACAGAACATGAAGAATATATTCTGTGAGACGTTTAAAAAGGAGATTATAAAGGACCCAATTAAATAATCACACAATAATTATTGTATTGATGATGTGGATATTAACAATACATATTGTTATTGAACAGTAATATTCTGTTTTAGTACGGATAAAAATCATATTTAGTGCTGTAGCTGAGGTTTTCTCATGTGATTTATGCATAAAACTCAATGCAGCCCCTGTATCAGGGGGTTTTGGATTTTAACAGGTTAACTGACGAAGCATTTTGTTCTTGTCTGCCATTTTAAATTATTTTATAAAAACAATGAATCAGTTGCACTGTCAAGCTTCACTAGTTATTCTGAGGTTGTCACCCGTAATGTCGAAAGGAAATCTTGCACAACTTTAGCACTGGCCAAACATATTGTAATAAGACACCGTTTCTAGTCTGAAGATTTTTTTAAATTAGTTTAGACTTTTTTACGCTTTTTTAATCAAACCACTGTGGTTTATTTTTTAAATCATAACTTGATTTAAAATGAATGAATAATCTTTCACTTTTTGTAGGTAAAGACAGAAAACAAGGCATTGAAATTATAATACTAATAATAATAAGAAGAAGAATATAGGTCAATTACCTACTATTACACTATCCAACCAAGGAGAAACACTGGATTATATGAAAAGTCATGACTTATTACTGGAAGCTGGAGGAGGAATACAGTATTATGTGAAGCTTAGAGGTATTTTTGTGCTTGTGGTAGATTGAACTGATTGTTGGTCTATTGTAGACAGTGGGCAATGATGATGAGGTGCAGGAAGATAGTTGAGTGTATTTTTAGAGGTGTTAGTCGATGTGATGTCAGCCAGTATGAACCAACAAAAAACTGGGATGTACTAATACCACGTGGCCAGAAAACTGTCCACTCTTTCAGCAATGACAAATAAATACAACTGAATATCAAGAATGGGAGGTATATTTTAAAGCCATTTATAAGGGACTCTGTACTAAATATGATCCTGTTCAGTGTTGATTTAGTAAAACAAATTCACAGCCAAGTGCCCCCACAGCTTTCTAGGGTTGGTAACTGACAGGCTTCAGGATTCTTATTATGCAGCTACTGCTTGTAGTAGCTGGTGTCTCTGCTGCAGCTTTCACAGATGCCACTAGTCATGACAATATTCACACACACAATTCTGCCACTCTCCTCCATACCACCAAGTCTAAATTCTGGCACCACTGGTGGTTTGTTAAAAAGAACAATGATTATGAAGGAAACTTTCCTCTAGGGAAATTTGGAAAGGGATCCGGGACTACTGCCGGAGTGTGTACACACAGATATATATATATATATATATATATATATATATATATATATATATATATATATATATATATATATATATATATATATATATATATATATATATATTACACAAAGACGTATGAATGAAAACCATGCAATTTTTTTCACCTGAGTGGCTGGTTAAAAAAATTATTATTATTTGGTTATTTGTTTTGTTTTTTGAGCAATCCCTGTGTTTATTAATATGACCTTCTACAGAGATTTCAAACAAATAATACTAGTAAATTTATATGCTATACAATGAGGAGCAGAGAGATGTGGCAGCACTTAGAGGCCGCTCATTCAAATTTAGTAAATATCTGATATTTTGAGTACACTGAGAGTCAGTTTAAAGTTTAAATGGAGTGTCTAGGTCAGGGGTCATCCATCCTGATCCTGGAGGGCCGGTGTAGTTGCAGGTTTTTGTTGCAACCAAGCAGTAACACACCTGATTGTACTAAAGAAGGTCCTTAGCAATGGCTCTAGTGGTTGATTAGTAGAATCATGTGTTACTGCTTGGTTGGAACAAAAACCTGCACCACACCGGTCCTTCTGGACCAGGATTGATGACTCCTGACCGAGGTGAAAGTATGACTGGGCACTAGGCAGCAGTTGGCAGTGCAAAACTCTGATGGTTTGTTTGTGTCGAGGAATAAGAAAAAATCCAGGGTATAACAGTTGTTGTAGGGAGTAGGCTCGGAGTGAGTGGCCCGGAGCCCTAAATCCATTTCATGAAGTTCTGCTGGGATTGTTTGCTGTTGTCTCATCAAAA
Organism: Lepturacanthus savala; assembly: GCA_030544235.1. Taxonomy (NCBI): domain Eukaryota; kingdom Metazoa; phylum Chordata; class Actinopteri; order Scombriformes; family Trichiuridae; genus Lepturacanthus; species Lepturacanthus savala. The sequence goes on along the minus strand of CM060464.1, from coordinate 29,598,971 downwards.
TGTGTCAGTAAACATTTGTGAGAATATGCTGACTGAATTTAAAATACTTTACATCACTCTTAAAGAATTAGGTGAGTTAGTGGAAGCCTTAACACCACCAATATGAAACCAACATTTTTTTTTCTTGGATCAGTCTGGAATCACAACAACCACAGCAATAGCCACTAAAACCTTTTTAATGGCTATGTTTGGTAAATTGCAAAATTATTTGTACAAAACACAGTGTAACTATCATGTCAACTGAAGTATAAAATAACCTATGATGGAAGGAAAAAGTGGTGTAAGTAATCATGGTGCTGAAGAAGCCTTTGAGAACACAGCCATAGAAACATGACAGAGAAGTAGGTCGACAAAGACCACAGTGGCAAAGATTCGTTTAACCACATTCCCTAAGAAAGGGAGACAAAGCTCTTTCAGTTGTCTTGAGGCATGAATGGAAGAATGATTTGAAAAGGTCACAGTTAGGAGGGAAAAGGAGGTGGGAGACAAAAATCTTGTGCAGCTCATGGGACACATTTTGTACTTTTGTTTTTTTTATCAGTAGGTACCAAATGTTTCCCTAAACCTTTCCTGTCCCTCCCTGCAGCAGTTACCAGTGATCACGTCCAACACGATAGTGCGCTGTCGCTCCTGTCGCACCTATATCAATCCATTCGTGACTTTTCTGGACCAGCGCAGGTGGAAGTGTAACCTCTGTTACCGGGTCAATGATGGTACGAGTCCATTTACATGTTCCCCTCTCTTCATCATCTTAGGTGTTTACAGTCAAATAAAAACTATTGATATTAATAATAATTATTAATCTTTGTTAGTCTTTTGTTTTATGACATTTTTTGCAGATTTCATATTCCTTCTGTTTCTTCTTTTAGTACCAGATGAGTTTATGTACAACCCGGTCACCAGATCGTACGGTGAGCCCCACAAGAGACCAGAGGTTCAAAACTCCACTGTGGAGTTCATCGCCTCCTCAGACTACATGGTGAGCTGTTTCTCCGTCCTCTTGTGGAAATGTGAACATTGTAGATTTCATCATGTAGTGTGATTGTCATTCCACCAGAGGGCAGTCGTTGTCTTTGCACCACAACATGTGGGCACAGGTGTGCCTTTAAATTCATATTTAACAGAGAAAACAGAGTCCATACAATACATGTGATGTAAGACTGAAGCAAATTAAACTATAAGGTTTTGTGTCTTTAAATCAGGCATCTCTCAACACACATATTATAATCACGTGTATTTGCTCGACCTCTTGTGTGTTTAGTTGCGACCCCCACAGCCAGCAGCCTACCTGTTTGTGCTAGACGTGTCTCACAATGCTGTGGAAAGTGGCTACCTGAAGTACTTCTGTGACTCACTACTGGAGAACCTGGATAAGTGAGTGCTGTTGATTGTCAGAACACTAATAAATACGTTTTTTTCTTATAGTTCTTGACTCCAAAAAACAAATGGAGTAGATGAAAATAAGCAGTTAATAACAACTGTAACTACCATTTCTCCAGAATATATTTTTATGGTATTTTTTTTTTTTAATCTCTAAATGCTCAGCACTTGTAAAGGCTTGTTGTGTGCTACAGGTTGCCCGGGGATACGCGCACCAGGGTGGGTTTCCTCACCTTCGACAACACCATCCACTTCTACAACCTGCAGGAGGGTCTGTCCCAGCCGCAGATGTTGGTGGTGTCAGATATAGACGGTAAAAAATTAAATTTCCTATAAATGTTTCTCGCCTTTTTCATCTGCTTGGACCATGACGTTGCTGTTTGGTGAAAGGCAGTGGTGTCAAAAGTACACACATTTGTTACTTAAGTAAAAGTATAGATACTGCAGTTTAAAAACACTCTGTTAAAAGTTGAAGTATCAACTTGACGTCTTTACTCAAGTAAAAGTGAAAAAGTATGTGCTCAAAAACCTACTTAAAGTATAAAAGTATAAAGTAAGATTTAAAAAAATACATAAAATAAATTAGTTGGTGCCAATATATAGATTGGAAGCTTAATTTGAAACTGATTATACATGTGGCCCAAGACACAGCATCATCATAAACCCATTACTGTCAAAGACAAAGCAACTCGAGGAACATGCTCTTTCTCAAACTTTATTGGAATTCAACATCCAAACCGAGGTAGCACTCAAGAGGTAGGTATTCAGGCCTGAAAAACTGCCAGAGACAGAGAGACACTAGGAGTACATGGCGGTGATGGTGGTAACATTTCCATAGGGGGTCTGTTTGCTCTCCGCTTCATTGTAGTGCTGGGTGGGGGCCAACAACAGATCCAGACCCCTCCCTTACATTACCACCATCCTATTAGAAAACCTGAAAACTATTTAGTAATAAGCTTAACTGTGCACTTGGGGGAACATTTTTTTTTTAAAAACTAGCTCTCTATCGTCCTATTAGCTACTGATGACTTCCTTTTGTGTCAGCACAAATAACATGATTCGTCTAACCAATGAGCATTTGTTTTATACGATTCATCTAATTACACTTAAGGTGTGGATTGGCACCACTGATCTGTATTGGATGGCGCAAATGACGTAATACGGTGATTAAAAAACAAACAAACATGAAACTTAAACCAAGAGTAACGAGGCTGTTCGTTTTTAAAAATGTAAGGAATAGAAACTACAGATACTTGTGTGAAAATGTAATGAGTAGAAGTCAGAAGTAGGCAGAAAAAATAGTAATGGAGTAAAGTATAGATACCTAAAAAGTGTACTTAAGTACAGTAATGAAGTATTTGTACTTTGTTACTTGACATCTCTGGTGAAAAGTAACTTGATATCTATCATAGGAATCATCCCATTAAGTCCAGCTTTAAACTTGTAATGCACAGCAGCAATTTGTTTCTTCTAAGGGTCCTCCGTAAACAATCAGGAAAAAAAATATTTTCACAATCATTGAAAGTAATAGTAATTTAGTAATTCAGTCCTGGTCTGAATTTATGAAACGACTGAAACTGACTACAAAGAAAGGATGGTTGTAAATGTTTGTAGAAAGGGTTAATTTCTCTCCAGGAATTTAAATTCCTGCCTGACGTTTAAATAATGTAATAACTTCCATTTAAATTCTCCTCTTGAAATTCTTACTTGGATTCCAATATCCAGAGTGTCTTGTGTAAAACCTTTATGCTTTTATTTGTATGTTTTGATTCTCTTTGCAGATATTTTCATTCCATCTCATGACAGTTTGATGGTGAACTTGAAGGAGAGCAGAGAGGTACAGTCTTTGTCTCAATATTATGGTCCCTTGTTGACAGAGAAAATAAATGGGTTGCATTTGAATCTGTGTATGAAGTTTGTTGTATTTTTCTCCTTTCTGCATCATGTGTTCCTTTCCTATTATTATTGTTCCTTTTATCACTTTCTATCTCCCCCGCTGTTATCCACCCTTTCTCCTTTCTATCCTAATTTTCCCATATCTTTCATTCATGTCCTCTCTTTATTTTCTCTTCTTTGTCACATTATTCCTTCTATTTTCTTTCATTTTGTCTTCTTTTCTGTTTCTGGTTTTCCTCACCTTTCTTGTGTAGCTGGTGCAGGACCTGCTGAACTCCCTGCCTGCCATGTTCAGCCAGAGCAGGGAGACTCACAGCGCCCTCGGTCCGGCGCTGCAGGCCGCCTTCAAGCTCATGTCACCCACCGGGGGACGTGTCACGGTGTTCCAGACCCAGCTGCCCACTCTGGGTGCTGGTCTGCTGCAGTCCAGGGAAGACCCCAGCCAGCGCTCCAGCACTAAGGTACGGATGGAAGGGCAGAGAAGGTTGTTGAGGACAGTCCATAGGGAGCTCTACATCAGGGGTCTCCAACCCTGGTCCTGGAGATCTACTGTGGGTGCAGGTTTTTGTTCCAACCAAGCAGGAACACACCTTATTCTACTAATAAAGCTCCATAGCAAGGGCCCTAATGGTTGATTAGTAGAATCGGTAGACCCCTGCTCTACATTTTAGTCAGAAACACTCCTTTCTCCATCATCAGGGTTCTGTTAAACAAACCGATAACATGGACCACATCATGTCCTGCCTGGCAGCTGTAAAACAAACAAATGATAATGCTTTCATTATGTTTCAGAGCTAGAACAATTGGATTTCATTGGATGTCATTTTTAAAAAGCAAAAATGCAAGAAAATGAAGTGGTTCCTGATTCTGTTCTGGCTTCAAATGTGAATATTTGCAGATTTTTCTGAACTCAATACAATACGGGTTGTTGGCCAGACAACACAACCGATTTGAAAGCGTCAGTTGGTCTCTGGGAAATTGTGATTTAACACTTTAAAGAATAAAATCTAGTGATGTGTTAATATTGTAGCGGAAACCCCTTGATATTGTGTTTACATAGATGTAATATCTCAAATGAAGAACAGGCCTAGGTTTACAAGAAGTTGTTTTTTTTGTTTTGTGTTTCCCATTTTATTTCTGAAGCCTCAACCAAACCATATCACTCCTCCTCCACAGTCCCCTGCTGTGCTGGATTTATTATTTTTGTCTTGGCATGATCAATAGTGTTATATTTGTATTTCTGTCACAACTCACCAGCCACAACATCTTTGTGGATTCATTGGATTTCTCATTTACTTTAGAGACTGAACCTCTGTGGAAGATACTGAGCTCTTTGTCATCACATGAATGTGATTTATTGATGTTCTTAATGTCTGTTCTTTTTTTGATCGGTGCAAACTGCCAATATGTTACAGCAACAGTTTCCAGGAACAGATGAGCTGTCTTTGTCTGTCGCCTGGCTTTTATGCTGTTAGGATGATCATGAGACTGAAAAAAGTAAAATAAGAAAAATATTGTCTTTACAGATTCACAAATTTCCCAGCCAAGAAAATGTCTAATCTGTAAAACCAAAACTTTTCCGTATTTTACATAGTGTTATGAAAGTTATTTACAGTCTTTATGCCAAGCTAAGTGAACTGGCTACTGTAACTTCATATTTACAGATCTGATCCCACTTCTTTTTTAACGAGTTTATATATTTACAGGGAGTACAGCACCTCGGCCCTGCCACAGACTTCTATAAGAAATTTGCTTTGGACTGCTCAGGGCAGCAGATCGGGGTGGATCTTTTCCTGCTCAGCTCCCAGTACACTGACCTCGCCTCATTAGGTAAAACAAAACACTTTCTGTCTTAGAACTCTTCTTCAGCCATGTTTGGTATGCACCTAGTCCAAGTAGATGTTATAATTTTGCATTTTGTGAGAATAAATAACTGAAATATAAGTCGCTTTCACCTTTTCTACAGCATGTATCTCCAAATATTCGGCGGGCAGCATCTTTTACTACCCCTCCTTTCATCACATCCACAACCCGGCCCAGCTGGAGAAGTTCCAGAAGGATCTGGAGCGCTACCTCACCAGGAAGATTGGCTTTGAGGCAGTCATGAGAATACGATGCACTAAAGGTAACGGGTCACACACATAGACACACACACGCACACACACCTACTAACCAAAACAGTGTTATCCCCCTTAAAAATGTCTCTTATTACCAGGATTTTCAGTTTAATCTTGTTTCTTCAACACTCACAGTATTTTTCCACCTGTTTTCTGCTGTTTACCTGAAGTGAGTTTTCTCTCTTCACTCATTTGGTGTATTTATTTTAAACCTTTATTCTTTGGCCTTCTGCCTCCTGTCAGGTTTATCCATCCATACGTTCCACGGTAACTTCTTTGTGCGCTCCACTGACCTGCTGTCCCTGGCCAATGTGAATCCAGACTCTGCCTTCGCTGTCCAAATGTCAATCGAAGACTCTCTGGCAGACTCGTCTCTGGCCTGCTTCCAGGCTGCTCTGCTCTACACCTCCAGTAAAGGTGCTCACACGTACACACACACACACACACACACACACACACACACACACACACACGTGTATATGTCTAGTACACATATTAATGTAACTTGGGCTAGTGTGAAACATGTTAAATTCATGTCTGTATCTCACCTGTCACAGCAGCAGCTGAAGCGCAGCTCTCCATTGAGCCCGTGTGTCTCCAAGCACGCTGGCATCATATGTACATTAATATTACAGATATCAATGACGGCTCTGCAGATGACACCTGAAGTCACTGACTAGTCTCCTTCGTGTTGTACAGTAGGGGTGTGTAAAAACACATTACATTGAATATTATTTCTTTTTATCTCCAGATATGTCGCGGGTCGTCCAGGTTTACAGTAAAATTGTTGGGAATGAAGCCGCATCATCCAGATAAACATTGAGCTCCATCACAACTGTTTAAAAATCAGATATCAGAAGCTCAAACTTTATTCTGGAAATGAAGCAGAACACAAAGAAATCACCAGCGCGCTCGCTCTTGACATAATTTAAAAAGCAATAGCAAATGATTGAAGCCTACAGTACTGTTAATTATATCTAAAGTTTGTAGCTTTTTTTTTTTTTTTTTTTTTACATTTTAGATGAGTAATCTAACTATTTGCTGTCATTGTAAATCTGCAGTTCAGCATCAGACAGCGCTCAGTCAGTGACTTTCTGATTCCAACCTTATCTTACATGGAAAGCCTTGTCGGAATGGTGGGATGTTTGTGTGTCGGGATAGCGGTATTTCAGGATGGTGATATGTCTAAATGGTAGTATGTCAGAATGGCAGCATGGAAGGGCATTTAAATCTTATCGGTTAACAGTCATAAAATAAAATCCAAAACGTGCATCCCTTTTCCCATATATTCCTATCCTCATGCAAAGTTTTCATTTTAGAAAATTCTCAGAATTTTGCAACCCTCGTTACTGGTCTTTAGTTACTCAGTAAAACTTCACATAGGATGAAAAATTGTGTTTTTTTATGTTTATATGCTCTCACATGACCCACAGCTGGTTAAATTCTAATGCCACTGATTTAAAAGTTGTGAAAGTATCACAAAAGACATTATTTGTTTTCTTATCTTGTATCAAATCTTCAACAAACTGCTGCATTAGTGTCTCTTAACCATGTCCCCATAGGAAAGAGACGTATCCGGGTCCACACCCTGTGTCTGCCAGTGGTCAATCAGCTGAGTGATGTGTACGCTGGGGCTGATGTCCAGGCCATCACATGTCTGCTGGCCAACATGGGTGAGTCTCCACTTTTATCTTTAAAACATCTGTCAATCCTATTGCCTTGACTTGGAAGAAATTAACCTTTTACCATCTACATGGTGCAAATTTAATCTTAAAAAATACTGTATAACAAGAAATGAAACATGAAAATGGAGAATAAAAGGTTAATTTGATTTTGGTCTATATTTGTATATAAAAATTGCTGTTCCTCCCCAGGATATATCAGAAACTTTTTTCAGAGATGTACCAACATTGAGTATTTGCAGAGAAACTCCTCTTCATCCCTTCTTATGGTTTGATATTCCAGCGATCGACCGGTCGATATCGTCCAGCCTGTCGGATGCCCGGGACGCCCTGGTGAATGCGGTGGTGGATCTAGTGAGCGCCTACAAGAACAACGTGTCCAACTTGCAGCAGTCCGGCCTGGTCGTCCCCGCTGTCATGCGTCTTTTCCCCCTCTACATCCTGGCTCTTCTCAAACAGGTGACTAATATCTCTGCATAAAGAACCACAAACCCCCACACACTAATAAATGCTTGGTTAATGAATGCATTCACACACCCAGGGTGTTTCCACATTCAGACTCACTCTCACTCCCTTTACATCATCTGACTCACATACCTGTTTAGGTCTGGCAGTATCACATTAATCACTAATTCTTAGTCTGTTGATTGTCATGAAATAGTGAACAATGATTTGTTATAATTTCCAACAGCTCAAGGAGATGTATTGAAGTGTCTTTTTCTTTCTGACCAACAGTCCAACACCCAGACATATTTGTTGTTTTGTATTGTTTGTTGTAGTCAAATATATCAGAAAAAACAGCAATTTGAGAAGCTGTAAACATATATCTGCTTCTTAACTTACTCAAATGATTAATCATGTATTTAAATAGTACATTGAGTATTCACTGCAGCTCTATTGTCCATGCTAAACCACAGGTTTCCTCATTAAAACTTGGTTCTTCCATTGTCAGCATTAGGCACCACCTTCTCTGTCATTCGAAATGATTATTTTTTTGTTAATATTTGTTTAAAGTAGGATTAGCATTAGCATTATTTATTTAATTTTCTGCACCAGCTCGACCCCCTTTCACTCATCAGAAACATACATAAACAAAACACAATCAACATAACATGTAACATAACATAATGTAACAACCTGTTATTCTATGAGGTTTGGAAAATAACTTGAATTCATCTTCCCTGTAAAATGAAATTACAAAAAAAGAAATCAATCTGAAATCCACTCAAATTCTCCAAATCATGAAATTAAATCTCTGTTTTTAACAGTTACTTTTATACTTCATAAATGTTTTTTTTTATTATTCTTAATCAGAGATTGTAAATTAGAATTGTTCACCAACTCTAATACTGGCAAACTGTTTCCTTCTAGAAAGCGCTGCGGACAGGTACCAGCACGCGGCTGGACGAGCGGGTCTTTGCCATGTGTGAGTTCAAGACACAGCCACTGCAGCAGCTGATGCGAATGGTTCATCCTGACCTGTACCGTCTGGACAACATGTCTGACCAGGTAGGACCAGACCAATGAGGGATGAGTTCAAGTCAAGCAGCAAATTAATTTTAATGTCTGTGTGTGACCCACAGGGGGCGCTGCACCTGAACGACACCCTGGTCCCACAGCCTCACCTGCTCCACCTGTCTGCTGAGAGGCTGAGCAGAGACGGAGCTTTCCTCATGGACTGTGGCAACGTAAGCTCTCAGTATTAATCTGTTCACAATATACTCCATGATGCTGGAACCTTAGCATAAATTACAAACAAATCTGTTGTCTTTTCCTTAACAAGTGCAAAGGATTGTAAGCTTGTTTAGATTAGTTGAAGGCAAATTCAATGTTTTGGTTGATAGGAAGGATGAGCATTTATTGGGTAATTACTAGCATAACAGTCCAGTTTTAGTTGAGAGTTGGTGTTCCATAATTTAATTTATGGGACTTTTCCATGCTGAAGAAATGAAATAGAGAAGGAAACTGAATCAAAATTTTCTGGAAGACAGAATTTAATTTAATGTCTAATGTGTAGAATCAACATTTGTACCTCTTTTACATGTTCTGTTCTACCACTAAGCAAAACTTAAACCAAATAACTAAGTTACTACAAGAAATGTATCTGTTTATTAAATAGCCTCATGAAGCCTCTAATGAGCCAAAAAGGCTAATGAAACCATCTGCAAGAAGACTGTCTATTTCTATAGTTAGTCTAAATATCTGCCACCTGGCCGGATTCCCTGCAAAATCCAATAATATAAATACATCCAATTTATTCATAGACCATATTTAATTACAACTTGCAATTGATCGAAGTGCTTCATGTGTAGAAATGAAAGAAAACATATAGAAGAGCAATAAAATGTTGAAAAAATTAAATAACGTGTCACATAAGCCATGTGCTGGAACTGGTTTGAATGCAGTAGTAGGTGTAGGAATGGCTACACATGGGGTCACTTAAGTCAACACAAATTTTAAGTTCTTCATAACTTAAAAAACAGGAAACAAGGTGCAAAAAAGTACTGATTTGATAAAACTACTGTCAGGAAGAGTTGAATCTGAGGTTTGTCTGTTTCTGCTCCTCCAGGTTTTTTACCTGTGGATCGGTAAAAGCTGCAACGAGATGTTCATCCGAGATGTTCTGGGCCACCCCAACTACGCTTCAGTTCCCCCCGACATGGTGAGTAAGACAAACTCTAATACAACACTGTATACAAGCAATGAGCTGTGCATGTTTTTACATGTCAGATTCATTCAGAATGGAGATGTCATCCACAACCAGCATATCAGGAAATATCAGAAAAACTGTGATTAGGAAACAGCTGTTGTTTTAACATTTAGAGGCCGACACACACATCAGCACCCTGTGTGTTGCAGCAACTGATGCAACACAGTATTGTGCCTGTTTCCTCAGAAAATAAGTCCCAGTTTTGCATAACAAAAACAAGAGTTCTGCATTTCTGTTGGCATTGTAAAAAAAAAAAAAACCCACACAGCAAAACAGATTTGCTGCTGTTGCGTTTCTGCTTTTTGACAGTTACCTAGAAAGCTCTGTCATTGCCACACACTGTGGGCAAACAGAAGCTGTTTATCTCGTTTTTATAGAAAGGGGTGGATGCATCCCAGAGCCACCTACAAACCCCACGTTCCAACCACAGGCATATTTCTCTGGACCACATTGTGTGGCCGTGAGACAACTGAATCCACAGAATGTGTTTCCTCTCTGAAACACATGGCAGCAGAAAACAATGTTGTTGATGTTCTGCTTCTCCTCTCCTCCTCTCTATGAATCCCAGAGTCACATTCCTGAGCTGGAGACTCTGCTGTCCGAGAGGGTCCGAGCGTTCCTGGACTGGCTGCAGGACAACAGGGCATTCAGCTCCACTTTACATGTCATCAAGTAAGCACCGGCACACACCAGGGCAGCACCTGACTCTGACAAACGCCCGGGGTCAGGGTGTAACAGGATCCACCTCCTCACGCCCAGCTCAGCGTTGAGAAGAAGTCAAAACGCACACCTCTTTTAAGGCTGGCCCGCGGGCAGACAACAGACTTGTAGAACTGCCGATCAGTCGATTTATTTCAACCGTTCAGCAAACTGACGTCTTCAAGATTAGTTAACGCTTGAATGAAATTATTGTTTAGGAAGTCTGGCAGGGTGTGTCGTCTTTCTCTTAACGGCAAACTGAGTTTCACTTCCTCTGTGACCACCAAGCTTTACCAGTAATGAGGTGGGCTGAGGTTACAAAACAACAACGTATTGTGAGAGATTTCATTAGAAAGAAGAGGAGCAAGGATTACTTTTGTACAATGCTGTAACTTTTGTAGAATTGCCTTCATCTTTCAAATGGTAAGGGCAGATGGGAAAGAGGGACAGTTAAAGACATATAAATACTTCACTATATTACTTTCTGTTAGTAGCTGATGATGAGGAGCCAATGAGGGATTAAAACAGTGAACTAATTAATAAAGGAAATATATATTTCAGTGTTTAGAGTCCTTGTGTAGATGGATAGTGGAGTGAAATCTCTACACGGTGTCCAGGTGTATAGCCAGAGGAGCCAAGGTCACAGTCAACCTGTAGTCAGTTCTCTTCATAATGCACTTTGAAAGTTTATCTCCAGTCCAAACCAGTCAAAATTAGATGGGTATATATTCAACAGTCTACACATTTGTCTAATACCTACACACGTTAATGTGGTCCTATTCAAAATAAATAGTTCATATTTGGATCTTGATACAGCTCAGCAATGTGAGACACTGAAGCTGTTAAGCAGCCGTTTCAGCATTAAAACAGCTTGGTGGAAAATAATGGTCAAACATGATCAAATTACTCCAAGTTTAGTGTGTATGCATGTTCAGGAAAACAGATATTTCCACTTATTTTAAATACAGTGCATATAATGCACTCAGTTAGTGCCTTTTTCTTTGGTAAAATGCAGTACAAAGCAAGAATATAGTAACTGCAAAATAAGGATAAATATTAAATTAAATATGAGGATTGATATATACAAAGAATAAGATAATATAAAGTAACCAAACTGGCACATGTCCATTAATCCACATATAACTACTTAGGCTGGACAACAGGAAAACTTAAGTCATTTTTCTCATTTCTTCGCTTTGTTTGGTTACAGTACACAGAGAGAAACACATCACGCTAAAAAAGGTTTAAAATTGTCAGATATCCACTTGAATTACTTAGACTGATAACTCATATAAGCTTCAGATCAACTTTAAAATGCCTGTATGGACACACTGTTGATTTTATCCCCATCACCTCCATTGAAATCATATTTTAAGCAGTCATTAGTTTATTTGCCATTATGCACAGGAGGGGTGATACAGTGAGGAAAAATTCTCTGAGTGTTCATATGGGCATTTCTATGAGCTGTTCCCAGCTGTCACTGCAGGAACAGGGTGTGTCCAGTTTCATGTTAAAGTGGAATCCTCCTCCCTACATAGATCGCTATGAGTTATTTCCAGTGTAAACACGCAGTGAGCTCACTGATTGACAGCCATAGCAAAGGCTTCCACAGGGAGGGAGAGCATTGTTTCTGCTTCCTCTCTCCTTCCTGTGCTGCAGCATTGTTGCTCAACCACATGTTTACACCTCCAGGCATCTGTAGAGATGGATGGAGTGGTAGCAGCACTTGTTTTAAGTTGGACTTCTTGAGAACTACATTAGGAATCCAGGTGGACTCAGTCAATTACTGTAGCGAGGTCATTTGATGAATTTCTGTTGGTTAATTTATCCATCCTTATTTTTTCCAGGTTTAATCTATCATAAAAATAAAATAAATCACATTGTTTTTTTCATTTATATAGCCCAGGGGTCAGCAACCCATGGCTCTAGAGACTTCGATATATACACTGTTTCTCTATTAAACTTTTCTAATGGTTACCAATGATTAGAGCGTAACAGCACATAATAAACAAAGGATCACTTTGATAAGGACGGTGGAATTGCTGGCAATGTTCCAAAAAGTCATTGTCAAAATATTCACTCCCGGGAACAAAAAAAAGAAACAAAAGCATTTTTTCACCTCTTTAGTAGACATTGAAAATAAGGTTTGCTGTAGCTTTAAAATAGGATTTTGGCTGAAAAGACACTCATCCCACTTACTATCCACTTACTAAGAAAAATTTAAAAAAAGAAAAAATTCTATTCTCTCGTTGCTTCTGCCCTGTGTCTGCGCCACAGTTCATTCATTCAACAGTATCAGAGTAGTAGAATCAGATCAGTATCGGATATCAGCCATTATGGAAAGAGGAGGATTGTATTGTATTTTTTTATCCTAAAAATGAATGAACCAAAACTCAGATTTCTTTATTGTATTTCTATAATTTCATCAATACAACAAAAAATAATACATTATGGAAATTAAATTTCAAATACCAAACACCATAGAGCAGAGTAGTCATATGGTGTGTCATTCTCACCATGACGTGCTGCAGGGAAAATAAACATTTAATCATGAATGCTCAATTTGTATTTATAGCCTACTTAGTCATTTTAATACAAGGCTAATATAGATGATATACACTTGCCTTCATACAAGACGTTTAACTATTTGCGGCTCCAGACAATTTTTTTTTTTTGCTCCAATATGACTTTTTGAACGTTTTGGATTGCCGACCCCTGTTATAGCCAAATATCCCCAAAGGCTGAACCATCGTGGGTTTGAAACAACATCTTTTATCCTTTGGCTCATTATTCAGATTATATAGATTTAGATGAGTTGGTATACCATATATACATATATGATAATTGTTAGCATGTTCAATAAGAATAGATTTTTTTTTTTTTTGAGTTTTGTTATCTGCACTAAAACTCATTATCTTGGTGTCCATATAGAAAAAGCTGAACCGCTGCTCCTTTAACACTCCTCTCTATGTTTCGTGTCTTCTTGTCTCAGGGACGACTCCTCGGCCAAATCGACCTTCTTCCAGCACCTGGTGGAGGATCGGTCTGAGTCGGCTTCTTCCTACTTTGAATTCCTGCAGCACATTCAGCAGCAAATGTCCAAGTAGGCTCCCGTCATGCAGAGAAAAACTTTTAGGCGCTATGATCCTCAAATCCGGAGCAGAGGATTCCTGACTCCTAGAATGAAAACGTTAGCCAATGACGGACTACTACTGCTCCCTCAGACCAGGTCTTACTAAATAAACCCCTGCTCTCCAAACTCATTGGTCTGCCACGATTTTACCATCAGAAACAGGGTGGTAGAAAGGTGGGGATAGTAGGATGTAGAAGATAATAAAGAATTACTGAAACGGTTAAATGAAGGAACAGGGATTTGTTACAGGTGAAAATGAATTATTGAAGTCGCTCCTCCAGCCGGCTCGGCGTCTCCTCGCTGCCTCTCATTCACTGTCCAACCCCCTCGTAGCTTCTCTCGATCAATCATGAGAAAAGAAGGGGAAGGTCGAGCCAAGAAGATGCCACTTCCACATGTTTTAGTTCAGTTTGTTTCCTTTGAGCCTCACGTGTAGCTAGTCCCATCTTTGTTTTTATTTTATAATTTATTCCCTTCCTCACTTCACTTTCTTTTATTTTAATTAGTATTTTGAATACACTGGAGAATGAAAAACAACCTTTCTTTCTGTTGTTTTTTTTTCCGGCATGTGCTCTGAGAAACGCATGTCCCCGTTTTGTTTGCTGCTAGTCTGAGGATAGACGACAACCGTCTGGTGACGGGAAAAGAGTCGAGCAGCGGTTTGGACTTCAAAACCCCCTCATCAACCCCGTCTTCTCTCCTCTACTCTGTGAACTCGCGATTTGTCAATGAGATGAATATTCAGAACGGCCCTCCTGTCAACACTCTTTTCTCATTTGTTTTATTTTTTCCAGGCGCTAACTCGAGTTGCTCTCCACTTTGTAACTATTGAAAACAATCTTTTATGTGCGATAATTTATGAACCAGCTTATTAAATAAAAAACAAAAACAGAAGTTTGCTTGTTTTATGTGGTTCTGCTGTGGATTAACAGAAATATGTTTGTTTGTTATTCTTCAACGATTGTTGCAATACTGAATTATTACAGTCGCTCCTTGTGTTTCCAAACAAACAAATACTTTGAAACAGGCTGATGTGACGTCACTCCTCTAATCTCAGACACATCGTGTGACTCTTCAGGACCTTGACTAACCCCTTACATCATTTCTCATCCGTTTTCCTCCTTTTTTGTTTTTTTACTACAGGCAAGTCATTCTTAGTACACACACAAGAATATGATGAGGGAACCTCAAAACAAAAAAAAGAATGATAAAACCAACTGGAAACTAGAAGTGGTTAGATTAGTTAGTTAAATGTTAAAATGAGCATTTCTTTATTTTTCCCTTTGATTCCCCTTTTTACTGTAAATTTTTATTTTACATGTAATCACAATGAAATGTAATATTATTAGCAAACCATTGCATGATAAAATAAATACCCAACCTTTAGATTAATGGCATAGTTTTATAGCTTATTACTCCCTTTCTCTTCAGTAATAATACTAGTTTTTATTGTTGCTTTGTGCAAGAAAAATGTTCAGATGAAAACAGTTAATGGAGGAAAACAGGAACCTCTATATCCACTGTAAATATCTGCAGTAAACACAACAAAATCTCTATTAATTTCGCTCCGTTGACGTTTATATGTACTTCATTAAACAATTTCATTCAAGTATGTGTAACTAGAAGCAGAATTTATAGATCACTTTTCATAAAAATATCTACAAAGTGCTTTTTGTAAAAGACAAAAGGAACTAATTGAAAATTAGGAAACACAAAACAAAACTGAAGATAAGAGACAATGGATTCTAAATGAATTGGATGGTGATAAATAGCCAGACTACATTTGCTGCTGCATTTATCACCAAGCTTTTCCACACTAGACCAGTTTTTAATTTTTTTTTCATTAAGTGTTTCAGTGTTGTAGAACTATTTGTCCTCAATTCCCACATTTCAGAATATAACCATAGCAAACGTAAAAACTTCATAAAATCTAGACTTTCTTTTGTTTCCTCCAGTCAAAGCTCCACTGTTGAACATGTTTCCAGCAGCAGTCAGTGGTTTACGGTGTGTTGAGGCTGCAGCTTTGGGCAGGATGATGTAACTTTTATCAATCAAAACTTTTGACTCATGTTACACGCTACATGCTGTGCAGACAGCACTAATCGATCAGTTATAGATGTTTTCTGATGGATGCTGCTGATGGCTGACGTTCGAAATCCTTGTGTGTGACTGTTTTCATGGTGAAACGTTAAGTCATGGCGTTAAGAGGGGCACAGTGAAAGTGAGGCTTGTACCTTTTTACAGCAAACACGAGATTTCATTGAGTGAATATTGCTTTTCCGCATTTGCCCTTTGTTATTCCCCAGCTTCTCACCAGCAGAACATGATCAAATGAAACCTGCAGAGGACCCTTGTCTGAGAATTAAGTTTGTTTTCTTTAACCGAGTCAAGCTTCTTAAGAAGAGCTGTGAAATACTCTGCAGCTAATGGCCTGTAAGGCAACACACAAACAGCCCAGTGAACTGTGTCCTGTCATGCCGGCGTCGTCTCTGCTCCATTTGCAAACATATCTGGCTCCCACATGGCCCAACGACTGCTGTTCTCATGGAAAATCGCACTAGTCTGGACCTCAAATATTTTATCCCCGGTCACGGTTTTCGATGCCAGCCAGCTCGGCAGAAGGCAGAGACAGAAAGGAGTTGCACAAAGAGGTCTTTTCATTTTGAAAAATATGGATATGATTAAGCATGTTGGAAGGGGGGAATTTGCCACATTCAGCTGGAAAAGGGCCGTTGAAAAAGTAAATTCAGACACTTCGTAGCAGAGTGTTATTGAGTCGTTTGACTTGTTGGAGGCTAGATGATTATGTGTCTACTCATCATACACACAGTTGTGTTAAAAAAATAATAGCTGTGTATTTAAAAACATGAGTAAAGCCAAAATCTCTTTAATGATTTTCATTTCGATGCTTTGGAAACACTGCATTTTATATCCTTAATATACTTGTAATGTGTATTTCAACAAGAAAACAACCACAAACTCATGGGATCATGGATCATTTTGCCTATATCAAAATACTTGAAGAGGTCTTCAGGTTTATGCTAAAGAGGAGATACCCTTGAAATGTGAGTTTAAACAAGACAATGACCCCAAACACACCAGTAAACCAGCAGCATCTTGGTTTCAGACCAACAACATTAAAGTCCTGGAGTGGTTAATCCCACTAAAAACAACGTTCATAGGTGCCTGAAATAGGTCTCAGAAACTGTGATCATAACTAAATATCACTTTAGTGATTCACAGAAAAGGCAAAATCCTTACTGTATGAATTTTTCAGTTCATACAGTAAATATTTGAGTTTGTAAAGAAAAATGCAGACTGCTATTTCTTTGAACAGACTAATATTCATTTTTCTTCATTTTCTGACATGCCATGGAAATAATAATTATATAATATATAAGAATTATAAGGATTTTGGCTTCCCTCACATTTTCAAACACACTGCTATTATACTGAACACAACTGTATAGTCTGGGTCAGTTTTCAAAGGGGGTTTTATGGGTTTTGAATGGTGCCTCACAAATGTAGAAATCCAATATGGCCGTTGACCGGTCAAAATCTAATTAATCACTTCTAGTGTAGAAGGTAAAAACCTGAATAATGTGCTTTTATATTTTTTCACACATGGGGAATTCAATGGTAGGATCAAGACTAAAGAAAATGCTTCAAATTAAAGTACATGGTTAAAATTGTTCTCATATAATGATTTTCATGAACATAAAAGGACCATGAAATAGCTTGATGACATTCTGAAGAATTTTCTTGAAAAATGTCGATAGCAATATTTTAACTATTTACTTTATCTGAATGTAATTCTATTAATTTACTATGTATAGTTGACCTATTTATTTAGTAATTTATCTAATAATTAATGCCCATACATTCACGGTGTATAGAGATAGGCTAGATCTGCACACATATATTATTATATAACATATACTATATTTAAGCTATTTTTATTCCCAACCTTCATCCTCCTCTTCCTCTCCCGTGTTAATATGACATATGCTCTATGAATTTCAAATCCCTCACTGTGTTCACTAAGTCTCTGACAACAAGTGAGTGCTGTGCTGCAGATTTATTTAAAGTCCAGGACCCACCTCACCTCAACCCCCCTGACCCCCCTCCTGTCTGCCACCCCTCTGGTCCAACTTTCCGTCCTATAACAGACCCTTTTTCATATATTCATGATCATGAAGTCACAGTTTCCCTGTGTAGCTGTGTATTTACCTCAGGCTGTTACTGGGATTTGATTCCTTTTAGTAAAAATTTAAAAAGAGGTGTGAAAGACTGAAAGCTGCAATGGGAGTAGTAGTAGATTTAACCACAATGTTCTGTTTTGTGTGACATTTTGAGGTTCTCATGCCATCCTCAATGAATGAATGAGGTTTATTCAATCATGAAAACACAACTGAAACTGAAAAGTCAGAAGCAGGCTGCTTATAAAAGCCTTCAACTTTATTTTAACTTTTATGGCTACCAACCTCCAGAAAAGCAAAGAAACAACAAAAAAGGACACATAAAAGGAAAGTATCAGGAAAATTACAAAGAAACATTAACAGGGATTCAGTCGCACCTATAACCTTAAAAAATAACTTTATGAAAATGTTGAGAGAATGACATGTTTTTAAATTGATTTTGGTCTTATCACAGATCCTTTTTCATATATTTGGGTTAATGAAGTCACAGTTTCTGCCTGTTGCTGTGTATTTTACCTCAGGTGTTACTGAGCTTGGATTTATTTAGTAAAATTTAAAAAAGACGTGTGAAAGAGTAAAAGTTGCCCTGGGAGCAGTAGTAGATTCAACCACAATGTTCTGTTTTTTTTGTGACATGTTTGGTTCTCATACCATTCTCACATCAAATTAGAGGGAGTTTAACAACTTGTGAACAGTGTTGCCAACAGTTTTCAGTGGAAAGTAGATAAAAACTGACAAAAACTCCCTAAATGATGCCACATGCTAATTTGCATATCTGAGTCAAACTGAGTTTGACTGATGTTAAAGTTAAAAAGTAAAAACTTGGTCAAACATGGTCAGAATGAAAATGAAAGAAGATTCTATGATGCTTCAGGAGTCTGAGTCATATCAAGTGGGCAGATTAACGTGACACTGATAACTACACTGAAGCTTCATATACACTTCAAGTAAATAATAAGGTATATTTTAATAATAGGTAATAATATATAATATAATAATAGGTATATTTTAATAATATATTAAAATAATTAAGTAATATATTTTGTTCAGGTCTGTGGAGGTCTGTTATGATGCGGTGGTTCTCAAACTTTTTCATGTCAAACTAAACTGTCACAAATTAGACCTCGGCCTCCTATCTGATAGGATTCCTTCTTTTATGCATAGATATTATGCATCTTTACTGCCTAATACAACACATCTATATCTGGGTCATTGACACATAATGTTTGGAAAGATGAGAAACTAAAACAAAATTTTAAATACAGTTTTAAGAAGCATTGACCAGGTCGCTCAATATGTACATTTTATGTTAATGTTTTTTTCTTGTTATTTAAATGTGTCTCTTTTTTTAACTTTTTTTTGTCAAATATCACAAAATCAGGATTTTGTGCGATTTTTGACACAAAACACCAACACCCCCCACAGCCATTTAAAGAGGAGGACTAGAGCTCTAGAGCTAAGCAGAACCCTATGATCTAGACCTAGTTAGTCAGGAGTTGATCCTACAGCAAGATAATCCACATTGTACTTCTGGGCCGTCACATCATCATCTGTCACATGCCACATTATACTTGCCAAATTTGTGCAGCTGTATTAACATTTTATTGACTATAAATCTGTTAGAACATGTTCATCTTGAAGACGAGTTCTTTCAGAATCAGCTACTTATCATAAATAAATAAATTACATGTCCGTACATTCCCATACCGCTTCCTGGTCTCTGGTCAATGCATTTCCCCATAGACGCTGAGCGTCTCTGAGAGTGAATGGGGCTTTTTTTTCATCGCCTCGAAACTCGGCGCCCATTGGATAAATGCTGAAAATTAGAGCCCGCCCGGACGCTGAGCGTCTCTGGGAGTCAATGGAGTGTGGGCGGGGCCTGGACGCTGAGCATCTGCATGGTGATTGGAGGAAAATCAGAATGTAGTGGTAATGCATGGTGATTGGAGGAAAAGCAGAATGTAGTTTGACTGATAGGTTTCAAAACTATATAAGGCAGACACCCCAGGTTTCAAAGTCATTTCAGAGAGATGTTAACCCATTGCGTCTCTCTCGCTCGCTCGCTCGCTCGCTCTTGCTCGCGTGCCTGCGTAATTGAATCGAAGCGATCCACGTATAATTCACGAGTTACTGTTTTGCCTGCACACTCTCACTCGCGTTGCATATTTATAAAAAAAAAACACTCGCATAGTATAAAATCCGGGATATTTTACCCGACTCGTGGGCATCACGAGTATCCCATCACGGATTTTCCATGTGAAGTCAAATGACAGAGACTATTTGTTGCCTTTCCAGAGTGAAATAATTCACTCTTACACTGTAAATAAATCACACTCACATATTTCATTGTTCTATAAATATTAAAGTTTCCTTGTTCTTTTTGTTATTGTTGTTCTAGTTTTAATTACCTTTTTGTTCGATAGTGCAATCATACTCTGCTAGGTCTGAGTGACCAGCTAGCATCATGATGGCAAACAATGCTAACATTGGGCCAAGTCTCCCAGAAGTTCCAGTAAACATTTCGATAGACGACAAACATCTCCCTGAAATGACTTTTTGGAACTTGGGATGTCTGTAAATAACACGTTTATAATGTACAGCAAATATGAGCTTCCCCTGTTTGAAAGATCACAAATCGCCACTGATATATATACTTTATACTTTATATATTAATATATATTATAATTATATTAAATATAATTATATATTATTAATATTATATTATATACTTTATATATTACACATGACAATTTATATAAAAACTGAAAAATCAAGGTGTTCTGAAACTTTTGACCGGTGCTGTATAATCCACTTAGAATATAAAACTTGTTGATAGCATGTGTTTTTAATTTTTAAAAACCTTTTTAAGAGAGGGTGACACAGTGGTACAGTGGTTAGTGTTGTTGCCTCACAGCAAGAAGGTTGCAGGTTCAAGACGTCCTGGGTCTGGGACCTTTCTGTGTGGAGTTTCATATTCTCCCTGTGTCTGCGTGGTTCTCTCCAGCTTCCTCCCACAGTCCAAAAACATGCTAAGGTTAATTGACAACTCTAAATTACCCGTAGGTGTGAGTGTGTGAGTGAATGGTGCGTGTGCCCCACGATTGGCTGGCGACCATCTGGGGTGTGTCCCTGCCTCTCACCTGTAACATGCTGGGATTGGCTCCAGCAGACCCCTGCGACCCTAATGAGGAATAAGCAGGTAGATGAAGACTGACTGACTTTTTCAACTTTTTAAACTATCTGGGACCAGGTTTCTATGGTTACACCACATGGCAGTTTTGTCACTGACCCATCTGCAGCTTATTTATTTGAAATACACCAGGGCCATAAAAAAATAAATAACCAGAAAACAGGATCATTTCCCAGCAGTTACAACATTTGACCATGTTGAGAATCAGCAGAGTCGCTGGAGTTGTTTTCATCACTCATTCGTGCACAAGTTCAGTTTAGACCTGTGCAGCATTAGTAGATAAGCCCCTCAGCTCCCTGACTCTATCTCCCTTTTTTTCCTTCCCTGCAATCACAGCTAGATTGTGGGGCACATACGCGGCTCCGGTCCTGTGCGTCCAGCGGTTATCTATCTGTCAGCGATACGCTGCTCTGCAGTTTGTGGGAGTTTCTTTGCGACTGTAGTCTTGGCCTGACTCAAAAGCAGTTTCTGTGTTCGTCCTGTGAGCAAACAATGGCTTATTGTTGCAGCGGATATACTTCAGATAGTTGCTGGCAGTAGTCAAAATAGGGGAAAAAAGTTCTTTTTGTAGTCTGGGAGGGAAAATATTTGAGTCTTTGGCCAGATAAGAACCTCATGATGGGCCCTTTTAGTTTTTATCCCTGCGGTTGAAACCTTCCATCCCCTACTGAGTAAAGTATAGTGTAAGATGCAGAATTGTGGTTTACTCTAAATGTGGTTGTATGTTTTGTCTTCACGGTGCAGACCCGTATCCATTTTTTGGAGATCATTACTACTGGTGGTTGGGCTCCAGTAGTTCCACATCTCCATGAGCACAAACAAAAGCCTGGTTTCATAACACCTGTCTGTGAAGGCATCATTAATGTTTCAGCTCTCATCGCTGTGCCGCTTTGTGACGAACAAACACTGGTGTTTGTTCAGCTTTCCTGCAGCTTCACACAGCAACACGCCAGCCCTCTCCCCCGCCTAACCCAGGCCTCCGGTTTCAGCTTTTCAACCGTCAGGAGGAACAAAAAGAGGAGAGAGCCCGGCCGAGTTTATTTTGATGAGCATTCCTCCCTCGTACAGAGTCCTCAACTTGAACCACATGCAGAAGGACTTCAGAGAGAAGGAAAGCCCCCAGCAGGGTTTAGAAAGTGGCCTTTTCTGTAAAAATAACGTTTTCTTCTCATCCATTTAGCTCTCAAAAGAAACTTTAAATTCTTGACACACAAACTCTTGAAATTTCTTGTAATTTCTTCCAGTTTCCAGCTTAATGATCTGAAACCTCTGTTGCTTTAAATATATCTTTAGACCTGGTAAAATATGTTTTGAATGTTTTTATTACTTAAAATGGCTTAAATAATAGAAATATTTAAGAAATGTAAGAAAAAGGTGTAAACATACTCTCAGGATAGTTTCATGTTATGTAAGTCAATGGGACTCCATTAGATTGTATACATAATATACATAGGAATTTTCCATATTTGCATATTGTTGCAACAAATCTTTTTTAGCATATTAGAAACAATTGTTAATAGCAAAAAAATGACAAAATTTTTTAATTGGTGACTTTACAAAATTCTGAATAATAAGTTATATGACCTCATAAATTGTATGTCCTTCAAAATAAAAGCCTCTTTTTCATGACTAATTGTAAGAACTTTGATTTTATTTCACAAATTATTAGAAAAATTAATGTAAAGTAATTGTTGCCATATGGTAACATATAGTTAATGGAATTAATACAACTGTTATTTAAAATCTAAGTTTTCTTACCAGATTTAAGGTGGGGAGATTCGATCAATCATAGCTGAATGTTTGGTTTCTTCAATTTTGTGCTGAAACAGTTAAGTTGATTTAGTCAACCCACTGAAAGTTAGTTGAAAATGTTGTGTGGAAATTTCATTTATTTACCTGTTTTTTATAATTTAGGTGTTGTGGGAAACATTCTTCAGAATTTGACATTTCTGATATTTTGTGCACACACAGATTAATTGATAATAGACGCTCCACTAGCCACAACCTGTATAGTTTACATTGTCAAAACATGTCAAAATGTTTCCAGGTATGTGAATAATTTCAGAAAGAAGCCAAGTCAGGGTGGACAGAGGGTTTATATATATATATATATATATATATATATATATATATATATATATATATATATATATATATATATATATATATATATATATATATATATATATATATATATATATATATATATATATATATATACACATACACTACAGTTCAACACACTACAGTTTTAGAACACACATTTTTACATTTTTATTGAAATTTAAGCAATGAATACCTTCTAGATTTATTATACCCCTATATATATTTTACTGTACATATGACAGGAGAGAGTGTATTAATACTGTCCCATGTTTAAAAAACACTCAATCCACAGAGAAACATACACAGCCTGTATTCAGAAACTGTGCCTTAAAAAACTATACTGAGATGATCTTTGCTACTTCAAATCTTGTTAGGGATGTTAAAATTCACAATAAAAAACAGGAAAGTGTAGAATATGGGACATTTAAATGAGAACAAAAATGAGCACAACCCAAAAAAGAGAGATATCAATTTTCAGGAATCAAGTAATAGTTAACAACTTAGACTTTTCTGTAGTAATGGACTTAAATAAAGTGTGTAAAGTTGCTCCAACCAAGTTTCTCTGGTTAATTAACCCCCGTCTGTATATCAGCATGGATGAAGCCTGATGTCTGGGTCTTTTCTAGGACTAGAGCTCTAGAGCTAAGCAGAACCCCATGATCTAGACCTAGTTAGTCAGGAGTTCATCCTACAGCAAGATAATCCACATCGTACCTCTGGGCTGTCACATCATCATCTGTCACATGACATATTAAACTATGACAATTTAGAGAAAAACTGAAAAATCAAGGTGTTCTGAAACTTTTAACCGCTGTGTGTGTTTACATATATATAGATATAGACAACTGTAAACAATGTTATTATTGTTATATAATATTATTACTATTGTAAAACTTAGTCAAGACAAGTTAAATTGTTCAAAATGAATATGAAAGAAGGTTTTATGATGCTTGATCAGTCTAAATCATATCAAGGGGGTAGATTAACATAAAAACTTCTCTACTAGTTTTGGATACTTAAACTATTATTATATTGAAATACTAAAGTAATACATTTTGCACAGGGCTGTGAATTTTGTCCCTCAGTCAATTATATTATAAGTGCATTATGAAGGGTCCTCTAATGAACAGATGAACAGTATGAACAGGATCAATGATTACAGCAAGAAAATAATGAAGAAACTAATGTTTTACATTAAGATTAACTACAAATGGGAACTGCACTAACATTTTATACGATTCCCAAAGCAGAACTCATTCAATACACGTCTTAATTACTTTTTAAAGGATTTGTACTCCTGTTTAAAGAGGTGTCAGTTCTTGATTGTTTAGTCCATGGCCTGCAGCAGCTCAGCCTCTTCCCCACTCTAACCTACAGCGGGGCCCCCAGTGTGTGACGGGGAACGTATAAATCCGCCCAGTTACATAATAGGTCCTGCCTTTCTGCTGCCCGGAGCAGCTCCTGTAGAGCGCTGGGTTTCCTCTGTGTTGGTTGGATCCTCCAACCGACTCAGGAAGTTGTTTCCTGCTGTCAAGTCTTGGCTTCCCTTCCTGGCCATTTGAAACGTCTTTAGCACTTCCTCTATGAAGCCTGCCTGAGTGTCGGACAAGAACAAACGGAAAATATCCTGATAATAATCGCTCTGCCGCCAGTCAAGCTGCTATATGTGTTTAAAATGGCACTTTCACAACCATGGTGGAGGTTCCCATCCCAGTGGGGTTAAAAAATATACTCACATGGTGTGAGCACTGATTGGGTTTTGTTGCACAAATACAAAAAAGCTCGGAAGATTTTTATAATTATGGGAGAAAAATATCCAAAGAAAGCCTTTATTTATTTTTTCTAACACTCTCTCTCTGTCCTTGGCACATCCAGGCAGCAGCTTTATAACTCTTGCTGTCTTAATCGTCGCTCTGTGCCATTTTTAAAATAATCCTGCAATTAAATGATTCAGATATAAGAAAAATATAATTTTCTTTCCCTCTGGTCAGAGCTCAGTTCATAAAAGTCAGATCCTATTGTAAAGACGTTCATTATATGCCTTAAAACTTAAACTTGTCTGTGATAAAGGAAAAAGAAAGTCTGGGAAATCTGTCACTGTTACTGTGGTTACTGTGTAGTGTTTTTTTTCCAGGAAGGTGAAAATGTTCAGTTTCAGTATGAGTATATATTGTTCTATTTTCAGTCGTATTTCTGATAAACTGGTGTTTCTCTGAGGTCAAACAGCTGATGATGCCAGTGTGTTAAGAAGTTCACTTGTGAGGAATTTCATCAAAACATCCGTGACTCATCCGTTAATGTTACATTACTCAATATCCTAAACAAAACCTTCTGTAGTAAGAAACCTGACCTGTCTGGGGCGTTTAACAACTTTCACTTTGATGTTGTGTTGTATTGTAGATTACCTGCAAGAGTTTCTATCTCCCTATAGACAAATTGGAGGAATAGTCTGTTAATCTATAGAAACAGTGGAGTAGGCACAAAGATTTCTTTGTCAGTTCTACTATTTAATGAGTCTACTTGTTTTCTTTTTTGGTTGGAGACTTTTAGACTTTGAACTATCCTTAAAACTTTTTTTCAATGGTTGTAAATAAAAGGGGGGTTTGGCCCCATCTGTAAGATGTCATTCAGATCTACAATCTGTATAAAAACATCCCCAAATGACACATCTTTTCTGTTTTCACTGTAAGGACACAGCAGTTTTGTTTTGCCTCTCCCAGGTCAGTGTAAATTAAGATCTTTTACTCTCAGATGTTTTCTTTGACCAGGGAGTGAGGGGGTGGGTATCAGGGAGTTTAGAGGAGCGGAGACCAGAGTCTTATGTAAGGACCATGTGCCGACCACGGACCCCAGCCAATAATGAACCTCCTCTTCCAGGCGGCATTCCCAACTCACACCCTCTGTAATGAAAACAAGGCTGTGTGAATTACGAGGGTTAACTGTTGAGGATGGAAGAGCCGGCTGCTGACACGACCAGACCTTTTCCCCCCCGTTTCCCACAGGACCCGGAGATTTATTAATAGTAACCTACTGTGCATATCAGATTCTCCATGGATTTACTGTCTCAGGAGGAGGATGAGGCTCCTTCTCTCAACACAAAACCCACTGTTTGTGTTGGATTTACGTCCCTTTCCCTTTTCTACAGAGTAGTTAAGTTGTGGTCAGATATCCTCCTTGTGTGTTCTCGCTCACTGCTTTCACAGGGGGAGGAATTCATATTGGAAACTGTGTTATTTTACAGATAAAAGCTGTGCAATAATAACTAATTTATGATACGACCACCTGTATACATCTTCATTCCAAAAGAGCTAAATAATTTGGGAGAGGTTGATATTTATTCTCAAATGTGTTAGTGTATAGAAAGTATTCAGACCCCCTTAATTGTTTTACTCGGTGTGATCTTGCAGAGATTTACTAAAATCATTTAAGTTAATTTTTTCCTCATTAATGTACACACAGCACCCAATGTTGACAGAAACACACAGAATTGTTGAATTTCTTACAGACAAAAAAGGAAAACTGAAATATCCCATGGATATATTCAGATATTTAGCTTTTTCTGTCAGTATGGGGCAGCACCCCATTGTACATTAATGAGGGAAAAATTAACTTGATGACTGATGATGAATGAACTTAAATGATTTTAGTAAATGGCTGCAATTTAACAAAAAAAATAAGGAGGTCTGAATACTTTCCATACTCACTGTATATATGGGATAAATATGAATGAATTTGATAAGAGAAAAGCTCTGATACAGAAACGTGATTGTTAATATTGTAGTAATAGTTTTACTCTAAGAAATACCCAAAAACTGATGGGATGAATCTGACCATGTTGGAAATCAAATGTGTTGTAGCTGCCCTGAACAGCCTCATTGAAAGGTGAAGTGAAAAGAAGAATAAGAGAGAGAGAGGGAACTTTATGGATCCCTGTGGGGAAATTGATCTGCTGCATTTGAGGCATCCTGTACACCAGGAGCTGTAGGACTGCACCGAGGGACCAACATGACGCCTTTTGCCAGTGTCTCGGTGTCAGGGTTCTGACAGCAGCAGTAAACTTTACACACAGCTTCGATGGTGGGAGGAAACCAGAGGAAACTCCTGAAAACACAAGGGTACGGAAAGTATTCAGACCCCCTTAAATTTTTCACCCATGTGATATTTCAGTTTTTTGTTTTTAATAAATCTGCAAAAAAGTTAACAGTTTCATGTCTTTTTGTCAATATGTGGTTCTGTGTGTACATTAATGACAGAAAAAATGAATTTAAATTATTTTAGTAAATGCTGTAATATAATAAAGAGTGAAAAATTTAAGGGGTTCTGAATACTTTCGATACCCACACCCATGTTTATACTGTTAAAGTTAGGCTTGAGTTTTTTTTTTATTATTTTTGTAAAGTGCTTAGTTTTAGTTAAGATTTTATTAGTTTTATTAATTTATTTTTTTGTAATATGGGGTATTCATCAGGGTGATTTTCAAAAAGTATTTGTAATAAAACCTCAACCAAACATCAGACAGATGATCAGCCATAGGCAATGACTCAGGCAACACATCTATAACAGTGAAAGACACTAAGGACATTTTCTCTATAATTGTAGTTCATTTTAATTTTATATTTTATAGTTTATTTTGCACAGCTAAGTTTTATCTTTATTTCAGTTAATGACAAATGTTATGTTTTTTTAATATAGTTTCCATTATTTATATTATTATTTCATACTGATAATAACCTTGATACATAGCTTTTTTTCATAAATATTGTTTTATTGTGACAGTTCTGTGGTTAAGGTGTGGTTAGATATAGGCACAAAAACAAATGATTGCGATCACAGATCATGGTTTGGATTAAAAGATCAACACACAACAGTATTGTAATTTTTTTTTTTTTAATATATTAATGTTTTTTATTCTAGTTTTCATAATTGTGTTAGTGATAATAACCTTGATACATATCATAAGTATAACTTTTTAATAAATACTGTTTATGTTTTATTGTGACAGTCCTCTGGTTAAAGTGTGGTTATAGGTTTAGGCACAAAAAAACATTTTAGTTTATTATTTATTATTATTTTATTTATTTATTTTAGTTAGGATCAAAGCTCGTGGTTTGATTGGTTCATCTCTGTGATTCTTTACCAACATTTACAGTTACTGAAAACTGCTCCTTAGTAAGCCCTGCATTAAACTCCATGCATGAATACCACAGTGTTCTGTATGTAAAGGGCGTGCTGAAAGCTGCTTTCTTGTGGAAACACTGACTTCTGCCAACACGTTAATGTACATCATTTACATCATGACCTCAGCCTCTGACTCAGCAGCCAGCAGCTGGATGAGCATCTGTATACGACTGGCTCTGATGACGAGAAATCACAGGAGCCCTCGTGCTGAGGGCTCGTGTCGGGGCTTCACACTTATGTCTGTAATTATGCGTAAAAACAACACTTTAACAGTGGCCTACATGTTGCAATGAGCCGTCCCACCTACCTCCAGTCTGTGAGGAGATGATCCCATGTCTCGCTGCAGGAACGCCTCGTGGGATAGTCATGATTCAGACTTTGTCACGAGGATGATTACCTCAGAGTTGTTTTATTTTCCCTACAGAACATCCTGAGGAACATCAAGGCTACCAGAGTAATAAAATAACATGTACATGTACACTGCATTTTATATCCTAAATCAAAATGTAAAGAAAAATGTGTCAATTTTTTAATTACATTATAGAAAATAAAGACAATTGAATATTAGGCTGTTCAAAGAAATAGCAGTGTCTGTGGTTTTCTTTACAAACTCAAATATTTACTGTATAAACTGAAAAATCCCCAGGATTTAACATTCCTGTGAATCACTAAAGTAATATTTAGTCGTACAACCACAGTTTCTGAGAAGTGCTTCACATCTGTTTTGCATGAAGTCGATCAACTTCTGGCACCTATGAACAGGTATTTTAGCATCACAATTTTTGCCTTAGAACCTCAGAAACAGCATTTTTGATGTTAGCCCACATGTTTTCAATGGGATTAGGGTCTGGGGGATTGGGTTGACCACTACAGAACTTTAATTTTGTTGGTCTGGAACCAAGATGCTGCTGGTTTACTGGTGTGTTTGGGATAGTTGTCTTGTTGAAACTCACATTTCAAGGGTATTTACTCTTCGGCATAAGCATAACCTCTTGAATATAGGCAAACTGATTTATAGGGTGGTGTCAAAAATGTTGTGTCTGAGTTTTTAAGGCAAAACTAAGAAATTGCAGAGGAATTGCTGAAATAGCTGTTGATAGGAGCCAGAAGTTTGTCGACTCCATGCAACACAGATGTGAAGCAGGTCTCACTAACTGTGGTTATACGACTAAATATTACTTTAGTGATTCATGAGAAAGTCAAATCCTGAAGATTTTTCAATTTATACAGTAAATATTTGAGTTTGTAAAGAAAAATGCAGATGCTGCTATTTCTTTGAACAGCCTAAAATATTTTTCTTCATTTTCTGTAATGTAACTAAAAAATGTACACATTTTTCTTACACATTTTGAATTAGGATATAAATGGAGTGTTCCTAATGCATAAAAATAAAAATGATTATAAGGACTTTGGCTTTACTCATGTTTTAAACACACTGATACACAACTATATAGTAACAAAGTAACATCCATCGCTAGTAACAAAACATCCATAAAGTTGAACGTGGTTGTTTCATTTTAGAAATAACATGTTGAGTGAGGAACAGCTGGGACGGTGCTGACACATGGTACAGCTCCTATCAACATAGTAGAAGAAGATGAAGATAAAAAGAACAAAGCAGGCACAGCATATGCAGCCTTTGTTATCTAGGAGCATGTTGGTGAGTGGTGACTGTTCTAAATACAGTCAGGAGTGTTCCAGACTTATCTGGACTCTCAGTAAAGGAGTCTGCATGCTGGGAACTCTGCAGACAGTAATACAGTGGGTTTGAAGCAGATCTGCTGCTACAGATGGACCAGCAACACTTTTATCACAGGAAATTCAAGGTGAGTAGTTTCTCCACCCAACAGCAGCATCAGGACTAAACATGACCGTGATCTGATTTTGGTGATCAGGATGAGACTTTTCTCATCCTGCTCATATTGTCTTATTTCATTTATTTGTCTTTATCAGGGATATTAGTGAACATTTCTGTTTTTACATCCATGTAAAAGCACTTGATTTAGCTAGAGAGTTATATTACATCTGTTGTCCATTAGGAAGGTTATTATATAATCTACTGTACATATATAAACAAATACACCGCAATCCAGTAAAAACATCACTCACATGAGGTCTGTGTGCTGGTTATACCAACCACAGAAACTATTTCCTCACAAGATCTACTGTGGGAAAGGTCCATTCACACACACACACACACACACACACACACACACACACACACACACACACACACATAGGCACATGTGAATGGACACCATATCCACATAAGCTGACCTGCCCCCGCTGGCTGGGTCCACAACACTGGACACTGATACAACCAAACAATATATTATACTTTTGTCTTTATAAAAGAAGTTTTATTCTCAATAGCATGTTTATAACCTACTCATATAAATAACCAGCTTATTAAAATCAATCAATAAAATCAACTTCCCAAAATAGTGAACCTCGAAGGTAAATGACTAAAAACAAGCTACAGTTGAATGTTTTTAGCAGGCTGCAATACATGATGTGTGCACAGGATGGAATACAATACATTTAGAACAGGAAGATAGTTGAATATGACATTAATTAGAATAACAGAAATATATTGACTCATGCTGTATGTTGAGGATGAGGTGACAGGATCCACTGCGGCTTCCAAGTGAACCAGGACAGAGTCAACACCTCCAATAACATAAACTCCTTAAACCTTTGCAGCATAACAATGTTCTAGTCCAGCCAGGACCTGCTCTAGTTTTCAACCTGTTCTTAAATGTAGGAAGAGTGTGTGCCCCCTGGACTGAAACAGGAAGATGATTCCACAGGAGAGGAGCCTGTTCGTAGAAATCTACATAATATCAATCTTCATAATTACCAGTCTTTCCAGTTTTAGTTCCTGTTAATAAAGGAAAATAAAGTTCTTGTTAAAGGACCCTACCTATGGTATGTTTGATTGATTTTATTATTGATTTTTTTTCCCTCATGTGTTCATCATAAGTTTGATAGACAGCTGCAGTTAATGCTAATTTCCATTATTAATTATCGAAATAGTTGGTGATGAATTTTTAAGAAAGCTGCTGTACATTAACTATCTGAATTCATGCTGTTTGATTGAAATGATAAATTAAGACAACAACATTGTGCATTGTGATGTACATCAGATCAGCATCAGGACACAGAACTATCAGCTCCATGTTATCCTGCCCAGACTGCAACTGTAACAGGTCGTGACTTGTGATATTTTTACTCAGCTCGGTCTCATGTCTGTTGTGGACTCACAGACACTCAGTGTTATCACAGTGTTTCTCTATTTCAGGCTCTTTATAAGTCCTGTTATCCCACACCTCAGGATCTGCATAAAGCATAAAAGCTACCATCCTGTTGGCTGTCTCAGCACTCCATCACAGATCTGTGTTTATCACAGGATTCAGAGCTTTTTCCTTCAGTAGCTGCAGGATGTTAGTTTATTACTCAAGGTAAACACCTCTGGTGTCGTGCATACACCGAAACACCAAAAGGCTTGATTTTCTGTTATTTTTAGTCATGAAAAAATGTTGTAACATACACAGGAAGAACAGATTTTCATCTGTTCCCAACATAGATCTAATATAAATAGAATTGTAGACTAGAATCTCTGACCTGCTGATCCCTTATGAACCATCCAGACCTCTTAGATGGTTGCTGCACTGTAACTTTTCTTGTTTTTGTTTTAATTTCAATTTTTGATTTTCCCCCTTTAAATCAATTGTATTTTTTCATTTTTATATTTTCATTAATTATATTTTATTATTTTTTATATTATTCATATAAAATTTTAATATATTTTCTTGTTTCTTTATTTAATTAGAGATTTTTCCCCTTTCAGTTAACTGTTTTTTAAATCTTGATGCTATTAACATTTGATGTACATGTACTCTTTGAATTACTTTGTTGTTGAAATGTGTTATGCGAATGCCTTTCCTATAATATATCACTTTGTCTAGTACAGTTAGACTCTATTTAAATGTTTCATATCATTTTGTCAGTTATTAATTAGCTTATAAATACTCCTTTAACTTTACTCTACTGATAATGTAGAACACGTTTTAAAGGTTGACTGAGGCTTTTCCTCGCTGTAATCACTCCTCCTGTACTGACCTGTTCACCTACTGTAGAAGTGATGGGCACAAACTCTACAGCCTTTGTTTTGAGGAAAATAAATGTGAAAGTTGATCTGAAGATTATATAATGCCTTACCCGTCTGAGTTAGTCATCTTCCCTGTTCGTCTTTTTATAGCAACAGTTTCCCTCTTTGTCTCGACGGACAGTGTTTTCCTGTTGAGCTGCAGTGGAAGTATCATAACAAAAAGCTCTAAAAACACAGCACCTAACGCTGATTTATATTATCTTCAACTGAACTTTGAAAGGTCCTATATAATAAACAGTGAGATTTGATTTTGATTATTATAGGTGTTCTTTAAATATTGTCCCATGTTCTAATACGCTCAATCCACAGAGAAATGCTCACATCCTGTATTCAGGAAAGCTGCCCTAAAACAATCCATCAGGACTTCCATGAAGTTGTGATGTCACACATATACAGTCACCGCTGTTTACAGCCATGACATCAGACACAATAAAACAATCACACTTAGTCAGATGCTGAGCTGGACTTTGGATCATCCAGGCAGGATTTACTTCTCTTATCATCCACTATGACGTGTATGATCAGCAGCAGCCAATCAGCCGACAGCAGCAGATTTCCATGTAACTGTACATGATGTTTGCCTGTCATAAACCAGCTGTTATCAGCAGGATCATGTTAGCTTAATGTTGTATTCAACACTTCAAAGAAGATTCTCCACACGTTTCTGTGTAGTTTGAGACACTGCATCTGTGCTACTTTAAGCACAATATCCACAATCAGCAGCATCTCTACTCTATATAATCTGGTTGGAAATGAAGTCTAAAAGCAGCCAGTCCAGCTCAGATACAGTTTGGTTGTGGTGAGAAAGCAAAACAGACCAATCGTACATATAAAACCATTGTTTATTGAGGGGAAATTGACTGAGCGTTCAACTCTTTTTCAATAATGTCCTGAGTTCATGTTCATGCGGGTAAAAGGATAAACAGTATATGATAACAAACAATAAAACATCTAATAATAAGCAGTATACAGATTCCCATGTTAATGACTGCACATTATCAGGGTGTTTGTTGCTGTAGGCGTATTACAGTTTAAACACTGTGCAAATATTTAGTTTAATTACAGAGACTGCGGTCGCTGCCTGACATGAGGCGGCCATATTTGTTTAGTTTTCAGGTGCTTCTGTACCATTAAGGGCCAAGTCACATATATCCAAGCTTTCAGAAATATCCCAGGTCAGAATTACAACTTTCATGTTGACGTGTACGTTTTATTACAATTTTGAAACTTGTTTTTACAATAACTTAGATATGACTGATGCAGAATTAAGAATTCTACTGTAGCTTGAATTAATGTGGTCATCATAAACCCTCAAGCAAAATATAATCCTCATTATTGTTCTTTGTTAACCCTCTACTGCATGAAATATTACTTAGACATGGGTAAATCATGTTCAAATTTGTTTTTATTACTTTAAATGGCCTAAATAATAGATATATAAAACAATATGCAAGAAAAAGTTCTAAACAAAGTCTCAGAATAGTTTCATGCTATGTAGGTCAATGGGACTCCATTAGGTTGTATGCACTAGGAAATGTATTCTAACATATTAGAAAAAAAAGTATAACATCAAAATTTAATTAAATGTAAAATAATAATAATAATAATAATAATAAAGTTTACTTACCCCAGATAGTGAGATCAATTTTTATTTGGTGAAAATTTTCCAAAATTCTGAATAAAAGACAACCTTCGAATCAAATGTCAAATGTCCATGAACAAACAGAATATTCTGGTCAAGTGACCTCATAAATTATATGTTCTTCAAAATAAAAGCCCCTTTTCACACCTAACTTTAAAAACATCAAACTAAATGTTGCCATATGGCAACATTATGCAATCAATGGTTAACAATAGATTAATAATAACAGGTTGAATTTGGTCTTGACTAATAATTGCCATAGTTACTCAGTCATGAGATTTGTGACCACAGGAAATACAAATTTGTCTATTTCGCCGCATAAAAAAGTTAAATGAGAGTTCACTTCCAGCAGTTAATCTTTGTCCGTCCCAGTTGGTTTAAAGGACACAAGGAAATGGCTTAATTTACTTCATTTGGTTCCTCTCAGTGTGTTTTGATGGCCGAGGAGCTGCTGGCTAGCACATATCAACATCCATCTCCTTTCCCAAAAAAATGCTCCATTTTGGGTTCATTTCCTCTGAGTTGGTTCAGATTACGTTTTCACAATAAACAAAGATCACCAGGATCCTGCTGAGGAGACGGACTCTCGCATGTTTTTTTTCTGTGCCACACAAATTTAAACCTGATCCATTTCACCATGCAAACTGCTGCAAAATAACATCTGGAGCTGAAGAAAGGCAACTTACTGCAGTCAAAATATGACTGTAGTACTATATATAAAGAATGTTAAAAGTTAAATATGTCTAGTCATCGCTTGTTAGTCTGTATCCCAGGTGAGACGTTTGAATGGATTTTTATGAGCTACATATTATTTGGCGCCAAAATCCCAACGAGAGGGACTCTCCCAGCGTGTTTTACAGTGAGAGTGCCACATAATTATGGGTCTAATCGAAAATCTAAAGATAGCATCAAAGGGAGCTGTGTGTTTGTGTGTGTTTGAGTGTGTTTGTGTGTGTTGTGTTGATGACATGGGAACATGATCCAACCCATATTTACTGTTTTCGCCATGTGAAATTTAACATTTAACATTGGTCAGGCTGTTTCCAACAGGCTGAATCTGACTATCAGATCAAAGGGAATCTTGCAAATATTCCACTCGTAACAGTACAGCACTGGGAACATTGCATAAGAGGGTGTGTGTGTGTGTGTGTGTGTGTGTGTGTGTGTGTGTGTGTGTGTGTGTGTGTGTGTGTGTGTGTGTGTGTGTTAAAGAGGCGGAGGAGTTATAATGTAAAAGGAGTATCTTATCTTTTGTTCATGCATGAACAGACACCTCCCACAGCTTTGTGTTCTCCTCAGTTAGTCAACATGTGTAGTAATGAGAGTGGATAAGACTCCTGAACATAAACAGAGATCTAAAAGAGGGAATTATTCCTTTATCCTCATGTTTCTGTGTGTAAATCTTAACAATCTTAATATTGAAATACCAGAATATTCCTGTTTGGACATGAACGAACAACATCTGTTGAGTCAATTTATGCTTTAATGTAGTGTTTAGTCTGTTTATCTGACATTAGGTCTTTATTCTTTTACATACAGGAATATATTTAGGATTAAGGGGCTTTATTAAAATGCCTGTTGGCTTTTTGGTGTATAAAATAAAAAATAGTCCTGTCAGATATGTGTTTATGGCTGTGACACTACTGACTGGATGGTGTGGTTTTATAGTTTCCTGTTGGATAATATTCCTGTCTGTACTTTATAAAACCTTTAAAGACATTTATTTTATGCCATGACATAGCTATTTGGCTACTGTAGAAACTGTGATGTGGTGTAATCCTAAAAACTTGATAGCAGACAGTTTAACTCTCTTAAAAAGGTTTTAAAAAATTAAAAACAAGTTTTATCATTATTTTTTGGTTACACCATTTGACATTTCATTAAAAAAAAAAATCACACAAAAATATTTTTGTAAAAAAAAATGGACATGTACATTTTAGACCTGATGAAGGACTGAATTTGTCTTTCTCTCTTCCTTTTGCCAAATGTTATTTGTCACTGCCCCATTTGAAAATGTCACTATGCATGTTGCATTAAACCAATCAGGATTAACAGGGACATTATCTTTATGACATGTTGCCTTGTGATATCATTACAGACTAACACATAGAGGCTGGTCATCCTGGTGGCTGGAACAGCTGCTGTAGCTGCTGTGTCCTCCTCCTCCAGAGTTAGAGGGGAGGGTTCTGCTCTGCTGGTGGGACTGGCCTCATCATGACGCGCCTCTGTTGACAGTAGTAAAAGAGCCTCTACACACACACATACACACACGCTCACACACTCGCGCACGCATCTCAGCCTCCACCTCTCCACACTCGCTCGCAGAGCTGTCAGTGCCGCTGCGCTCCGCGCTGCTCTCCGTTTACGCGCCCAGCTGTGCGCACAGCTCACCGCGCTGCCGCTGACCAGAGCTCAGACCTAAAGCTAAACCCTTTTAAACCGCCTCCGACAGAAAGACAGAGACGAGGAATATGACTTCTACAGCCATGGCGTGTATGCAGCTGTCGGACTATCAGATGAAAATGCTGGAGGAGAATTTCAACAAAGTCACCAAGCATCCGGACGAGACGACGCTGATCTTGATCGCTGCGGAGTGCGGGCTGTCAGAGCAGGAGACGCAAGTGAGTTACACATTCATGTTTAATAACCTTTTACCGAATTTTATAACAGTTTATGGAATTAGGTTTTTCTTCTCAGCGACTATGATGGTGAGTTTTATTTGCTAGATCACTGAATTATTCCTGTAGAGGATGAGACCGTCTCTGATGGTCAATACTGGATTTATTCTGGCATTAGTAATCATAGTTTAGGGGGGGGGGGGTTATCCATAGATTCCTAGTGATGTTCCTGTAATCATCCTAAAGATTTGAATCGTTTTTCTGTGCAGTATCATTCATTCCCAGCGGAGTCTCCCCTCTGCCTTCAACATGTGTACCTTATTTTTTAGAATAAAAAAGTGACAATTTCCCAAAAGAGAATGTGTTCATATGTCTTCAATGCACCCAGGGGTGGCAGACATTTTCAGTTTTATGTATTTAGGTCACAATAAATAAAATACATTGAAAAATACATTAAAACATAAAAAGGTCTTGCATATAATATATAATTATATAATATTAAACTTTTATAAACCTTGGTTTTAGAATCTAATTATACTTAAACTGAAATAGTCTATTCATGATGAAAGCATGTTAAATTGGTGTGGAATTGATGTGTAATTTTCTAAGCAGCATTTTAATGCTCTGATACTAACTTGTACACATAGTACTTTTTTAATATAGTTGAGCACAAGATTAATGTTGGACAGAAATACTCAAAACTGTACTTAACTATACATTGTAATGTCATTTGTGGGAGTTTTCAGAGGTTTTACTGAGAAAAAATAGTTTAAGGAACTTCATGGTATCATAACTTGATGTCGAGTACATTTACAGTCAAATCACAAGTGTTATCGGTATCTCTGTCAGTATTCAGTCAGGTGACCTCTGAGGAAATCACCATTAGAATGTCTCAAAGAGAAAAATAACTCTATGTAAACATGACGTATGTCAATGATAAGTAGTTTATCTGGAGGAAAACTGGAGACTTGTAGTCTGTGATGTTGAACAGCTCTACTGACATTCATAGAGCAGGTGTGTGTGTGTGTGTGTGTGTGTGTGTGTGTGTGTGTGTGTGTGTGTGTGTGTGTGTGTGTGTGTGTGAACAGTGTTA
Organism: Lepturacanthus savala; assembly: GCA_030544235.1. Lineage (NCBI taxonomy): Eukaryota > Metazoa > Chordata > Actinopteri > Scombriformes > Trichiuridae > Lepturacanthus > Lepturacanthus savala. The sequence continues at coordinate 29,561,157 of CM060464.1, read as the reverse complement.
GTCATGATCCCAGCCAATGTTTCTGATGAAATAATCCTCATTTAAGTGCAAACAAACAGGCACAAAGGCAGCGATCAGGTTGTTTTTCCTGATGAAGTCAAGTCAGAGTTGAGTTTCCTGCTTTTCTTTTTCAACCCTGGGACAGACTCTTGGGCACATGTACTGATTCTTTTGTTTATGTCGACTGAAGACGTCACAGAGATGACTTCACCTGTCAGTCAAACAGTGAGGGCGGGATTATGATGTAATTTTTCTTGGATTTATTGTTAATGAAGACTTGGGTTTCTGAGCTGGGGCTGTGGCTCAGAGCTGCTTTGTTTTGCATTTATATAAGATGGGATGTGGGAAACATGTCACGCTCTATCAGGACCTTTCATTTTGTAACTGTCTGACACAAAATCAATTGACAACTATTTTGATTATCAATCATTTGAGTCATTTTTTAAGCAACAATCTCAAACATTTCTGAAATGTAGCTTCTCAAATGTCAAACTTTTCTATATTCTGTCATCTTATGTAAGAGTTATGTGACAAAACTAATACACAAAACACCATTTGTGTACATTGTCGAGGACAAATTAATCAAATACTTGTGTATAATGTTATTAATCTAAAATGATTTGAAAAGGTCAAATGCAGTCAAAGGTTTGAGTGTAAAAGTTTTTTGATCTTGGAAACAACAGTTTTACAAAATATTTTCAACCACTTTTAATTTACTTTCACATCTACAACTACTTAAAAACAGCATTTCTGTTTATTATGTTTCACATCAGAGTTTGAGGAACTACAAGACCTCTTGATCCTTTCTATAAATAACTCCATTATTCACATCAATCTAAAAAAAGAAAACACTTCCGTCACCAGCAGGAAAAAGCTACCACCCACCAGATGTTCAGCACAGAAACTGCGTAAAAAAAGGATTAGGATTAAAGCCCATTGTTAAGGTCAGTGATTAAAGGAGAAAAATGGCAATTAATATACTAAAACATCACATTATCACCACATTCCTGCTGGTGAACACTCCCACCACCAGTCTATCTCAGGAATGCATTTGGCCTTCTGAAAAGTCTTGAAACTGTCACATCAGGAGCCAGATGTGAAGCTTCGTGGTGCCGATAACAACCAACATGTTAAAAATGCACTGAAGTTATGCAGGAACCTCCAGAGGCATTCCTCCATTACTGTAGGTGCGTCACTGGAGAAGCATTTCAGCTCATTTGGGGTTTTTTGCAAGAAGAATAAACGGTGGAGTCTCATTTCGGGAATAAAACATCAGTTGTTTTTTTGTCTTCAGTCTTCAGGCAAACAACGCGAGCTGTATTGACTCTAAGTCAAAGCCTTTATGTAAATTCTGTCATTTGAGTTGACGTAACATAAGTTTCTTTCACAGGCAAATTTCTGCTTGTGTTAATGAGGTGGACAGACAGGTTGAGGATGGTGGAGACTGATAAGCTTCACACGGAGCAACTTTTAATAGTTGACTTTAACAGTCACATTCCATCAATCAATAACTAGCGTGTTTTAGACAAAACCAGAACTGGATGTTCCACTTTGACTCTACAAGCAGGTTCCTCTACAATTCTTAAGTTGCAGAAAAATCTCTCCCAGATCTCATCATGTTGTGCAAACAGGGACAACATCTCCCTGACAGATGTCAGATTTCACTGCAGCTGTAGCCTCTTTAAAGTTTTACAGTTCTACTCATTCAAAACCTCTCTCAGTGGTATAATTATTTCCAGTGTTGGACGAAGTACTCAGATCTTTGACTTTAATAAAAGTATAAATGCTGTCATCAAATATATATTCACCAGCAAGTAAAAGTCCTGAATTGAAAACTGTTTCTAACAGTTTAATAGTCACTAGGCAGTGCATTCTGGGCCAAAATTAGAAAGAGACCTATACAACAAAATTTGCATGGTGTTGCTATATGGCAACGTTATGCAATAGAAGGTTAATGCTTAGTTTATCAATGTGGAACCAATTTTAGACACTTAAGGTAGATTTCTAATATAATATATATGCATCATAACATTTGTCACCTTTCACACAAAGTGCATAGCAAATTTTAAAAAGTGACAATTTAATAAAACATAAATAATATAATATAAAAGTATATTTATTGTATGTAAAATATAATCTTCACCTATACTAAGGTTATTAAGTAAATGTAATGGGGAAAAAAATTACCCCTGAAATATCTAAAGAAATACATTCAAGTACAGCACTTGAGTAAATGTACTTAGGTCCTTTCTTCTTATTGGCAGTAAAAAACACTTCAATGGACAGAGGAATAGACTTGAAAAATTGTGAAACTGTCCTTTAAAATGTTTCTCAGAACATGATGAAGCAAATGAAACTACTGAATCAGAGCAGTGTTTCTACTCCCCTCTGCTGCTGCCTGAGCCTTCTCTGATGCTGGTGACTGACTGTTTCTTTTCATCTTATACAAAGCTGGGAGTAGCTGGGCGTCCTGATAGGGAAGCCTGGTCCAGGCAGGGTGAGGTAAAGATCTGGACCATTATCAAAAGACCTGACTTCATTTTATTTTTCTCCTCTTTCCTCCCTCCCTCCTGTCATTGAGTGTTTTTTTTGGATTCTGTAACAAAAGCTCTCATTGGAGAAGGCTTAGGTCGGGACACACCCCCTGACTACCACTCCCCGTTTCACATTAACAACATTTACAACGTGCTTCGGCCTCTGAGCGGCATGTTTGAGCTCCTTTCACGGACCCTTTTTATTTGCTTTCAGTGCTGCGGTCGGGTAGAGTCAGTTATGTAATAACGCTGCTCAATGGGAAAAGTTACACAAGCGCCATTGTTCCGGTCAGCAGATTGTAAATCTCACCATAATTGTTCAGAAATGGCATGTGCGTAACACTTTTACAAAGCAAGACAAAGATCTTTTGATTTCTTTTTAAACAAAGAACCAGAAATGGAACAATATACAAACATGATACCATTCAAAACCTCTTCAGATAACACCTGTAGAGAGACTTTGCCTAGAAATATGTAAACATGAAGGAGCATTAAAGGTCCTGCATCAATAAAAAGTGAGGTTTTAATTCATTTTTCAATATAAGAAGGTCTTAATGTTATATAAATACTGTCCCAGTATTCCTACAGAGAAATGTTTCTGTGCCTTAAAGTGACACATCAGGGCTTTCATTCAGCTGTGATGTCACTTTGATAAGTCACCGCCCATCCTGCAATCCATTTAAATCAGCCAATCACAAGGAAGGCTCATTAATATTAATGAGACAGACACAAAACAAACTGTTTTTTCTAGAGCTGCAGAGAAGAAGCTTGAAAAAGGAAACATTAAACTATTATGAGATGATTTCTAGTTCCTAAATGACATGGGGTGATATCTGCAAAAAAAAGTGGCACAACAGATGTTTCAAGACTTATAGGGCCTAAATTATATTTTATCACATAATTCCAACATAAAGAAACAGTCATTATTATTCATAAATATATATGGAAAAGACATATTTGGTACATGTCTTGTGAAATCACAACTTCAAATAAAACCCAAGAAAAGTGAAAAATTAGGGACCTTCAGTGTCCTGCATCATAGAAATTACACAGCAGGTTTGCATGAAAAGACAAATTCAGAAAACAATGAATGAATAAATTTAGTATCCCCACATTGTGAAGTGCAAAACTTAGACAACCTCAAATGGGAAATCTGATGCGTTTTCAGTACGAAATGCAGAAAGCGTCCCTCCTGCCAGGCACATTGCTCAGTCACACATGGAGCGGTGGTCTTGTGTCTGAAGGCCTGATCCCCTCCCTTTACCCCCTCGCTGTTATGGAGCTGATGTCAGTGTTGTTGTGAATTCCTTGACGACGGTGAACCACACAACAGTGAGGCTGGAGGTCAGGGCTGTGAGCCGCTGCTGTCATCATCTGGTCGCTGCTTTCACTGTGGCGGTTATTGGCTCGTGCGTTCACAGAGTGCAGACAGCTTTCTGCAGTCAGAACGCAGCTCAGTCAGTGCCAGCATTCTCTGGTACAACTGGATGGATCATGGAAACATGGAAACATCTCCTGTGGTTTACCCTGCTACAACTGCAGGGTCACCGCTGCGTCTCTGAGTCAGGGACCGTAGTTACATGCACTAAAAATGTGACTCTAACATGATTATGAAGATGAAATACAGCTCCAGCTTGTGACTCTCATTAAATCATAGTTTTTATGAACATATGCATTGATGATTGTGTTGTACATCTATAAACAGAAGATATATGTGAATCCCCAATTTAATAAACTATGATTGAATCCAACAACCCATGTGGTGTCAAACCCTAAACTCACTCTCCAATGTTAAAGCTTTAGATTAAAGTTAATCTACTTGCCTCACAATAATAGGGACATAATGAGAACTTTGATACTTTAAGTACATTTTGCTTGTAATACTGTGATTTTGAATGCAACATTTGGCTTGTAATATAATGTAATACTTGTAGTTAAAGACCCCATCTGTAAAACTTTCCCAGGTTTTTATTTTAAGTTTTATATCCCTCACAAGACATATTTATGGTTTTGAGAACCTAAACTTATGTTAATACAGTTTTACATCTCATCTCTAATGCTCCTCTCTGCTGCTCTAGGCTGATTTGAATAGCTGTGAACAGACTCTATAGTTGTGACATCAGTTTCTGATTATTGTCTGTGTGCGTTTCTCTGTGGATTGAGCGGCTTGAAACATGCATCAGTATTTATAGAACAGCTACTGTAGACCTCAAAAATATATTAAAATCTCACTCTACAATATGGGACCTTTAAGTAAAATATTTCAGTATTTCTTCCATCACTGAAAAGTTCCATTGACCTGTTTACAATCAGTGTAAATGTAGCCAGTGGCCTGGGGATAATAAGTGGTAACGATGCATTCAGGGAGCCCAGTACTTTGTTTAAACTCATTCTTAACGAAACAATGTGTGAACTCCACCTTTGTAATTTCTCAGGAATATTCATGTCACTGCTGTTTTCCGTCAGCAAACCGGTTACCTCACTGTGCTCGTGTTTCAGGTTCTGCAGCACTTTGTGCCAAAAACTACATGTGTGCCTGAACATAACACCTTCCTTGTTTGTTCCTTTTGTGTTTGTTTCCCTGCAGAAATGGTTCAAGCTCCGTAACGCACAGTGGCGGCAGGCCGAGGGCCTCCCGGCTGAACTGGGCTCCGTGTTGGACTGAGACGTTTCACTTCCTCCCCTCGATGCCCGGAGCTCGGTGCTGACCCTGTTTCTTCCTCCTCTTCCTCATACACCTCCCTCTCCATCTCTCATCTCTCCCTTTTTTTGTTTTTGTATCTATGAAGCTATTTTAACTTACGGAATGTGAAGGTGTTTGTGTGCTGTTGCCAATATAACCACCATGTTTACATAAAATAAACATATTGTTATTATAAGTTAAAAGGACTCGAGTGTTGTTTTTGAGGCTGGGGTCCGAGCTCGCTGGTTGTACAATTGTTGGGATGAAGTTCAGATAGAACTCGGAGGTATTGGGGACAGTGTACTTTTGTTTTCAGGCTTTGTTTATGTGTATGTTGTCAGCAGGGGAGTTGCATGCCAAGCCCGTTCACACGCCTATAAAAGATGTAAGGAGGTGCTGGGATTACAATAGATTCTGCTGGAATCAGCTGCTGCTATCCAGGAACTAGCCTGCATGAATCTGGAACATTTCCAGTGGATGGGTTGGGGGGCGTCATGGTCTAAACAAATGTCAGCTGATGTCATTTCATTGTCCCTTTGTCCCTTTCTCCTGTGATCGAGCTCTGTTTAAATGATCCAAACAACAAAAAAGTTTTTAAAACTCAAAGCTGGTGTTATTTTACATTTTTTTAAATATTGTCAACAATCTCATTAAAAGACCACAACCAAAAATGTATTAATCCTACTAACGAGGACTGGCTATTTATCCAAAGCCTGATGTCTGCCACACTATTATAAACACATCAATGAACTGTTGCACTAGTATTCATCAATTATCATGAGCACACACACACACTGAAGTTTATTTTAACTTAATCCTACACACACTGTCATGTTGCCGGAAATGCTCAGTCGAGCACCATGTATAAATCCTCCACTGAAAATAATGAAAATGCCCTTTTTAAAACAATATATATATATATATATATATATATGACATGTCTTTTGGGAGGAAAGAGTCGGCTTGAAATAAAGTGCCACAAACGTAGGTTTGAACGAATTAAAGGTGCAGCTTGTAGTTTCTGATGACATCTAGTGGTGAGGATGCACATTGCAAATCTGTGAAAAATCCGAAAGGCCGCCTCTTTTGCAACATTCCTCTAGATAACTGGTCACATAACATGATAAATGGGAAATAACTATATATTTTGCTTTCTTGACTGATGGGTGAATTAGTTATTCTGCTACTCTGCTACTTATTCTGCTACTCTGAAAAATACATTTACAGGATGATTAAAGACAGTTTAGTGTTGCCTTTAGATCAGATTCAAATTAGATTGTGCTAGAGAGAAGAGACGGAAGAAGGTGGAGAAACCGAGAGAGGGTGAAATTTTGTGCCAAGAAAAGGCAGTGAAAAACAGTGATCGTGGGAAATGTTCTGCACATGAAACCAACACCAACCCAACAGGTAATTCCACTGCTCATAAAACACACAGCTGCTTTTTACAGGCTGCTGCTGTGACAGCGTTTCTATTAGTGAGTACACACACAGCATATACTGATTTAATGTGAGAACGTCCACTTTGTATACCGCTAACTTTAACCTTAATCCTCATCCAAATCTACACTTTAATGCTACAAAATCCTCACTTCAGAGGACCTTAGTCTTCATAAATGCTTAGAAGGACATTTGATCCACATACGTATAGAAGTGAACAGTGGTACACACAGTGGTGGCGTCTGTTTCCTGAGCCTGAGGCTGTTTTTCTCTGTTCGGATATAGCGTGAAAAAAAAGTCACACCCACTAAAGAAAAACAAGCATGTGTGGTTATGGTGTACACACACACACACACACACACACACACACACACACAAACACAAACACACACACACACACACACACACACACACACACACACACACACACACACACACACACACACACACACACACACACACACACACACACACAGATCAGTTGCTCAATCCCTCACTGAAAACACACATTATACCCCAGACCCTGACTCTCTCTCTGCTCCCTCATAATATATTTTGGATAAACACCAATGAGTTGAGCAATTTCTCAGCCAGGTGGTCTTTAGCTGTAGAGACGACGAGAAGTTTATGTGCAGCAGCATTATGATTACATATATATATATATATATATATATATATATATATATATATATATATATATATATATATATATATATATAAATCTTCTAAGTAAATGAGACTGCAAGTTTATTTTGAAAAATTAGAAACTTTTAGCTAAACTATTTAAATGTCATCTGGTATTGGGTAGATCGTGGAGTATGTTTGATATGATTGGCTGTAAGTTTCATAGAGATGCATTTGATAGATATTTGTAGTGCCCAATGAACAGCTCTGAGATTTAACAAGCCATGCCTCCAATACAAACAAATGAACACATGGTTTCCAGACCGAATATCAATGTACATATGTATCAGCCAGGCTAACAGTTTGTCCAAAGCAACATAAAAATCCACTGCCGGAGAGGCTTTCCACTTTTAGAAAGTGCCACCAGGCTTGCATCTTTTCTATTTTTTTCTCTTTTTTTGAGAAATGGCTATAGAAAGAGAGAGAAAAGATGAGATTATTAGGTGGGTAAAGATTATCAGAAGAGAAATGCCAAGAAGAGGCCTCCCTGGTCATGTTCTTCATATTCCATGCTATCATCTCGGTCTATGTCTCGGGGAGAGGAATCCCTCTGAGGCTCTTAAAGTTTTTTTTTGAGTTTTCCTTGTTTGAATTGGTCTAAGGATAGAAGATGGTATTTTCAGGGTGACATGGTGATGCAGGGATTAGCGTTGTTGACTCACAGCAAGAAGGTTGCAGGTTCAAGACCTCCTTGGTCCTGGGTCTGGGACCTTTCTGTGTGGAGTTTGCATGTTCTCCCCGTGTCTGCGTGGGTTTTCACCGAGTACTCGAGGTTCCTTCCACATTCCAAAAACATGCTCAGGTTAATTGGTGACTCTAAATTGCCCGTAGGTGTGAGTGTGTGAGTGAATGGTGTGTGTGCCCCATGATTGGCTGGCGACCATCTGGGGTGTATCCCTGCCTCTCGCTGCAATGCGCTGGGATAGGCTCCAGCATAGAAGATGAGATGAATGGTATTTTCACCTCATAAAAAATGGTGCTTGTAGAGACTCTTTTTGTATTTCTCAGAGTTGTATGAATCAAACTAGAGTGACAATAATGTCTTTTTTATTTGCTTTTGCCACCTACTGTGAGATTGCTTTGCTTGAGAATTGATTTGAAACTTTAAAGCAAAAGCATTCAAGTCAAGTCAAAGTGAATGATTGAGATGAAATAAGATTTCAGTTTTTACTTTACATTCATTTAACTGGTTTATGTGGTGGGAAGAGCAGAAAGAAACATGTTAATTTATGTTAATGTTAATTTACATGTTGACAACTAATATAACAATCAACCCACACTGAGGAGGTCAAGGGTCACAAAGTCCTGATGTTGTTGCTGCTCTCTGGCTCAGATCATGTATGACAGAGGAAGTCTCTCCCTGGCTGTGTCTCCTCTCCTCCCGTCATGAATCCTGCTGAAAGGACGACGTGAGAGTCTGATGTTTCACCATCAGCGCTGCAGACTGTGTGCAGAATTTGAATGGAGTCTGGTTTTGTTTGTTGCTAAGAGGACACTGTGAAGCTGCAAAGAATCTGTCGTTTAGAAGCTGCCAGCAGACTCAGTGTGCATCACTTTCTGATCCTGACATTTTGTTCCACTTCATGTGATCATCTGGTGACCACTTTTTCAACCACTGGGGCAAAAAAGAATTTTAATTTCCTTATTTCTCACAAAGTCTGTGGTTTGCTATTTTATAGTTTGTGCACCTGTAACTGTTTTTATAATTTTGTTAGAGTTGTTTTTTTAACGTTAGCTACAACCATGTCCCTCTATGAGTTGGCTGCTTTCCTTTCCCCCTGAAAAGTTGACACTTTGGAGATTTTCGCATGAATGTTTCTCCCGTTTTTGGATCATTTACATGAGCGAATAAACTGAAGTGAAACCATATGTATGTTCTGTTTTATTTCCCTGCGATTTTATACAGCATAACCGGCGGTTAATTAAATAAATACAGAGTATTTTGTGCAGCGAAGTCCAGCGGATTTATTGGTCCAACTGGTTTTAGTCCAAAACCACATGGAGCATCAGCCAGTGCCAGTTTCTCACTGCTCAGGGAATATTTACCAAGGGGTTTTTGTTTGGAGAGAGTTCCTGTAACTCCACCCTGACACGGTTGTTTGCAGTAGTGCACCACACACACAAAAAAAATTAAACTGGAGATAAAATAGATCATAAGTGGAATTCACTTCTAACCCTATTTACATTGTGCTTAATATAATCCAGGAATAGCTGAGGGAGTGATGGTTTATATGGCAGCGCAGGATGATGCCAGCAGCTCGTCTTGTTCTGCTTCATCTGTTCAGCAGAGTGTGTGGGCTGACTACACAACATCCTGTGTGAGGATGTTGGTACGAAAACATGTGACAATGGCTGCAGCAAACACTAAACTAACCACAGAGAGAAAAGAGCAGGCTGCACTTCTTAAAATAAATACATGATGCACGATTAGACGAGCAGACAAGAAGATCTACAGTGATATAAAAAGACCAAAATACAATATATACTGCAAATAATTCAAGCTTTTTGCACTGTAATTTGCAAATTATACATCTTTTGCACATATTAAAAAAAAAAAAAAGATTGGATATACATAGTCATTTTCTATACCTGCTTATTCCTCATTAGGGTCACAGGGGTCTGCTGGAGCCAATCCCAGCGCGTTACGATGAGAGGCAGGGATACACCCCAGATGGTCGCCAGCCAATCGTGGGGCACACACACCATTCACTCATACACTACGGGCAATTTAGAGTTGCCAATTAACCTGAGCATGTTTTTGGACTGTGGGAGGAAGCCGGAGTACCCGGTGAAAACCCACACAGACACAGGGAGAACACACAGAAAGGTCCCAGACCCAGGACGCTAACCCCTGCGCTACCGTGTCACCCGATGTACATAGTATATCACATATTATAACTACATATATAGTCTTTCCTTTTTATTTATTCTTTTAGTGCTACTTATATACTTAATTTTATTATTTATAGTTTTATTTTATTCTAATTGAAAATAAAGCATCGTCTGTGTGTATATATCATGGAGGAAAATTCAATTGAATTTCATAGTTCAATCCTGTGTTGTACAAACTGAACCTTTATCTGTGCATGAATCATTATTATTGTATAAAATGACAGATAATAGCTCCGAAAATCTCTGAATACTTCAGAGGCTGTTTCTTACTTCATATACCTATACAGGAAGTGATCAGTGGTATTAACGTTAGAGCAAAATACAGGAATGCATGGATAAATATATGAGCCAGGCCTAAATAATTTAAACGAGGAGGATTTTGCAATTAAAATAATATAAAAATGTTGTTGAAAAAAAGTTCATAAAAACCATTTCCTCCTCTCATTTTTCATACCTGGCATTAATACTCAAATTTCAACTTTATTCTCAAAATGGAAGAAAAAAAGTAAGTTAATAAAAAATATTTTCCTCCTCTCATTTTTCATTCCTGGCACTAATACTCAAATTTTTACTTTATTTTACAAAATGAAAAATGAAAAAAAACATCTTCCTCTCATATTTTTATAGTTTTATTGGTGGAATGTCAACTTGAACAGAGTTTTCAGGCTAAACCCTTTGCTCAACAAATGAAATGGACACACACAAAACAAATGTGTTTGTTTATGTTTTGTTCACACAAAACACAAATGTTTTGTGTGAACAAAACCGAATGTTTGCTTATTTAAATTTGTGTTCATTCTGTTATATTTTTGCATTTTTCCAGTCCACCTCCTGCTCCTCTCTACCTCACGGCCCCAGGTCAGGATCATAGAAAACTAATCCCAGATTAGCCGCCATGCAGGTTGTGTGTTCAATCTCCTTTCATGTGTGTCTGGCCTGGAGCCGGATCACCTCAAACCTGCACTGGTCTGAAGCCCAGACTGGCTGCCACCACCTGCAGGACTCCACATCACACTGCAGTACAGGGCCTCCACGTCTCTACATCAATAGACGCCACTTTCTGTGTGATGGTGCAAATAGGATTACAGAGGATTTCCAAACAGAATGGGGCTTTAACGACCTTTTGTTTGTTTACTAAACTGTAGCCAGATTGTGGCATTTTCAAAAGGTCATGACCTCTAAAAAGGGAAAGAATGCACATCTATGCATACATTGACATGGAGCTTTTTTATTTTTTATTTATTAATTTATTTTTGTATTTAAAGGTCCCATAATTTACTTTTTTTTTTTACTTACTTTCATCTTATCATCATCTCAATATATTTTTATGCTTTCATGCTTCTCTCTACAGCTCTAAAAAGATCAGGGCATGTCTCATTAATATTAATAATCTTCTCCTTTGATTGGTTGATTTGATTAGCTGTGTAGTTGTATAGTTGTGACATCACAACTTCAGTCCTGGCGGCTTCTTTTAAGGAACAGATTCTAAACTTATGTATTTCTCTGTGGAGTCTTTTGAAATGTGAGACACTACATTACAACAGTTCTTGTATAATCAAAAAGATATTACAATATCACTTTGTATGACTGAGTTGACACAGTTCACATCTGTCTCAACTCAAAAAGTGAGGGTGACTTCAAAGAAATAGAATTCATGCGCTGGATCCAACAACGATGGCAATATTGACTTTTCAGTTGTTAAAGTCCAAATTATACACTCAATAAACATGACGTGCAAAGATTCATACACACATGGTTGTGATATATCTGCAGAATCAATACAAACCCGTGTGGATCACCACATCACACTGAGGCTCAGACAGAACGCATGCTTTTGTTCCCAATATTCCTCACATTCCCTGCTCCAATTTGCCAAAAGATCAGAGATTGAAACTAGTCTTTTATAAGGAATGAGATCAGGATCCAAATCGCTCAGTGTTTCACACATGTGGTAAAGATATCAGCAGACAAAGCCAGCAAAACTGCAGAGAAACAGACAATTTGGTGTAGTTTGCTCATATTTCCTTCCAGACTGTTTAAATATGAGTTGGAATATAAGGATATTAAAGCCGACAAAAAATCTCTCAGCTTGATTTTCTAACTGCATGAATGTAATAAAATGATTATTATTCTACAGGTTATATTAATTTTTTTACATGTTTATTGGTGTAGTTTAGATTCAGTTATTGTTGTTTTGGCTTGTCATTTTTTTTATCATTTATTTGGAGATAGTGACATGTAGGGATTCTTTTCCTTATGTAGCTGCATGTCTGCGAATGATCTACAAACTTACCTGACTATTCTTATATTTCTTTTAGAGCAGGTAAAAGCTTTGTTACAATTATTATAGCACAAAATAATCATCATCGGTTTGTGTAAATTCTCTCTACCACAGTCACTTTGCGGTGTCCCCCAGGGCATAGGACTAGGGCCCTTGTTTGAGCACTGGGAAAAGTGCTACATGTATTTGATGTGATTTGAGTATAACTTGTAAAACACATACATTCAAACTGCATATAAAAGTCTATATGAATAAAACACCAATCATCTGAAACATCTAAATATACTTCACATTATGTCATATCTGAAGTCTTTTTATCTGTATTTTATGATGGTTTGGACAGTATTTACGGCAGAGACTGGATCAACGCTGACTTTGCTCTGATGCAGACTGTTGATTTCTTTGGGTCCACTGTGGTTCTCGTGGTGGAACGTAGTCTTTAGGAAGCTGCTTTGGCGTCGCCAACGCTTCAATGCGATCACTCGCTGTGGTTCTCCTCGCCGCCCGTGAAACCTGTTGATAACATGAAGGTTTTAGAGGTCCAGCTCAGAGATTTATACTGCAGGTGTAACAGTGAGCTGGAAGAGAAACTGCAGCAGCTTTAAAATCTGTTAATCACATCACACTCAGCTGCTGTTCAGGCAAAGGGTCTTCTGTCAGTATGTATTATGTTTTGTATTAATCAATGCAGAGAACCAAATTACAGTAAAAAAAAAAAAATGAGGAAAGACTGCCAAGCTAAATCTGGAAATTCCATGCAAGCAGAGGATGCATCATTTATCCGAAGATGATTATAGGAAAAAATGCAAATTAACTGAAGGGACACTGCTGGTTCCAACACCTGGACACCATCATAATCATTTAATAATCCTGACTGTTTTAGTCTTGTGGAGTTATTTAATTGGCGTCACTAAAACTCATGACAGGCAGCAGGTGCTCTCACGCTCCAGATGGATTCCTCTGGGCGGCCGAGCTTGGAGCAGACGCTGCTCTCCTTCAGCCGGGGCAGAGACAGCTGGGCCAGACGCTGAGAGATCTGACGAGTTCTAGAAGCAAAGGAGACGATGGATGCAACAATCTGTGGAATGAAAAGAAAGAAGAGAAGAAAGAAGAAAAGTCACATTTCACCTTTGCTGTTAGAGTGCTGCATGGTGTCTCAGTGTAAACTAGTTAGCAGTTATTTGAAGAATGAAAAAAAACTGGCTTTGGAGGAACTGGCTTGTTTATTATGTGTGAAATACAGCTGCTAAAAATAGGGCTGCAACTAATGATTATGTTCATTGTCTATTCATCTACTGATTATTTTCTTGATAAATTGATAATTGAATTTATCTGACCAACAGTCTATATCCGACGATAATTATTTTGTTTATCAGATGAACATAAAAAACTGAAAATATCCACATTTAGGAAGTGGAAACCAGAACTTTTGATAATTGAATAATAAAAATAATGATTATTCAATCGTCAAAATCGTTGCTGAATAATTGACCAACTCATTGACTAATCATTGCAAGCTGATCCATAGTCTGGTAGTGTACATTATTCTTGATCTTTACTTTCAACATGGTATAAAATAGTTAATTCAATCCAAAATACTTTCAAATGGACATTTTGAGGCAAATGAGTTTGCAAAACAAGATATTTTTATAGAAACAATTCATGTCTCGTCTCTGCTAGTTGAAAAAATGATTGTGTAATGTACAGTTCCATGTGCATCAGCTATAGGATGCTTCTCATTATCAGACAGAAGGAGCTGCATTTTAAGTTGTATTTATATGACTATGACAAAAACTGCCCAGTTACATCTGCTCTCTGGTTACATTTAAATCAGCTCTTACAATGTCAAGACATTTTTACATTCAGCTGCATGTCTGTTCACACTAAACCTGCTGCTTCCATATTCTATGCTGCTTTTAATGGAAGGAGCTCCAAAACACATGAACGTATTCCTTTATTTCATGTGAATGTATAAAAAGTTGTAGTTATGTAATTGTACTCTTGTAAATGTTTCTTTTTCTTCTTTGTAAATGTTTAAATCAATTATTAAATAAATGATTAAAAAACAAAACAAAACAGACAATTCATTTACACATACAAATATCTAGAAATACAAACATGACAAAGTTAGAAAGAGTCAATATACACAAAGACTAATGTCAGAAATAAGGCAAACAGTGACAGATTAAAATGTTAACCAACATTATGGTGTGTCCTCTTTCTTACACCATAGTATTGAAGTGAAATCCTTGAGGCTCTTACCTCTCTGCTGCTCTGGTATTCAGGATGGTTCAGTTTGGGGTTGGAGAGCTGAAGAAGTCGTGGTGTGATCACAGCAGCTTTCACTTGAGGATCGATGTGCCAAATAGGACAGTTATGCTCACACTGAGGCATATGAGGAGACCTGTGGGACAGAGAAAAGAACACGTCAACATGCTGCAAATAAACTCCTGAAAAAGCCCCTTGTATTGATTTGTGAGGAGTTTTATTACAGGAATTAAACTGCAGAAAAAGGCAGCTGAGATTTATTCTCATAAACAGAGAGACTAATTATTATTTGCGTGATCTATCCATCTGCAGATGATTTTTTTAAAATTGTTTTGCCTATAAAATGTCCACAATAATTTATTAGATCTCAAAATAACATCTTGAAATGTTTTTTTTTTGTGTGACAAACAGTCCAATAACCCAAAGATATCAATTTTATTGTCATATATGACATAGAATATCATCAAATCATGATATTTGAGAAGCTGCAATCAAAACATATTTTGACATTTTAATGACTGAGGTCATACTATTAGTTTTCTATTCTTTTTCTTTTATAATTATCAGTTAGGAGTTTGGGATGGGGTGTATACACAAATGTAAATGGAGCTTTAATATTCCTGCAATAAAGTATAAAACTATTTTAACTTCACTGTAGCAGCTCTACACAGGTTTTTCACTTGATTCTACAAACTGAATCTCTTTCCAACAGATGACAACACAAACACTAAAAACAACATCAGAAGACTGTAGTCATGTTCTTGTCAGTATTATTTTAATAAATATATTTTATAGAGATGCCTTTCATCCCCTCTTAAATCTTCATATAGAACATGTCTCCTGTGTTTTATTTGTAATATTGATGGGTACACCTTCGTAATAATCCAATAGCAATTAAAATTAATTTTCTACAATAACTTGGCTGCAATTAAAATAAACCTTTTGGTCATATGATGCACCTGAATATAAAAATACTTGACTGTTATCTGCTGTCTACCTCATGCTGCCTTGTGTTCTGTCTGGTTTGTACTTTTATTTTGGTGCAATGAGATGAGAGGATTATGTTCTGTCTGTGATTGAGAATTAGAGCAGTGATTATTTAAACCCGTCTTTGTAATCACAAAAGCAAACAGGTATTTGTGTATTAAATTGAACGTAGGAACCCCTGGATGAATCTCTGCTCCATGCCCATCATGAACTGCTGCTGTGGTCAGGGAGTATAAAAAGACTTCCGTGGCTGTCTGCTGAGCGTCTCTGGGGTCCTGACCTTTGGACAATGAGCTCTATTGTCTCCTCTCCTCTCTCTCCCACAGTCTGACACTGAAATAACAGATGCTGGCGGCTTCCCCGTGCAGCGTGGAGGAGACGTTAGTGTTGGACCTGAGCCTCTGCTCGGCCTTCTCATATTTAACATTATGATAGGTTAGATTCCGCTGTGATTAAACTCAAGATCTTGGTTCATTTTGTGGAGTCCTGAGGGAGAAATAAAGCCTTTGGAGTTTGGAGTCATACGTCTGGCAAAGCAGCACGATGTGGTGGCATTGAGGTCTGCTGAGGAGCTGGATGTGGAAATAATCTCTAAAACAGATCCTTGTTTGTGGTTCTGGTCTATATACTGCCTTGGCATCAACAATAAAACTTACTTATTTTGTGTAACAGGAACTCAGTTGTTTCTTTGCTGTTCACTACATCATCTTGTAACATCTTTAGATTTATCTTAGGACCCCTTAAATATACAATTGATTATCAAAGTTGCTTTGTATTGGTCTCCACTCAGTCCTGAGGAAAATATTGGCTCTTTAGCTGCTTAATGCACCACTATGATCAGAGTTTCTAAGTGCGTGTGGTACTGGGCAGGTAGTGTACAGCAGCTTTACCATAGAGTTTTGATGGAAAACAATGTTAATGATTATCAGCGAAAGATGTGTGTACCCAATGTCAAAATGTAATTATTTTAGCACCAGTTACATGACTTTGTTAACATGTGAAAGTGGCTATATGGCTAATATGCTTAATGAAATCTCACAATCAATCAGAAAAAAAATCATTGATTAATTTACTAAATTTCATTGGGGTTAGCTAAGCTGCAGGGTTATGAAGTCCAACAAAAAACATATGGCCATAAATATATAAATCCATATAACCTGCTGTTTAAATAGCTTTTAAAGATACAGCGTGTCATTTGTGGTGCCATCTAGTGGTGAGTTTGCAGATTGCAACTGAGTTCCCAAGCATGTAGGAGAAACTATGGTGGCTGTAAAAACAAAAACCTAAAGGTCCTTCTCTAGAGCCATTGTGTGGTTTGTCCATTCTGGGCTACTGTAGCAAAATGGTGGTGCAACATAGCAGGCTTCTTAGAGGAAGACCAGCTTCCTGTATAAATAAAAAGGTCTTGATCGAAGGTAATAAACACAATCATTCTACTTTGGATTAAGTTTAAACAAATTAAAACATACTGATGAATATTATATTCCACATCTGTTCCACTAGATGCTGCTAAATGTCACAAAATCTTACACAGTGTACCTTTAAATTAATATATTTTAATATTAAGCACTTCCCAACTATACCATGAAATGTTGTATACTTTAGTCACTGTTGAAACAGTGTTTATATGTAACCCAGGGACTGAGAGGTCATTAGTGGCAATGTTGCAGGTCTTTAGCACTTATGGTCTTGTGTACAACAATGGCGTAACCATGGCTGTGTCAGGTGCCAGGGGGTGCCAGGGGGTGCCAGGGGGTGCCTGTACCACCCACAGAGGCAGCTGGCACTGTTAGACGATGTGTTGCGACAAGAGCGTCTGGTGACCTACTGACATGACGTTGACCCCTTACCCAGCATGCATTACAGGAGCGCTAACTGCTGTGTCCACAGATAAGCAGCAACATCGTTGTGTCCTTCACTCTGCTGCTAAGCACAATAGTTGTGTTTGGATGGTTAAATATCTTTGTTGATCATAGTAATGTGGATACATGAGTGTATGAGTATTCACATGACTGTGTTATATTTGTTATTGACTTATTTGAGAGCATGTCACATGTGTGAATGTTTAGATTCTGGATATTCACACACATATTTAACAGATTCATGTTTAACATGTGATACATCTTATTGTATCACAACTTTTCAAACAACTTTAACGTCTTTATCATCCAGGGTATATATCAGTCAGTCAGTCATTTTCTATACCTGCTTATTCCTCATTAGGGTCGCAGGGGTCTGCTGGAGCCTATCCCAGCGCGTTACGGCGAGAGGCAGGGATACACCCCAGATGGTCGCCAGCCAATCGTGGGGCACACACACCATTCACTCACACACTCACACCTATGGGCAATTTAGAGTCTCCAATTAACCTCAGCATGTTTTTGGACTGTGGGAGGAAGCCGGAGTACCCGGTGAAAACCCACGCAGACACGGGGAGAACATGCAAACTCCACGCAGAAAGGTCCCAGACCCAGGACCAAGGAGGTCTAACCCCTGCGCCACCGTGTCGCCCCGGGTAGATATCACAAGACAGCAATTATTAAATATATGATTAGCTGATTAATGCAAGTTACAAAATACAAGTTGTTTGAAAAATATTTGTGATATGTATCACAAGTTAAATGGGTGTTGAAATTACAAAAATGCATTAAATCAGCTCATAGTATTGTTTTTTTAATAGCTTTCCTGTGATATATATAGGCCTACCCTGGATGATTATGAAGATGTCACAAGTTCTTTGGGAAAAAAATCTGTGATATGTATCACAAGTTAAATAAATAAAGTGGCTTTGAATCTATTGAATATGTTGAATATCAATCCAGTTCACTTGTACTGACTTTTATTGATAATGTGGATATGTTTTGTGATACTAATTTGAGAGAGATGCATTCTTTTGAATGTTTGTGGAGGTCTAACGCTGTTGAAAATAGATTTTGCACACCCAATATTTGCTGGTTCACACCCAATATCTTTCTCTACCTACTCATGGTATGGTGATTAAATTGGGTCTGTTTTAGTCTGAGAAAAGAGCTTAACACAAATAGTTATAATTTGTAGGTAACATGTAAACAGCTGGTGTGAATGCTGCTACTAGAATTGAATTAGAACTTTACAAAGGAGGAGCCAGGCTGTTCTGCTCAGCTCTGGTTGTTAATTCCAGGTGTTTACGGGCCTTGGATATGAAATGAGGCTGTTACCCTGCTTCCTGGGAGCTGCGTTTTCTGGTTTTGGGCGTTGACAAGCGCACAATGTGTTGATACTGGGACACCATGGAGGAAGGACGCCGGGTCTTCCTGAAGAAGCTCACCTCCTCCTCCTCCTTCCTGCAGGAAAATGGAACCTATTACCACATCCATTATATGTTGTGTTGTGTGCCTGGGACAAAAGAACGTCTCGAGCCAGAAGGAAGAAGCAGGGGGAGGAAGAGGGGGGAATCAGGACAAAGGATCAGTGTCACAGCCGATGACGGAGGTAAGAGTGGAAAACATCTGCAGTTAAACTTAGTTAAACACTAAGTGGAGGCTGTGGACCCACACGTGTCCAGTGTCAAATCCTCCAGCTTCATTTTGACTTATTGTTTCCATAAAGTAGCCATTTAAATAGTAGAAAGCAGAATATTTAGGAAATGTTTTGCCTCTGCAAATTCATTCATAAGTGAATTTGTTATTCTACACTCATGTTGTCATCAAATGTCACAAATAATGTTATCAAGAGTTGTTTGTAATGTATTATTTTTAATTGCATTTTCCCACCAGCCAAATCGTTTCTGTAGATGCTGTCAAATAATAAATCTTTTTTTTCATTATTAATTCACAGCAATTAGATGGCACATGCTGCATGACAATATGACAGGAATTCTAGAATCTAGCAGCACTATTTTTTTCATATTATCCACAAATAGGCACAAATAGCCAGTTAACTCAGTTTAATCATGTTGCTCATGTGTGAGCATTTTCTGTTTTTTTTTCCTTTGGGATTTTGAACAATTACCCAAAACACAGAGAACAATGAAGGTGTTAACCTAAATTATGATGGAGGCTTTTCGACCATTTACAGGTTTACAAAAATTACATTTCATAGTTTTTCATTAATCAAAAAAAAGTAATCTGCAGTTTAAATCCATAAATAATCTGCAGATTAATCAACCAACAGCTGCAGCCTCACACTGGATGAGAGCAGCAGCTGCTGATCCCTAAATACGGAGGTATATTTTGAGACATATATTTTGTGTTTGAAAACATGGTGGAGCGAGGTCAGTGTTTTTACTCCGATGTTAATCAGATTAAATATTAACAATGGACTAGACTCTATAACTGCACCGTGATGTGATTAAATAACAGCCATGGAATCATCACAGTTCAAATAGGGTGATATCAGGTAAATTGGGTCATTGGTATTGGTAAATCACTTGGGACAATAATATAATACCAAAAATACCTTTTCCATGTATATTTATGATTAATAATCACTGTTATTTATAGGCTGATAAACCTTGAAATATCCGCTGTGCCACTTTTTTTTGCATGAGAGGTTTCAGGTAAATAGGCCATCTCATCAGGTAAAGTGGGATTAGTTAGATTTGTCATGCCCGGCTACCTACCATGTACATTTCTTGTTCAGTCTAGATTTTAAGTATTGTCTTACCACCATAGAAACCATTAACTAATCTAATCACCTTTCTTATCAAGCACAGTTATGTCAACAGTTTGAAATTTCCAGAGGGGCCCATTTTACCTGATATAAGTCTACATGAATCAAAATCTAAATATGGTTTCCAATAAAGCATTTCAAAATATGTATTTAGCCATTAAATGCAACACAGCCCTTGAGTTGACCAGCAGCAGGTGACTGCTGTCATCTTCAATGCCAGCAGAGTATTATTTGTTCTGGGAGCTGTGTGGGGGTCTGATTGAATTACCCAGCTTTAAATCTGACAGCTGAGGAGGGTGAAACAACAAACAACATCATAACAGCAGCTTCCGGAGCTGGAACTACCGTCACATCTTTTCCATCTCTAATTGACATTGCTCAGGGATCATCACCTCCGCTCAGAACTGGCATCAGTCCGGCAAATCGCTTTAGTTTCCTACACTGACTCGCTGCCGAAGAAGGGAAAAGGCTTTTAAAAGTCATTAGCCTGCTGTTTTGCAAACATTTCCATGAATATGTTGATGCAGCACAGCATTAATGCTTGTACACAGTGCTCTGCAGCATAAACACAAGCAGCTCATGCTTTTTTGATAAAGCAGTCAATAAGGCTGTGGGTGCAGACCAGCTCCAGTTACCTCCGGTGGTCCTCCCTTGCTGAGGAATCTCTTTTGTGCTGGGCCAGGTATTGGATTCTTGCACTCGGAACAGCTCGGAGTGCTGAAGCGGACACAGGCCATATCGGCTCCTGGTTGCCCCACCTCAGCTTCTCGCTGTTCAATAAAAAGGGATGAAAAGATGAGATGCAAGCGTGAAAAAAACAAGCAGAATGAACATTTTTCCAAGTGGGCAATTACGAAATGAAAGAACGACACTTTCAATGATGTGACCTCTGTTCATTTTTTCCCATTGTTTGGCCCGTGAGCGTGCATTCAGAGCGTGCCAGACGTCTGTCTTTAATTACGCAGTTTAGAGAAATTACACTGAAGAAAGGAAACGCTGACCACAGAGGCTCCTGGCTTCTTAGAATCTGTTTCACACTGAATCAATGAACCAATGTGCAATTTCATGATGTAACAGATGGAACAGAACTCGTCCTGAAACGCCAAAAATGTGAAGATAAATGAGCAGAGGCCATTTGTAATTTTTTGCTCATGGTATGTGATAGTTCTTGTGGTGTAAAAAAAAACAAAAACAAAAAAAACATTGTTTGTTTACACTGATTTTAATCAAGAGGAAGAATTCACTCACCAAGGCGTTGTAGCCCAAACAGTTTTTGAGGTTTTGTGCTGCGATAGTTCCAGGATTCTGCCCAGAAAAGACATAATGTTCACCAAAGAAGAAAAAAAATCAGCATTAAATATAATGTGCATTTGAGGGGGGACATCCAGTCACTCAGTTTAGGGTTTCCTTCTTTCTGGTGAAGCTGTGATATCCAAAAACATTTTTTACTCTTTAGAAAAAAAAAAGCTGGGCTTCAAACCCGAAACCTCATTGTGGCTCCATATCAAAAACACTATAGACTGTTGAAGTTCATCTGTGTGTCATCCATTTTCATTACGGTTTTCATTTTGCAGCAATGGCTCAAAGATTCACTTTTAACTTGATCTTAGATATTTTTCATACAGTATGATTTCTTATTCCACATTGAAGTATATATAAACAAAGTGGTGCAGTAATGGTCAAATAAAGTTCAGACTTTATCACTTTTGATGAAGCACATTGCCACAACTCTGTCGGATGAGCTTCATTAGAGCCACCTTCCATTTCTGTTCTCTTAAAAGGTACAGTTTGCAGTTTAGAGTTTAGATTTTAGATGCAGTTTAGATTGCAATCAAACTGACTATCAAATCAAATATGGTAGCTACAAGAGCCATCATTTGATTTGTCCATTCTGGGCCACTGTAGAAACATGCAGCGCATTTATTATTTATTCAATTATTTAAATTTCATGGTTTAAATGATTGAGGTAGAAGTATTGTTTTTTTCAACCAAAAAGGGAACAGCACTTATGTAAATAACAATACCCCTAACTTATTGAGTAGTGTAAATTGACCGATGTTAATTAGCTTACAGGGCTTTAGCTACAGAAGAGAGAAAAGCCAATGGGATGTCAACCATGTCAATATATAACAGAATAACAATGCATCATACTTTGATTGGAAGCATAAAACAATAACTGAGGTATGTAAACATGCACTGTAATCAATAGGTATATGTATATTAAATACAATTTATAGTTATATATTAAAGTATATGCACACAACAGTAATAACTAGTAAAAAGTAAACAGAAATATGCAGATGTTTGCTACAGTAAAAATGCAAAAGATGGAACTTTACCGGTTTGATGGACCAAATCTGGCCTGAACAGCTGCAAGAATCAACAACAAAACACAAGGCTGAAAATATCTGACTATTTAAAGACTGCGTTGCACATTGTGCACAACTTTGACTGGTGCACATGTTAAATTTACCTTGTTTCTCAGACACCATCTGAAGTTGCAGCAGCAGACTGGACAGATCGGGTTTGCTGCCTGTTAATGTTGTCACACACATCTCCTGTGGTTGCCATGGAAGTGGGAGTCCTTAGCAACCTACTCCACACCTGAGGACTCCTTGAAACTGGAGTCAGAGTGGCCGCTCCACTCCCATGACAGCATCTTGTTGCCATCGCCAGACTTCCGATGCAGCACGTTAAAACGGAAAGCGATACACTGAGGTCAGCTGCTGTTGTATTTCTGGAGAGACCATGACGTTTGGATCAGATTCCAAATATAAATGTCCTCTGATGTCGTGACGAGTTGAGGAAATTTCAGCAGCTATGTTAGGACAAGCATGTTTTACCCTCACATGAGTAATCATTCTACATGCTCAGATGTTATTATTAATTTTATTCTCATAAACGTGGCGCCGCGTGGTGTCCGGACGGGTAAATAAACCGTCCTGTAGGTCACATGTTCATTAAAGCAAAAACAGTTTATCGAAAACTATTTATTTACTGTGTGGAAAAAACAGCATAACAATCTGTCAAGAGTCTGTTCACACAATATTGGATGTCAGACATGTTCTGGTGTTTGGTTTTAAATCTTTACATTCCTCATAATTGGTACATATGAAGCATTTGTACATCCTGACAACATCTCGTTCACCTTTAATCTGAATTAAGACAAAATAACATCAAAGCAGCTGTTTGGTGACATGTCTGAACAGCAAAACATCTAGAAGCTAATTCAAAAGACAAAACAAACACAACGTATATATGTTCCCTTATAAGAAAGATTCAATTCCCTTTTTAACGATAAGACAAAACATGTAACAATGAGCTTGTGTTGTAACTTATGATGTTTTTAAAGCCGTTTCATGCTTCTTGCTTTTCAACAGGTTCCACTTGTTTTTTAATAAAGTTGAAGTGTTGGCGGCCCCAAATGGCAGAAACATGTCACTGTTTAAAATATTTGAAGACACAGACATTGTGGAACATTCCTTCTGTCACCTGAACATAGCACGGAAATGTCTATTGCTTTGAAATCAGACATGAATTAGCTCTAATGAATTAGCTCCTTGTGTTGACATAATTCATCAGGACACAAAACCACATGTTTAATAAAGTACTGACTGGAACTGTCCATTTTGTTGCTTTTACAATTATTTTTCACTTATAATGTCATAAGACAGTAAAATGTTGGAAATATATATTTCTATGCTGCCAACACACTGTAGCCAGCTGATGGCTGAAGTAAATCCACAGTGATTTTGTACCTATAACAACATGTAGGCATCTCTGAGTTCTAATGTTGTTGCTGCTACACCACATCAGGAACACTCAGGAACAGTCAGCAGAGACACGCTGGTAAATTAAACATTTACGACTGTTGGAAAAAAGACTCTGGGCCAAAAGAAACCCCAAAAAAAACCTTTGGTGAAGATAAAAGTGAACAATTAAATTTGGTAAGAATGTCCTGAAGGCCACCGACTTAAATAAAAGAAGAAAACATCAAATGTAAAGAAACATTTAAAGGTCCAGTACTGGAAAGGACAGAGAAATAGTTTCATATTCCCAACTCTTATGTATTAGAGAAAATAAAAAGTTTTAACTTTCTGACAAATAAATATAAGTTACAGCCGACCCGGTGTGGTGAAAACATAATAAAGTGAAAAAGTGCAAAGAGCCAATTAAACTTTAGGAAAAGCACATGATTGGAGTAACAGACAGATGGGGTGAGGACATTTAACGGGGACCTCTGGGTTTTATTTGCCGTCACAAACCATCTGGATGATCAGGTCCCGGGCGTCCTGAACGCCGGAGCTAAGCTCCGCCTCCCCCTTCTTCATGTAGGTGCCGATGAGGAACAACCTGCGGTCTCCGATGTCAGACAGGGACAGAGCGTCATGGAGGTCAGTGATGCTGCAGGAACCCGGAAGATCCTGGAAACATGAGAGCAGCAGCAGCAGACATGAGAAAATGACAGGTAAAAGGTTCCATATTTGACACTTTTACTTGGTTGTATTTTAAATCAATAACAAGACATATCTGTGGTTTTAACGACCAAAAGATAGTTTTACATCTCCTCTCTGTAACTCTACAAAGAATAAATTGTTTTCTGTTTCTCTGCTAATATTATTGAGCCTCTCCTCTGATTGGCTGATTTGAATGTCTGTTAATAGGAGGTGGACAGTGACTGTTTACAGGGATTCTACATGTTTCATCAAGTTAAATTCAAGCCTTTTTAAGAACATTCATATAAAAGTTGATACTTATTTCATGGCCTATTTCACAGATCTAGTGACAAAAAAACTAAACATTTTTTAATAATTTGTTTATTTATATAAAATGTAAAATGTGTACCACATCCATATAAAACATTTTTTTCACTTAAACCTCACCTATAGTAATTAGGGCATTTTGAATATGATGAATTACAGCAAAGAGATGAAAAAAGTCTTTATAGATTTCTCGTGAATATTTTCAGGTATTAAATGCAAACTACTTCCATAAAATTAAAAAAAAAAAACACTCAAAAGAAGAATAATTCTAGAACTTTTGGGCCACGCCAGTTCTACTACTTTTTTTTTTTTTATTTAAGCTACATTATTTAATCAAAATAATAGTGGTTGACAATATATATATATATATATATATATATAGACATTGCAATGTAATGTGTTTCAATTTAACAGCAAATTAGACAATCCTGACCTGATAAGATTTTATGCACTGCACTAAAGTCATTAGTTTACACAAAACTGGTAGATGAGAAAATTGCATACCATTCTGTTTTTTAAATGGGCCAAATTTTACAATATTTCGACTCTTTTTTGGAAATAGAACATTAATGAATAATAATTTAGTTGCTGCATGGTTTTAATTAATTAGTTTGAGAATGAGATCAGTTTGCAATCATGTGTTTTAAATTTGACTTTTGATGGTTTTATTTACATTTGCACAGTAGCATCTGAACAGAAAAAGCCAGGACTTCTGCTGAAGACGTTCTGGAGTGATTTTTCTGTCAAACTCACCTGTTTGTTGGCCAGCACCATTAAAGGCAGGTGGGGGTCCGACACCAACAGCTCATATAAATGTTTCTTAGCAACGGGGAAGAGCTGCGGGTTGGAGGAGTCGACCACGAACACCAGCAGCAGAGCCTTGGACATGTACCTCTGCCAGTACGGACGCAGCTCCTCTTTACCTCCAACTGATGGATAAAACACACACTGTCACACCTGGACATTCACAGCGATGCTGTTTGACCAACAAACAAATCACTCCGCTAAATGACATGTTGCAGCTACTCAAAACAGACTGAAATATCGATTTTTCAGCTGGACATGTTGCTATAGTTTAAACCTTTGAAACTATGTTGACTGTAATTAATGGAAAATCACAATAATATATCTGATGAAGCTTGTTAAACATCTATTATACACTTTGAGCTGGGGAATTTTGGAAACATTCAACATTTAGCACCTTAACTTACCAGCATTTTCAAGTTAAACATTCATACTATAAAGACCAAATAGATTTACCCCAGAATATTATAATCTATCATAGTGTGGTGAATATTCAGGTCACAACTCGTCCACCACAGCGTTTGGGAGTTGATGGATTGTATATTTGCTGAGTTTAATGAGGGAAACCAAAAAATACTATTAGCCGCATAGTAATATCTGAGCAGCTCTGCTCCGCTTGTATCGACAAAAAAAAGCTAAAGCACCTATTCTATGACAATGGGAATCATAATAATGGGTGAAACTTTGTATTTATTCCAGTTTATTCCCATATATTCCCGTTAATTATATTCCCAATTCCCAACTTTGAAAATTCCCAGAATTTGCAACCCTAATTATAATTTATAGTATCTTATTTTCTGAATCATTTATCTAGTACCAGCTTTAACTGGTTGGAACTGGTTGTGAATCTCTGTCACATGTTAAATAAAGACACAAGCTGTTCTATTCAGAGTTAAATCACTGAACTCACTCTCTAGGAACTCGATGTGCAGGTCTTCTCTGCTTATGGAGACGGCGTTGAAGCCCTGGGTCGGCTCCATGTCCTGCTCCAGGCAACCAGTGGCTAAACAGTGCAGCAGGCTAGTTTTACCGGATCCATCCAGACCCAGAACCAGCACCTGAGTCCCACCACCTGAGGCCACAGGCCGGGACTGCAAAACCAGAGCAGTATTAGACTACAGCTGCCCTACAAATTAATGATGATTAATTATAGTATAAGAAAATAAAAATACAATTATAAGCAATGTCTAATTGAAAACATAAGTCACACAAAGATCAAGCTGACTATTTTCCCATAAGAAAGATTTTATTTATATATATATATATAGATAGATAGATAGATAAACATTTAGGTTGTGTGAAGAAAGTTAATGTTGGCCTTTTATGTTATTTTTATCACTATGTTTAACCAAAGTGTATAATTCTTCCTACTCCTTTTTCGAACAGGGTACATTATGATTTTCTTTGCTTTTTTCTTGTTTTATATGTCGAAATGGATATATTTTTATACTTAAAATAAAAATAATTCATTCATTGAAATCTGTGTTTTTATTGCATTGTCCATCTATGCTGTTCATTTGTCTTATTTTATTTCTCTCTCTTCGTTTCCTTTGCAGCTACACTTTAGAATAAGTATTTTGTTCCCAACTTTATTCTTTAAAATAAGATATAGAAATTGTTTTTATTTATTTATTATTATATTAATATGGATTTTGGCTTCAACAAGCAGGATGTTGTTGATTGTGACTAAAACATGATCTTGTGGCTGAAACATCCTGCAGCATTTGAAGAACGTGAAGGCTACAGTACATTAATTTACTGCGGGCTCCAACAACATCACACCACTCAGTAACAACGGTTTCCAGGAAGGCGTGTACCACAGGTGTTTCACTCCAACAGGTGACCGTGTTAACTGGTGACTCAGCAGAATGCGTCGCGGTTTCCCATAGCAACGGTTGCTGTTTAAAACGCGTAGGTGTCATTGTATAAGCCTGAATAGAAAGCAAGCAAGCATGCATATATATATATATATATATATATATATATATATATATATATATATATATATATATATAAATACAACTTTTCATGTCGTTAAAATACTTTCAATTTCAGTATGTTTAAAATATATTACATAACCACGAGGCATTAGCCAGTCACCAGTTAACACGGTCACTATTTAAACCGCAACACCGAGGAAAGTTAAGGCTTTTTTTTTTCTTTTTTACCTCTGATACTTTCGGAGCTTCAGCAGGGACAACAGCCTCAGCTTCCTCTCTCCTCCCCTCCTCCTCCTCTTCTTCTTTCTTCCCGTCGTCCTGCTCCGGCTCCCGCGGTGTTTCGAGCTTCTTCTCCCGGGAGGAGGACGTGTAGTTCCAGATGAAATATGCGACTCCCCCCGCCACAGCGACGGAGGCGCCGAGGACACCGACCTCCCTCAGACCGAACATGGTGCTCTGTTAGCCGGATGTTCTTCTCCTAGCTGCTTCTCAGCCCTCCGTTTCCGCCATTTTCCGAGTTTTTAGCGGCGGTTTAACTTAGTTTCTCCGGTTTGTTTCCTCCTGTCATCAACAAGTGGATTATCCCTCAGACCGGAAGTTCACGACAAACTTCTCCAGACGAAACTTCCGGGCGGGCTTTTGTTTGTGTGCTACTTCAGTCTGGCCAACAGGGGGCGCCGTTACTTCTAAAATATTATCAACTTTACTTGTTTTTTACGGTTTTATTTATTTGCTCTTTATTGAGAATAATATACTTAATAGATGCCAGGGGGTCACAGATATAAGAAATAGAAGAGGAAATAAAGTTAATAATAAAGTTGATGTATTTTGTATGTACCTTTATATAGATATTTGTCTCTCGAAAATAAAATTGTAAACAGTATAGGATAAAACAAAAATACAGTATGATATAAAGTACACACTATCTTTTATATCATGCTATTATAAATGTTTGTAGTGGGACTAAATAATTTAAAACGTCATGTGGTGTAACCCTAAAAACTTGGTACCAGATAGTTTAGTAACTCTCTTAAAAAGGTTTTAGAATATAAAAAAAAACCAAAAACAAAAAAAAACACATGCTACCAACAAATGTGTACACTCTAGGTGTAGGAAAAAAAAATTTTGGTTACACAATTTGAAACCCCCAAAAACTAAATTGTGAATTAATATATATATATAAATAAATGGACCTGATGAATGCTTCTTCAAACTGTGTTTTAAGAAGTTCTTTATGTCACAGACAAGAGATTTACTGGTT
Source organism: Lepturacanthus savala (assembly GCA_030544235.1). NCBI lineage: Eukaryota > Metazoa > Chordata > Actinopteri > Scombriformes > Trichiuridae > Lepturacanthus > Lepturacanthus savala. Next base: position 29,531,973 of record CM060464.1, on the reverse strand, counting down.
GGTAAGTGAAGCTCAGCTCAGTTTTTTTTTTTTCAGATAAAGATTCTGTCGGTGAACAAAGGACAATTTATTAAACAAAGTAAAGGTTTCCTTTTAAATGGAACTACTAAACAACATATGTTACAAGTGAAAAAAAAATCAACTTCTTAAATAAAATTAAAAGTCAATTTTCTGATATAACATGAACAAACCAACTTCTTCTATTTTGCTCCCTGGTTGGTTCCCTTCACCTTCGGGGCTCTGTGGACCCGGGTCTGCAGCTTGTCCTCCTGCGTTAAACCCAGGTTCTGCAGGGCCCTGGCCCTCAGTGAAGGAGGCCTCCTGCGCTGACCCTCCTGAAGCTGCTCCGCCGCTGCTGAGCTGGAGAAGGAGTCCACCGTCTCGGCCTGCCGGTGCCGCCGGGCCTTGGACGCCTCCTGGAAGTTGTTGTAGCTTTTCTGTTTGATGGAAGACAGGAGCCTGGCTCTGCTGCTGGACTCAGCCTCATCCAGGTCCTCCTCTTCATCATCATCATCATCTTTGTTTTCCTGTGAGAACGTCTTCTGCTGCCAGCTGACAAACTCAGACACACAGCTGCTCACCCGGGTGATGAAGTCTTGATGCGTCATGGTGACGTGGCAGCTGACCTCCTTGGTGCCCGCCTTCATCTTCTCATACTGACTCTGGATGTTGTCCAACTCCTCCAGGATCTCTGCAGAGACCAGATCCTGCACCGCCGTGGTCCTGCCCAGGAAGTCAGCACACACGGTCTGCTTCTTTGGCTTTCTCTGTTTTTGGAAGAAGAGCATATGCGGCATGGCGGTGTAGTCTATAGCCTTGGCTGCAACGAGCTTCTCATATATGTAAATCACATCAAGGTGCCCAGAATCCACAGTGTCTTTTACAAATTTCTGTATCTGAGCCCAGTCCTTCAGAGCCAGTCGGATCCTCACAGGTGGCACAGTCAGCTGAATGTGGTAGAACGCAGACATCAGATACAAGCCCCCCACTCTGATCTGGTAGCTATATGGCAGCAGGAAGTACTTCACAGCTGTGGCCAGCATCACTTTGCTGAATCTCTTCATTTCAGCCATGCTGGTGATGCCTCTGAAGATGTCAGAGAAGCTCATCTGTCTCCAGACAGCTGAAAAGTCCTCATATCTCACAGAGTCCGTCTGCTGGAAACGAGCAAGGAGTTCCTCCACATCCTCTGTCACAAACTCGTCAAAGAAATCAGAGTAAATCGGTGGTGGACGAGGCATCCTGTCAGCAGAATAAACCTTCAGAGTTCAAGACTCTTCACTCACTTCACTATCACTTGCTCAGAAGTCAGAAGGAGCTCTGAACGGAATCGCTGCAGGTGAGGATCATTGTTAAATGATCATCTGGCGGCAGGTTAGATCAATTAACTAATCAAGCAAACATCAACAAGTCCCCAGTCAGAATACAACCATGTGCCTATAGAACAAAGAGTTTGCTGTATAAGGGCCCATGAAAAATATGTGATGTAGATGTAACCCTTAAAACCCAGTACCAGATAGTTTAACTCTCTTAAAGCTTAAAAGGGTGAATTATATATTTTAAATCTCATACTTTTTCAGTTACACCAGTTGATATATATATAAAATGTACATTTTGAGACCTGATGAATGCTTCTTAAAAACATTCTTTTTGTATTCTAAAAAGTTTTTGGCTTTCTCATTCTGCCAACCCTTCTTTGCCACGGATCCATAAACAGAGTTTAAAATAAGTCATTTACCAATTTAACTTTAACCTACTTTAGTGAAAGCCTGTATCATAACCTTCCCAGAACATTTGTAAAATGTAATTATAATTATAGTACAGGAAATGGTCTTGTTGCAGACAGTCCACACAGAATCATTACTAAAAATAAGTAATGATCTGGACATTGACCAATATTGTGCAAAAGAAAAGAGCAGTTATAATACAAAGAATAATATTTACAATAACAATTTATTGCTAATGCATAAAGTATATGTTCAGTATAGCTCAATTATGTTTATATAGTTCATGTTATTAGAAATTAAGAGAACAGTATAATAGATAAGAGTAGGCTACTTAAATTATGATACTTATGCTGGTGGATCAGAATAGATTCAGTTGGAACGTATTTGTGTTTTATTTACAGTCGACTTGTTTATTGATGAGTAGTGTGAATGTGTGTTTTTGTATCGTCTGCAAACTATGTGGAACCCAGAAAGAATTGGCATTAGTCTTTGTACATGTGATACACAACAGGATCAATATCTTGTGTTATAGAAGTTATTCAGAATTTAATTATTCTGGTTTTTAATATCTGACCAGGAAACCAATGAAAATTCACCTTTCATGCTGGAGTTTAAGAGCAGCTGCAGTGGAGGTTTTGGCTTTTACTGAACCAGTGCAATGTAAACATAATTATTGTCTCTCCACCACAGAAACTTACTTCATTTGAGAATCAAATACTGTTACAAATAACAGGAGTTGCATCACTGTCAAGATTTTTATTAAGACTATATAATTTAATGTTGCATCATTGCAGCTGATTGAAAATAATAAAATGGGACAAATTAAAGACACATGATGCATTCAGACAGTACGACATCCTAAACTTCAAACCCAAGAAATGTTGTGGGCAGCTCTGACAAAAGTTAACTTCATGTTACTTTGCAAAAGTAGTTGTGCTCCTAAAATATCCTCTAGGTCCTTAATCATGATTTCACGGTGATAAATTAATTATTCAACTTCATATTATTAGATGAAGAGGAAAAAATGCAAAAAATGTTTGATGAATTAAGGGATTCATCTTTAACCTTGATTGATCCAAAAATCTTTTATAACATTTTCATGGCTGTTAATTCACAGTATGTCTCAAAATGTATTTTAATATACATTTGGCATGTTAGACAAACTGGAAAACACCAGGGAACAGCACAGAAAATGCTTGTCTTTTTCATCTGACCTTTTAATAAAAACAGCTTTCTTTTGTCACCATGACCTAAAAACACAAACCAAGTCAAATAGAAACACATCTGTTTTTGCAAAGCAACAAATAAAAAGTTCATTTCAGCTGAGCTGCCCTTTGAAAAACAAAAAAAAAAACATCCTGGGGAGATGTTGGGCTATCTCATTTCTCTTCTGTAGTTTTAAAAACAATTAAACATTGTAAAAGCAACAGGGGACATTTTTTCCCCAGATTTCAATGAATGGCCTTAACAAAAAGAGAAATTGAACTTGACAAATAAAAAACAAAAAGCTTATTGGTGATTTCTTGATGGTTCTTCAGCTGCCAGATGTGGGTGCATCTGGCGGCCACTGTGCCTCACGTGTTGCTTTGACCGTCTGACTACCAGCCTCCCTTGCCTCCCTTCTTCTTCTTCTGTGGTGCCTTTTTGCGCGTGGCCCCTGAAGCTGCAGGTTTCTGCTGTCGAGGGGGGACCACGTTGCTGGGTCCGGCTGCAGATGAGCCGGAAGCGGACCCGGGTCTGGGGGAGGTAGGAGGACTACTGGCTGTTTTACTGGCGTCGCTGCAACGTGGAAAAATTAAATAAAAATAAATGTGATAGTTCTCAGTTAAAACCTTCAGTTCATTCTAGGAAGATTCCACATCTGAAATGAACCATTTTACTCTGATACAAGTTGAAATGTGCTGAAGCGAGGTAATCCGTTACCATATATCTGTGTTTTTAATTGTCTACTCAGGCTCTTTTTTAACGTTTTATTATTAATCAGTTTAAATCTTTATTAATCCACAGACCCAGAGCAAGAACAAATTTGAACAATTAGTTCAAATTTGATTCATATAGATTTTTTTTGACCAACAGTCAAAAACCTTAAAGTTTTCCATTTAAATGATTTACATTAAGCAGTCCATTTTAAATTATATGAATTAATATAAAAAAAGAAAAGCTTATTTGCTTGGAACCAACAAATTTTGTCAATTAACCAATGTAATCACCAAATCAATTATTTTCAGGATTATGGTCAATACATCAATAGAAAAATGATTTGCTTTATAACAACTGTAGCAACCCGGATGTCATAATGAAGAATCACTTTAAAAGCTGAAATTTTAAAAATTATCAAAAGTTATCAAAATCAGCAACGGATCATTTTCATTTTGGCTTGAACACATCATCAGGTCTCTGCTGAGGATTCTCTGGCAGGAAAACTAAACAACCACCACTCAGGTCTTTTTCTGGGGAGGCGATTATGTTTCAATGACAGAAAATTGCCTCCAGACAGTTTTACTGGCAGGTGAAAAGCAGATGTGGTTTACTCACAGCTCAGCTGAAGCTCCTGCTGTTGCTCCCTGCGTGCCTTTTCCTATTTGCTCCTTCTTCTTCCCCTTCTTCTTGCCTCTGTAGTAGGAGCGCTCCCTCATCGGCAGCCACCTCTCCAGGTCAGGGTTTGCCTGCGGGTCGTAGTTCTTGGGTAATTTGCCTAAAAAGAACAGAAGGAATCAGTGAAAAGTAACATTTGGACCAGGAACAATGAAGACATGAATGTGGCAGATCTATTGACAATAATCATGTACATTATCTTTCAATGTCTTTAAAACCCTTATTATAATAAACCACAATATATCTAAAGAGAGAAAATATTTTTACAGATATTTTTGCAGAACGTTGTTGAGGTTCAATAGTTTCACAAATTAATTCATAATCATTTTAATTGTAAACAAAGACTCTTTGAAATTGAGAATTTGTTTTCGTTTATTTCTGATGACAGACATTTTGTTTCCAACAAGCAGACAGCTCACTGTAGAAATAAACCGGGTGTCTGTGGTATGGGAGTCAGTTAAAACATAACCTACCTTTCTTTTTCTTCCTCTTCTTTTTGACATCATCATGGCTGTAAGTAAAAAAACAAAACAGAGACATAAGCACGAAGGAGGTGAAGTTTTAGCTCCTGAGTTTGTCTTTTCACTCAGATCTAGCTTTGCACAGTCAACAACACATTTAGGTAGATGGTCTAAGAGGTGAGATTTTAATCTTATTTTACACATATAACACTAAAAGAAATAACATAATAGGACTTTACCCTGGTTCTTTGGGAAGGTTTTCTCCTGGGCCTTTGGCAGCTTTTTTCCTGACATATGTGGCTCCGTGGGAGTTCTCCAGCTCATCTACATCCACGTTGAAAGACATCGTCTCAGGGAGGTGCTTGCTGAGTCTGGACACGAATGCTCAGGACTTAACTGTTTAATATCATCAAAATCTAACGTATGACAATTCCTGCTTTGGCATTTAAAAGCATTTCGGAAGCGTTTCCACACAAGAAATGGCTAAAACTAAACCATAGGGACATTTGAAGACTTTGAAGTCGTATTGGATGAGACCTGATAGAGCGCCAAAACAAATGAGGAAAATCAGGGTGGCATCTTCATTACCCTTGTTTTATCTCTAATAAACCTAAACATAATTGTAAATCAAAGAGAAAAACAGCAAATCCTCACATTTGAGAAGCTAAAAACCAGAGGATGCTGTCCTTGACTGCACCTATTTCTATCCTTTCAGTTCTTCCATTTCAAGCATTTCATAAGGTCAAAGGATACGATTTGGCTTTATCCGTGTCCACCAGGGAATACGCAGAGATGAGTTGTGCCAAAGTGTGGATGTCGTTGGTGTTTTGCCTGTTTTAAAAGAAGCAAAAAGAACCTTGTTGTTGTAAGAGAAGAAACTTTTGCAGTTAAAATCCTGACGGCATGAACAGAGGTAAAGTTTAGTTTAGTTTCAATCTGCTCTTCTGGAAGCACCAAGTCCATCAAGCTGCTAAAAGGCCTGATAAATATTTAAGCTACTTAAATATCATCATCATGTTGGCTATTCAACAAACAGAAAGTAGAATGGACCTCTATGGATCCCATTAGTGTTTTTCCCCCCCAAAAATACTTCACACATGTATAACTGCAGGGCTGTAACTCACTTCCAAAGTTGCTCCAGATCACTAATGGCTTCTTTTTTCCGGCCGTACTTTAATTTGAAATTAGCAGCTTCTCGTACGAGGGCCAAGTGTGCAGCAGATCCAGCCTGCAGAAGAAGGAAGGAAAAGACCGATTACACAGTGGGAAAATATCAGAAACTACATGCTACCTGGCTGGACAGCTAATGCATCCATAGATTTAACCACGTGTGATAACCTACCCATTAAAAAACAGGTCTCCATCTTTTTTTCCCCCCATATTGTTTCTCTGCTGGGCTGCTTCGCTATAATCAAAGCAATGTGGATGTGCTGATGATACATTGACTTTCTATGAGTCTATCACTTTATGGTATTCATCTTAATTTAGGTTTATTCCAAACTAATTGGATTTATAAGTTTGCAGTCCACATTTAAAAATCTATTTATTCTATAAGAATGTATGTGCCTTGATAAAAAGGAGTTAAAAAAATGTAACCCTGCAAAAGTTCTTTGGATTTTCTCTACAACCCTCTACCAGTTCACGTCAGATGTTTTTACTTCATATAAAGAAATAACGTTTCAAACTGACAAAATAAAGTAGTTAATAAAACATTTTACATGTGGAAATAATAATATTGCAGATTCCTGTGGTGTAATGCTTCAGTTGGTCAAAATTAAAAGAGACAATATCAAAATGCTTTACTATCACTGTAATCCATGTGTAAATTAAATTAACTGCTGCAAGGTTTAAAAAAAAGACAAACCTGTTCCGACTGGTAGTGCTCAATAGCCTGTTTGAAAATGTCGATGGCGCTGTCGATGTCTTCTTCATGGGAATACATCGTTACCAGAGCTGAAACCTGCAGAATCAACAACACGTTCAGGTCGATGGTGGAACAGGCAACATGTTAAATCTATTTATTTTACACTGGTAACACTACAAGAAATAACTGAATATTCACCATTGAAAGAGACAGTATTATAGTATAACATATTATGATTTCCAGACTTACCATCCCCGATTTGTACTTGAATTCTTCAATGGACCTCAGGACATCACAGGCTTTTGTTACGTGACCTGAGGACCAAACATCAAGTTCACTGTGATTAAAAGTCTAGATAAGGGTTTAGATAAAAAAAATAATGCTATAATGCTAATGAATCAAAAATGACAAATATCCTGTTGTAAGAGAGAGTAGAGGTTAAAAAAGTATATGAATTTGCATAGTTTTGTCTTTTTGGACAGAGAAAAACAGAACTTTACCTTGAACTAAATAGAGTTGTGCCATCGTCAGTTTGATGCCTGATGCACTTTCTGGATGTTGATCTGAGAATTGCTGAAAAAGCACAGATGGAATCAATCATCTTGCTCTTGAAAGTGCAGGGCAGAGGCTGCGGTTTCCTGCTCAGAGTCATTCCTACCTGCAGCAGCTCTATGGCCTTGTTGTGCTGCTTCTCTCTGCACAGCTGGGCCACCTGGATCAGGACCGGCCGTGGGTGACCCGGGTTCTGGGACTGAAGACTGGATGACAGTTTCCTGCACTGGTCAGCCTGTTGATGGCAAAAAGTAATGCAGTTGAATAACTTGTGATCCCAATGATGTCTAAGATTCAGAAAAGCGCGTCTGACCACTGCTGTAACACACCTGGTTGGTGTACATGGACAGCAGCGCTTTGTTGAAGTCGATGGCTCGCAGCTGCTTCTTGGCCAGCTTGTACTCCACGCCCTCTGCGTTCGTCAGCTTCACCTTTTTCTTTGAGTCGAACACATTTTGGTCCTGTGAGAACACACAGAGAATAGTTAATTAAAACATACAATCAGGTGGGAATTACACTTCCAAATTCCAATGATTTAGAATTTAAGAAATGACTTTTTTTGTTGGAAGAGATGAGATGATGTGAGGTTTAATGTGTCATCACCAGCTACTTTTAGAATCCACCCACCTTGTTTATTGTAATGATGTTGTTAGCGGTCACAGCGAGCAGCCCCACATCTGATGGCCTGATATTAAGTCAGAATTAGAGCATATTATGGAATATCCATTTCACAGCTGAATGGTTGAGATGCAACACCAATTATCTACTGCTGGGGTAAATAAGATGTGATGATCTCTTGGACTCACTTGAGCTTGATGACCTGGTTGTAGAGCTGCAGGGCCTCGTCTGTTCGGCCTTGTAACTGCATGACATACGCCATCTGAGAATGGATGACGGCTAACTCCGACTCAATGTCCTCCTCAGTTACATCCTGTAACAAACACAGCAAAAATCACTTTTCTGTGAAAGATTAACATACAAGAGTATTTCCTCATAGCTAAAAACTTTTGAACACAAATTTGATATAATTTATTTATTCTTTCATGTAATGTCAAAGTTTCTTCCTCCTCTGTTCCATCCTTGCAATCATCTAAACTTTAACAAAGAGCAAATTCAAAATCTAAATGATTTAGTCTGTGTCCTGTAAGATTTAACAAAACAATAACACTTTCACAATCAATGTTATTCTTTAACAAATTAATCTTTTCCATAAATGTTTGGGCCTTTTAAAGTAAGAACACATTACTACATTTGTTCACATCATGTCACCGTTCATGCCGTTTCATTACATAACACTCCACGAGCTTCCTATATGAATGCACAGTAAAAACCCATAAAAGCATCATCCAGTGTTTTATGAATGAAGGAACAACACAATAGAAAGAAATTCAACATTTAAGACAAGCTGAAATACTTACAGAGTCATCTGCCAATGAAATTCTGCAAAGCTCTGAAAAAAAAATAATAATCAGTTATTGTCTAATTAAAAATGGACAAAAGATGAAGCTGATGGGGAATGAAGGGAGGGGCTGACCTTCTGCTTGTCGTAGTTTATTAAAAGCCTCTGTGAGTTGTCCCTGGCCAATCAGAGCGCAGGAAGCATTGTAGCACAACTCATACGTCGATTCAGGAAGACCCAGATCTTCCTGCAGAGCGAAAAATTAAACATCTTATGAACTTATGAAGCACAACAGATACACATTAATTTACCTGTTGACATCGTTGCTGGTACTTGCTGACAAATTATTAGCAAATCAAAAAATAGTTCATATTTTCCTAGCATAGGGATATTTTTTTAAATAAATTTCTCCCAAAGAGCCCAAGTACAATGACTAAAACATGAACATAGATAAACAGTAAAGACGTATAAACACAAAGCCCAACTTGTTAATATTTAGAGGGATGTTACCAGCGGAGTCTTCTCCCACTGACTCATCGCAGCCACCACAGCAGCCAAGTTGGTCTTCCTCTCCTCCTCGTACTCATCCTGGGAATTCCTGATCAGATCCGTGTAGACAGACTTGCACTCGTTATAGCGTTCCAGTCTGTACAACTGCATTAGTTAAAAGGACAGGAAATAAACCATATTAGATTGTACTACACTGGTTGTCTAAGGTTTTTTTTCTTTTTAGGTAACTGTAAAAGAAAAGTCAGGTGCAGCAGCGACATTAAGTTTTGGTTTCTTCAAACAGCCTCACCACTTGACCGTACAGCTCCTTCAGCTTGTCTGTCTGCTCAGGAGCAGATTCAATGGTCTTCAGGGCACTTTCCACTCTGTTCAGCCGGTACTCACTGTACGCCTTCTCAAACACAACCTCGCTGAGGGAGAAAACAACATCAATAAGGCTCGTAGAACATATCTACTGAGCTCAGTGTGTAGAGAACTGGAGAAGTTTTATACAGTTTTGAGCTTATTTGCCTAAAAAAGTAAAATAAAAAGCATTTTGAGCCAAAACAAATCAATTAGTTGACAGACATTAAAATAATATTGTTGGAGACATTTCAAACATTGTACCCATAGCAGGTTCTAAATTGCAATGATTTGCTGTTGTTATTTTTCTAAAATTAAAACTAAATGACTATCTTTGGAATTAACACTATTTTCTTACATCATTCATTATCAGTCATTCAAAAAAACGTTTTCTTCAGATAAACTTGTAAATGTATTTTTATATCCATATAAGGACTGTTTTAAGTCCTCCATCGCTAATGCAGGTGGTTGTAGGGGGAATCTATTTTTTTTTTCATTTTATTGATTTAATTTTTTTATTATCCTAATGGTGACTATGAGGAATGATTACAGTAACAAAACCTTTTTCAGTGTTCCTCTGGGAAACTGACTGTTTAACAACAAACCTTAACTGAACCATTCTTTATATATATATATATATATATATATATATTTAAAAAAAGGGCTGAATCAGTTCACTGACTTACCTGCCGAGTACTTTTGAGTGGGTGTTCATGACATTCAACGCCTCTTTGAAGCTGCCATTCTGAACAAGGCAAACTATTTTACAGTGAAGGGCCGTCACATCGTCCCTGTTTTCATGCAAAACTGAGATAGAAGAGGAGAAAAACCATTAAATGGAGAATAAGGCCTCAACCATCTTCTGTGATATCGTGGTATTGATATCAGTTAACATTTCACATGTCTATGAGGTGTATAGACATGTGAAATGTTAATAGCTCCACCATGTAGTGATAATCCTTCTAAACCTCTGACATGGTTTCATATCAAGCAATCAAAGATTTGAGTAAAAAGTCTAAAAAAATTATATCTGATTTACTAATCAGAATTTTGTTCTTTCCTCTCCCATTAAAACTGTTGCTTAATATTAAATGAGATAAGTTAGAGGGATAAAACTTCACTTTCATGATCTAAATACATTCTGTTGATAATCCTTATTTACGTTTACTTGTTGTGTTTTTCATGTAGGACTTGTACTTGCAAAGAAGTGTGTTTATGTGTGTGTTTCTGTACTTTCACATCAGTAAATGCAGTGATTACTTCTTCCTTCACTGTTGCTGATGGGCTAGCTGACAGGCTAGTTGGGACACGTCACTAATATAGAAACGACGACGCTTTTGGGGGTCAAAATATTAACGCATTACTTTATATAAAACACACGTAAAGCGGCTGACTTATTAGCTACAGCCTTTCACTACTCCGCTGTGTGCAGCTATTGATAACACGAAGTAAAAGCGGCGTTTGTGAGACCTGACAAGAAGCTGAAAGTGTCGTTAGCCTAGCCACATGCTAACAGCTGGCCCGTGCCTTCGCTCGTGAACCCCGCTAGCCGGAGCCACGTGAACCGGACAGACTATGGCTCCGTTTAGGAGCAGCACCGCGGAGACACGGATTCCTACTTTTAGTCAGAGCCTTCAGGGCTCTGGTGTAGTCTCCATTCTGTCCGCAGCGGTTCACTTCGGTCCACAGCGAAGCCACGGAGACGCCGCCGCCGGTCGCCATCTTCGCTGAAGGCTGAATGAACTCTCAGCTCGGCGGAAGGAGAAGACGGACACTTCCGGGTTAAAAAAGAATTATATTAATTTATAGTGAAATTATAAATAGTTATCGACCAACTGAGAAATAACCAATAAGCTAACATATCCTTTAAATCTCATGAAAAGTAATTATTTGGGAGATATGTAGCTTTCACTTTGACGGAGATGACGAAGGCAAAGGAATGATGCCTTCACGGCCGCCCCGTAAATATCTGCAGATATCAGATATTAAAGTCAAGCATGTTTTATGTGTAAACACTTTTCACACACATGTAGAGTTCAGTGTGCTTTTAAAGATAGAAGCTTAAAAACATTTGAAAATACAGAAATAAAACTAATTGATATGAACAACAAACAACCTGTTTTACAAATAACCTCGCATCAAGAACAACACTACCTAAAACTGTATAACATTTTAACATCCCAGCACTCTGCATTTTGTCCTGATTTTTTTTTATAATTCTGTTCTTTTCTAATGCTCTAATCTTTAGGTTTAGAGCAGGTGGTTATGGTGCCCTATGTCTGACAAATGCACAATAATCACAGCTAGCACAAAGTGAACTCATTCAGTAGAAACATATATTACTTACAGATTATTTTATGTATAATTCAGAAATAGAGATGAATATTTTACCACAGGAATAGAGTTCTCGGGGTCCAACACAAGCTTGATGCAAACAAATCAATGACTTTGGTTTGTTGCCTTTGCTCAGATTTGGTAAAACACCTCTCATCGTTTCTATAGCATGTTGAAATGTTACCTAATAATTAGGTACATTATTATAATGGACCATTGTTTTTCTTGATGAATGAATACTCTCATTCAAATTAAATAGCATTTATTGACTGGTCACAGGCCTTTTAAAGGTTGTTTAAATTATACCTTCAGGTTCCAGAGGAGAGGTGACGCTGGATCCTATGGTTGCCACGGTTACCTCCAGGTGCATCATTTAACCTACAGCCTATATAAACTCAATATTCAAACAATTAACCCACACAAACCTCACACGATTGAATAATAAGTCTGACGAAGTTCAACTTCAGAAAAGTTTACATTTATACTGAGGACTTCTCACATCCTGATGTGGAATAAGGAATTTGAAGAGATTGAGGAAAGACAAAAATCAGACTTCTGTCATGGAAAATATGAGACTACTTTTTTTTAAAAATAAATATTATATTTGAAAGCACAATGAAAAACAAACATACAGAGAAAATATCATTTAACTCTTTTTATGGTGTTTTATAGCTGAGCAGCAGGCTATCAGACTATCCATTTAGAAAATATATCATGCAGTAGGTTAAGTTTATCAGAGCATTGTAACATGATCCTTTTAAAATAAAAGATCATTATAAAATAATGGTCAATAACATTAATTAATGCTCATCAAAAATGTAACATTAGCAATTTATGCAGAAGTGATCTGTAAGAATAAAGAATGAAACTGATATTATCAAATATTATTATAAGTAATAATAATACATATGATCTTTGTTAAACCTCACTATAGATTAGGTTCAAATAATGACATACACAGGTTATGATTATTTAACAGCCTAAAATGTTGTAGCAGCATATAAATGCTTAAACCAAACCTTCAGCAGACATTATGATTTGACTGTATTTTTTTCCATATTTAATTAACTTTAAATCACACACATGTGGCTGTAAAATCTGATCTGTACAAAACAGATGCTGAGGTTTCCATGGTTACCATGTTGTGCATCATTTATACATTCTCTTTCAAACAAAAACAAAACACTGGATGATTTCTCTCATTCTAATGCTCTGACATCTTAAAATAGTAAAATATTCACTGAGATACAACAGCCACAATCACTGTCTATGGACTGATGTCCGTCATCATTTCATACGGTTCTGGAGTACGTCCACCCCTTTGTGATGTTGACATCTCCCAGGGACCAAAACCTGTGACAAAGAGGGCCCCTCATGAAGCAGAAGTAGCTGCGATGTGTATATATAGACGTGTAAATATAGCACTGTGAATAGTTCAATTTACATTCCTAACCCTGACACTGAACCCCTAACCCCTAACCTCTAACCCTTAACCCTAACCTGTATATGCTTGTTAAAATTTCTGCTGTGTAACACATTAAACACCATAAAAAACACTATTTGTGGATTGTGATACTTTATGTAGAAATGAAGCAGAAATATGGAAAAGTTTTAGTGATCAAGTCATTTGTGATTCATCCCTATTCACAAATAATTGTATTATATTGTATTTAATTGTTCATTTTCACTTAAACAACAGATAAAGTGGTGTCATGAAAACAGTGAAAATATCTGCTATTTCATCAGCGTCAGTCAAATGCTGTTTATGTGACTAAAAACTGGAGAATTGAAGCATGTAAGGAGTTAGCAAAGAAATGTCTGAACCATATTTAATGTGGCAATGTAGGATTGTTGTGTAACTTTATGTTGAAAATACACATTATTTACTAATCCTGGTACCTGTAACACAAGTCATTTAGCAGATTAGACAACAACTGTTAAAATAACCAGGAACTATTTTGTTAATCAAATTATTGTTTTGAGTCATTTTTTAATCATAAAACAGGGGGCACCAGAAATGGAGGCAATTTGCAATTACGCAATTTGATTTAATGTATTCTTAAAACTAATTGGTATTATTATGTCTAAATTTAACTGTATATCAAAGCCTATAGCTGTAATAATAATGATAATATGTTAGTTTCCGATTGATTGACAACATCATTAACCATTAGCATCACAGCATAACTGTTAGTTTTATCATCAGTTTATGTAATGTTATGGAAAAAACTAACATAACTACTTCACCTTACCTTCCTCAGGTAAATATGTAAATTTTAGATTCATTCAGCAGGTGTTATAGCGTTAAATTAATTGACATTTCGACAACTGGTTAGTTCACGTTCTCCCAGCTTGTAATAGTTTCCTCTCCTTTATATATTAGTTGTAAGCCTAGCTGTTTGTTGTGTTAGTTCATATTGTCTAAAGTGTGTTTATAGTGTTGAACTTTACATCAGTGCAATCACATGTTAGAGCATACACGCACTGCATATATGTATGTGTGTGTACATAATTCAATTCACTGAAAGGTTTCTCATTATTGTTTTTTTCTTTCTTCACAGACCCAAAACCAGAGAAGTCCAGTGATTCTACGTTATGTCCTGAGTCTAGTTCGTGTGTCTTCAGTCCATTAGAATAAGAGCAGCTTGAACCAGGGCAGCTCCGGATCCTACCACCCATAGCCAAAAGAAGAAAGATCACTAAAGCTGTACGGGTTATTTCATTCAGGAGTTAAAAAAAAGAAGCAGAAATGTCATGAAAAGCATTAGGCCAAAATGAAAATTTTGAGAAACTGGCAATGAATCACTAATTATTTACACATTTGTACAATAAATCAAAATGACTATACATATTACATATTGTAATATTCATAATATTATAAACATTGTTTGTTTTGTCTGATATTACAGCTCACAATTTGTTTGTGAGCAGTAATAGCAGATTCTCCTGGATTCAATATATTGCCTTTATACCTTATATTTCCCACGAGCAGGGCCACATCTGCATCTGACTTAGCGACATGTCTCAATTATCTATGCACACATTATTTAAAATGGCACATGATACAATTGGGATGCAAATGTGGACTGAAGGTGCTGAAAAGAGCAGATCCCCAGCTTCTATTCATGATTCCAAAGGCTTTCTATTATTGAACACATCTTGGGATGATGATAACTGAACCTGTACCCAGACAATTCTTGCTGGTCGTATTGATGCCCTGCAGCTGTTCCCTTCTTCATGTGCAAGAGCTGCAATAATTTCATAGATTGAAATTCCAAGGTGAAAATTAAACTTGATTAGTTGAGGGTTCTCCCTCACAAGGTGGCTGTGTGTTAAAGATGCATATGAATTTATAGTAAATTATCAAAGAAGTTATTGTATTATATGGTGGCACAGCATCCATACATTCAGGCTAACATTGTATTTCTTGTAAGTGATAATTCAGAGAGAAAGGAATTTGGCAAATGGATAATGAAGGGTTATGATATGCATGTTATGTATGTATTTTGTTGTTTGTTTTAATTCTTCTATTTAATGTTCTTTTTCTTTTGCATTCTGTGTCTTCTCCCTTCCTGTCATAATCGGGTTATTGTCCTTTTAAATGTTTATTTAATGTGTTTTAACTTTTCATCACATCGTTAAAGCAGTCTGGGCTGCATTTCTGTATGAAGGGTGCTTTACAAATAAAATGTATTATTGTGATTTAGAGAAACTAATTGGTCAAGTGGATTACACACGGTTATGTTGCATGCAATTTTTTTCCCCTGTTCATTTTACCTATTTATAATTCATTTTCTTATGCATTCTGTGTATATTTTCTTTCTTTCTAACCCTAACCCAATTCATTTTTTATATTGTATATATTATATATCTGTTAAAGCACTTTGAGCTGTATCTCTTTATGAAAAATGCTGTAAATAATAAATTATTATTATTATTATTATGCCAATCAAATAGAAATAATCAAGTACATTAGAAATGACTCAAAATCTCAAATTCAATAATAATAATAAAATAAAAATAATATATAAATAATAATAATAAATAAAATTACGCATTTCGTGTTGTGTTGTGTGAAGTGTTGTATTTTCCTACGTTTGTATCGGCGCCTGAAGGCAGCGCAGCAGCGGGCTGGAGTCTCTGTTGTCATTCACCAGGCTGCGAGTCGCGCTGTTCTCCAGCAGAAATGGCCGGGATTAAAGGTAAGATAACCCAACTTTCCCTTCCCCTCTCTAAACCACCGGTATCCCGGCACCGTTAATGTAACCGTGGCAACAAGTCACGGCGATGGGCCGATGCGTTTGTCATCACGAGCTCGCTATCGGTGCAGAAGTAGAGCCGCAGGGCCAGTGCAGTGTTAGCATTAGCATTAGCCGCAGACCTGCCTTGTCTTGGGTCAACCCAGTTATTGTACACTGATGTTAATCTGGTGGTTTACAGCATCCACGCTATACAGCTTCCTGTGGTAGCGTGTTTAACGACGCTGCCTTTGTTGCAGTGTTATAACGGGATAGTAATGGGAGCTAATGCTAATTGCTGATTGGGATGCTGGTTCTGACTGAGCTGCCTGGTTTAATGACTCTCACAGTTTCACATAATCCCCCTAATAGCACAGCATGGCTTAGTTTGCTAATGTGATAGTTACACGGGGGAATCAGCTGATTCATCACATGATAGCTACAATAGCCAGCCACCCCCCAACACACACACACACACACACACACACACACACACACACACACACACACACACACACACACACACACACACACACACACACACACACACTCTCTGACCCTCTCTTCTATGTCTCTTGCAGCTCTCATCAGCCTGTCCTTCGGAGGGGCCATCGGCCTCATGTTCCTCATGCTGGGCTGTGCCCTACCTGTGTACGAGTAAGTATCATCATCACCATCACCTCCCTCATAGGCTTTCATCTATAGATGCAGATGTGAATGCACAACTGGAATTTCTGGGGCAAAAATGAGCCGCTGGGTCTTTAACACCGATCTACAATATGGAACAATATTTCTGCACAGTGCAGTTCAATAGTATTCTATGTATTTTCTATGTATTTGTTCTGTTAGTGGAATATCGCAAGGCTCCAGGTTGATTTTGTTAATTTAAAGTTGAAATACACTAAATTATTTTCAATTTTCTCAATGTAAACACAATTTAAACACAATATCAGACAAAATAATGATTTAAAACCAGACTCCTGCTTCAATACAGAATTACTAGATCAGGTCCGACCTTCAAGCACGTGTCTACTCATAGTCTCAAATTAGGAAATCACCTTCTTATCACTACCTGCAAAAACAACCACTAAGCTCTAAGTCTCAGGGAGGAGAAGGCGTTGCTTTGAGTGGTTAATTCAACCTTAAGTAAATGTAACATAACCTGAAAGATGTGATGGAATCAGATTCAGAGGCGATATTCACACGTCTGCCTGAGTCTACATCAAATCATGTCTTTGTACTGTTTGTCTAGCAAAACAAACCCTTCAGACAGATTTGGGGACAGTTGATTTGTTTATTCAAACCAGCTTTCACAATGTTTTTCAGTCACAACATAAATGATCTGGAGCTGAGATCTGCTTCTAATCTGATCTCGTTTTACTTTCAGCCATTATCATGACACTAAAAGGCCAGCAGAAAGTATGGGAGGAAAAGTGTTATTAGTTAATAGTTATTAGTGAGTTTTATTATTATTATTATTTATTGACTTTAGGTTGTCACAAATTGGTATCTTTAGAAATAACAAACATGCAATTAATTCAGAAACTATTGAATATTCATAGTACAATTTGCTCAAACCAAGTAGTTATTTATAATTAGTGTACCTCATAATAAAACCTTTAATGGATAATGTATCTTCCCTTTAACATATTTCATATTAAGATAATCATTGTTTATTTGTTGTTTACATTTTTATCGTTAAAAATGAGTAATATTTCATGTTGTGTATATATTATATATTTAATGTTGGTGAATAACTAAACTTATCATCATCATCTAAACATGTTTAATAATGCTTCATCATCATTCAATTTCTTTTCTCATTTCAAACACATAAATGGGTATTAAAATAAAATAAATCTAGTAGGACCAGCCTGTAATTTTGAGCTAGAGAGTTTTAAAGGTTGTAGAAAAGTGGTTCCAGGCTCATAAAGAAACACCTGTGATGTTAGGTAGTTTACAGAAAGCTGAAGAACAGATGCTATTCCTTCATCCTTGAGTTGGTTTGACTGCATCCTTCATCATCTCAGCATGAGCCGTTCATCTCTTACATCTCTTCCTCTCTCTTTGCAGCAAATACTGGCCTTTGTTCCTCCTCTTCTTCTACATCCTCTCTCCCATCCCTTACTGCATCTCGCGGAGGGTGGTGGACGACACAGACTCGGCCAGCAACGCCTGCAAAGAGCTGGCCATCTTCCTCACGACGGGCATCGTCATCTCAGCCTTCGGCCTGCCTATCGTCTTCGCCAGAGCTGAAGTAGTAAGTCACACGGCTTCTTACCACGGGTCAGAAAGACGCGTCGAACAAAACTTTAATCCTTTATTGCATAGTGTTGCCATATGCCCACAATTATTTTATCTTAATTTTTCTAAAAAGCTGTGATATAAAATATATGCTTTTACAGTTAGGTGTGAAAAGGGGGCTTTTATTTTGAAGGTCACATGACCAGGACTGCTGTTGCCATTTTGACATATGAGCAACACTGTCCCACAACTGAAGGTTGTCTTTTATTCAGAATTTTGGAAAACATTTCACCAAATAAAAAGTAAAACTCGCTATCTAGGGTAAGAAAACTTAAATTTTTCTCTTTACGTTTAATTCAGTTTTGATGTTATGAGTTTTTTTTTATTATCCTAAAAGATTATTTTTGGAAATAAAAACCTAATGGAGTCCCATTGACTTATGAAACTATGCTGAGACCTTGTTTACAACTTTTTCTTATATATTATTTAGGCCATTTTAAGTAATAAAAAACATTCAAAACATGTTTAACAATGCCTAATTAATATTTAATTTCATGCAATAGAATGTTAACTGTATCAGAAAATTACGGCAAGAAAACAAATACAGATCCAACATAAAAACTGCCTTTCTCCTCCTTGCTGTATTAAAGCTATTGTTAAACTTGCTGCATTAACACCATCACACACTGAACTTCACCTCTGAAACTGTCATGTTTCATCTTGACACATCTGGAACTTGTGAAGCCTAAAATAAACGTTGTCTAGTTAACCACACCCACTCTCTACCCGTCTTTTCTCCTCCACCCAGACATCCTGAGTTTAACCCTCCGATGATCTTCACTCTAACTCTGCCGTGTCCTCCACTTCTCTGGAGTGTTTTAGCAGATTTGGCTCATTTTGCTTTTTTTTTTTTTTTTTTTACAACTTAACTGTAAACATTCTTATCAAACTTGTGTGCAACCCAGATAAATTCACCACCTTCACTGGCCTCAGGAGGAACTCTAACAGAAGGAATAGTAACTGAGTAGCTGGTAAACATAGTATCAGCAGCATTTAGCAGCTGCAGACCCATATTTCCCTAAATATTTCCCTCAATTGTTGAAAAAGAAACAGCTGAAATAAGATTAAACATTGACTACTAATGTTGCTCTGCATCTGCTGGATTATGTAAACAAGTTGCCAAATTTAAAGCAGGTTTAAAGGGGACATATCATGCACATTTTCAGGTCTCTATTTTAAATATGGGACTCTGTTGGAATAACTTTGCATGATTTAACGGTCAAGTTTATCTCATACTAACCCTTTATGCAGCCCCTCAGCTCAGCTTCTGTCTGAAACAGGCTGTTTCAGAGAGCCTGATTGACAGCTGTCAATCAAACTCCTCCTTGACAACAAAATGTGACAGCCCTAGTTCTTATTGTCCGGATTCAGGAAGCTTCCACAGGCTTAGGAGGCCTCGTGAACACACAGTAGTCATAGGATTTCACTTCTTTCTCTTGTTCTTTACTCAAAATGGAAGCTTGTCAAATCCATCTGTACATGTTGGAGTCTGAAGTTGATCTGAAACATGAGTGGAAAATATGAAAAACCTCAGCTACAAACCACAGACGGCTGTTTATACACATGCATTGACTAGCTGATGTCATCTTGTTGGGAAAGTAAAAAAAAAAAAAAAAAAAGATCACTGCAAATGTAGAATTCAGAGGCTGAAACACTGTCTTTGTTCTTGTAGGAAGTAGTTTTACATTACAGAACAGTAGAAGGTTCAGTAACAGATAATGTTTGGCACGATGAGGAAGTCAAAAGCTTTTTAAAATACAGATTTAAGAAGCATTCAGCAGATATCTCAAATCTGCTGAATGCAACATGAACATTGTGTGTTCATGTTGGTTTCTTATTTAAAAGTCCATTTGTATAATTTTTAAATACAAAACTTGTTGATAGCATGTGTTTTTTTATTTTTTTTTAAACCTTTTTAAAAGAGTTAAACTATCTGGTACCAAGTTTTTAGGGTTACACCACATCACATTGTCCCACTGGCACATAAATGATGCATCATCAGATGCGTGTCTGTCAGTCCTGGTTCATCTATAGTCTGTCCGTCCACGGGAGTGGATCTCTCCTTCACTGTGGTTCTCCCCGAGGTTTCTCCTTTTTCCCACTGGGTTTTGGAGTTCCTTCCGCGAAGGAGCGTCTAAGGACGGGGGATGTCTGGATCACTGACTGAATTTTGTGAAGCCCAGTGAGGCAACTGTGTTGTGATGTTGGGCTATAAATAAAATTGAATTGAAATGAATTGAAAAACACAAAAAGCTGGATACAGACTTAATTGAAGTGTAAAGACGTTTGTTGCCTACAGGTGTAGCAGCAGATAACCTGAGCTTTTCTTATTGGTTTTAAAGGAGTTCAATGACTATACAACTGTAGAGCAGCAACAAAACATGATTCTGTAAACCATTGTCAACCACTAGAAATTGTCCTAAATAATCAGTGTTGCAGCAGCATTTGTTAAGCTGAATTATTGATGTGTTTCCAGATCGCCTGGGGGGCGTGTGCACTCGTGCTAACGGGTAACATAGTCATCTTCGGGACCATCCTGGGCTTCTTCCTGGTCTTCGGGTCCAACGACGACTTCAGTTGGCAGCAGTGGTAAAACGGCAGCGGGAGGGGGACCTTAGTCTGAACTGTTTTTATTAGCGTTACAATTATTATTGGTATTACTATTTGGTTCTTGTTGTTGTTATTTATATGATGACCGCCCATCCATAGACTCACACCAAACCAGTGCAATACTTTTTGTTTCTTTATTGTTTCCTCCTGCATCATAAAGAACTGACATAAGGTGGAGGGAATATGCAGATTTTCAGTTAGATTCTTCCTCATTCTAACTTTTCTGTTGTACGTTTTCTCCATCCTGCGTGCCCCACTTTCATTTTGATCGTTGGAAGATGTTTGTGCTATCAGTGAAAATCTGTTTTAAAAAAAATCCAATTGAACGCTTCAAAAAATATTTAATCTGACCAAAAGGACGGTGTCAGCCGGGTTGTCTGGCCTCCATTTCTCCATTTGGCAGATACTGTGAAAAGATAGAAAATATTCTTTTGTAAGAACACAGACGGGTGTCCCATTTCCCGAGTGCTGAGTCGAGTGTAAAATAATCAGCAGAATACTAATTGAAAATCTGCACAAAACAAGCTCAGATTTCACCCCTTGATGAGAAATGTCTCTTTCTCACTGCAACAACTGAAATAGTGTCTTTTTTTTTATTTTTGTCACAGCAAAATGTGAAAATTCCGCTAATAGATGCAGATTTTTGTCCGCTTTTTTGCTTAATGTTACAACACCCAAGCTGTGAACAAGTCTAGTGTGTGTGTGTGTGTGTGTGTGAGAGAGAGAGGCTGTTACTGCCACAAACACCCACTCATATTTCAAACCCTGTTACATGTGATTTAAATCAGTTGTCTTTCCCACAATGTTTTTTTCTTTAGTCTTTTCTGTTTCTCATCACACAGAAATAATGAGCTGTAGTTCAGCATGTTGCCGTTTGTTTTCCTCTCCTGAAGCTGCAGGGGAGGATTTACTCGGGAAACACCCTGACCCGTCACCATAGAGATCAAATTTACCCGACTTAGTGATTTCTCAGGTGGCAGCGCTCGTTCACCGGTTCCTCGTTTGCATTCGATAGTTCTGACCTCACTGTAAGTAGCCTTGCCTTTGCCAGGTGGAGGAAGCATGAAAAGCCTACCGTAGACGCCGGCTAGTTTAGGATTAGCTCTGAGGAGACCGCAGCCTCGTTGGAAAATACGGCCAAGCTAAGACCCGGGCTGCTTATATAACCAAGTCCTGTTCTTAAGCTGTTAAACGTGACCCCTTCAAAGTAAAAAGAACCCAGCGATCCCGTTACATTTCTCTCTAGAAGCACATTCGGTCATGCCGTCGCATTTCTTCACACCAGCACTCCCTGGATAAAAAACCCAGTTCATGATTTTCTTTTTTTTCTTTTTTTTTTTAAGTATGTTCTCTGGACCATGTGAAGGTACATTGATTTGTTGCAGTTCTGGGATCAGCAGAGCCTGCAGTCAGTCAGACGCAGCTCTCCAGCTCGCTGTCATGTTTAACTGCATTAGCAGTGTTAAGCATCTGCTGCCTCGTGTTGAACGCTGGGTCGAGTGTTTCCTTTGGGATGTGGGGTTTTTGTTGTCCGTTTTGTTTCTGTGGAAGGCTCTAGTTTGAATATGTGCTCTCTGGAAGATGAAAATGTATATTTTTTATTTTTTAATCGTTATTTTTTTAAACAGAACTGCTGAGTTTAAATTAACGTATTATAATTTGTGTTACTTTTGTTCCATCATTTCATGGATAAGTTATCGTAGGCCAGCCCAGAATGCACTCCCACCATGGGTTTCCACATATAGCACATATCCACTGTGTTAAAACAGTGATTCCTAAGGAGTCCTGCAATACATCTGCTTTAATTTCTCATGAAATGTTGGATCCTTTCACCCCTTTCAGGCAAATCTGAGAAGGAAACCTCTCTTCTTCTGTTGAACTGTTCAGTCACATCCACACTATGGCCATGACCTGTGACGAGGGATTAAAAACTTTATCCAAAGTAAACCAACACTCATAATAATCATGTTCTGTCCTATAAAATAATCTTGATAATGTAACACTACAATCAGAAGATGAGTCACACTAACTTGAGTAATCCCTTGACTTTTTACTCTAGTGGCATCAAGCCAAAGTTTTAGTTTAGGCCTGCAACTATTTTCATTATTTACTATTTTCTCAAGTAATTGGTTAGTTGTTAGTTTATAAAATGCAAAAAAATGATGTTGCCAAAATCCCAAGATCTTGTCCTCAAAACAAAATCCAAGATATTCAGTTTACTGTCATAAAAAGACTAAAGAAACCCGATAATATTCAAATTTGTGATTCTAACTGATTAATTACTACAGCCACCAATAAATCTCTGTAAAAACAACAGCTGTAACTTCAAATCTTTTCTTAATAAATTGAAAAAGAAAGAATCGTAGGGGGAACCCATGGCTCAAAATATGAACTGACATCTGGGTCGTTGCACTACAAACCATCACTAATACTCTGCCTGTTTATCCGTTACTCTTCCAGAGATCACAACACCCTCAGTGAAGGCGTTGATTGTATTAAAAGCACCATATGGAAGCTGTTTATTCTCCGTTGATGATATATTTAAATAATCCTCTGTTCAAAACTACTGACATGATGTTTGCTGATTATTATTATTCTGATTATTAGTATAATGTAACACTACTTTGAATCTAACAGAAATGCTGTTAACAGTAGATTGTGCTGATGACGTGTGGCCTGTCTATTGTCTGACAAGCAGGGTAACTCCATGTTGTGTGAATGTCTGTACGAACACTATGAATTTGAAGCTAAACATGTCAAATGTTTCCTGGCTTTCTGTGTTTCTTAGTGTGATGTTAACTCCTCGACGTGACACTACCTGGTGTGTAGCTGTGGGATGGGTTTTCCTCTGTGTTTCTGTTTTAAGAGAGAGTATGTTGTGTTTTTCTTTTTTGTTTATTTCTCACAGATCTGAGACGATGTTGTATTTATTTATTTTATAGGACGCTTCATGTCAACCGCCATTTTCTATCTACAACTTTTGTGTTCAAGAGGCAGAAGTCGGCATCATGGTTTTCTTTTTTTTAAATAAATGCCATTTTTGAACATCCTCTCCTTTGAATGACTACAAATGCCTTCACTTTACGCGAGCCATAGGAAATAAGTTTGATATTATCTGCATGTTGTTGTCTTGTTGATAAACAACAGGAAGTCTGATCATCTCATGTTGAGTATGAAGAGGCTCTAACAGGACATGAATTTAGTGAAGATTGCTGCACATGTATTAACTTCATTAATGCATGTTTTCATTTTAACTAATTATTTTAAACACATTGCTTCACTCATTCAGGCCCCTTCACATTGGGATTTAGACTTAATTTAAAATGCATAAATTTACTATTTTGATCATAAAAGCACATTTTCGAAAATGTATTTAAAATGTTGTCAATTAGTATTATTTCCTTTGAAGACAGAAGTGTGAATATGTCTACTGTAAGTGACCGAACATGAAACAGAACTTAAAACTATTTCTAAATATAATATCACTGGACTTCTATAAGACAATAAGATTTTTATTCTTGTACACATGGCAAAAAAATTGTATTTTCTTTGAGATGCTAAATCATATAACTGAAATCAATCAAATAAAAAAAAACAGTTATTGGCTTGTAGGACAAATAATATGATGAATTCATTACTGCCTCTAAAAATTACAAGTTAAAACTATGTAATTAAAAAAAATACAAATTATCAAATTAAATTAAATTAAAATAACTGGTCTTATCTATATTAGCAAAACAATATAACCTATTTTAAACTATATTATAAAAAGTAATAAATACAGGTTTTCAACAGTAAAATACTTTGGTTTGTCTCCCTCTGCTGGCAGGAAATGTGATAGCAAATTTCTTCGCAACTGTGAGACTATAATTTCACATGCTCAGACACATATTAAACTGGTGTAACTATAAGAGAGGTTCAACATGTTTTTTTTCCATTTTATTTATGAAAAGTAGAGTAAATTATCCCAATTGAACCATTAGTAAGGAACACTATTGCACTAAATATTGATATAATAGTTGGTAATTAAATCAGTAATTAAGTCAGTAATTAAATATTAACAATGCTTACTGTTGCTGTTCCTAACAAATGAACATAAAAAGAGGGATAAATCACAAAATTTCAACTCATTATATTTTTACACTGTTCTCTCAACATTTTGCTGGAGCTCCAAAAAAGCAAAGGTCAGTTTTGATATATTTGATTCATTATATTTACTCCTCAAAGTAGGGGTCAGGTTTGTGTATTTTGTTGTCTTCTGGGGCACAAGGGGCCGCTCCTCTAATATATAAAAAATAATAAAATATCATTTCCCTCAGGTGTAGGGGACAGTAGATGTCCATTAATGGTCTTCTTTCTTCAAATCATCTTGAACTATGTTGTTTAAAAAGCTGAAGCTGCCGCTGGTGTTTCCTGCTACAAAATGTCTTATGCAGTCCTGCAGGGTAAAAGTAGAAGCCAGAGGCTGCTGCAGCTGTAAAGACGTCGGCTGCTAGATACGACTTGTCTGACCCATGAATCTGAGCTGTCTCCTGTTGGCTTTAGGGGAACATTTCAACAGTATTTGCATGTAAAGGTCAGATCAAACCTTACATATATGTGCATGTAACACATCGTGATTTTACCTTTTTATTCATGTAGTGGGCCAAAATGGCATTGGGTCTAAACACACACACACACACACACACACACACACACACACACACACACACACACACACACACACACACACACACACATGCTCTCGTTTATCTGACCCCGTGGGGTCATCAGTCAAATACCTACACTCTGGGGACCACCCTTTCTAAATGAAATTGACATAGTTTCAATTCCAAAAAATAGATAAATGAACACACACATACACACACACACACACACACACACACACACACACACACACACACACATGCAGCATGCCTCGCCTCAGTGTTATGACAACAGCAGCTTGGATTAATGCTTAAACTTGCCCTCTGAAGATACACTCCAGATCCTCCAAGTCTTCCTCAGCACAGAGTTCCAGGTGGGAGAGGTAAATCCTGCTCGCTGGGTCCTCTCTGACTGCACGGGACACAACTGCTCTGACCTTTAGGATCATGGGAAAGCGGAGGAAGTTTTAGAGCGGGAAAGAACACGAGAAGCTTCAGACACAGACGAGTATGAGGAGATTTTTCCAAGTGCACCGGGACGAGGACTACAGTCAGATCCAGTATTTGACGGCCAAATGCACCCGTCTAGCACATGAGAAAGGTAAACCATGGAGGTCAAAGACCTTTCAGAGTAACACTTTGACATTTGAGAGCTGCACAACTGGTTCAGTCTTGTGTTAACTGCACTTGAGGCACCAGCGAGTAGCTTGTAATGTTGAATTAGACTTACTTTGTTGTTTTAGTAACTGAGGATGATAATCCAAAACACTGATTCTCTAGTGTGAGTGGGTCTGTTCACTGTGTTATATAGGACTGTTGTTAGTATGTGTGAATTCTCTTTTGTCTGTTATAGATTTTATAGCCTAACTTGTTTCAAAGGTCAGGACTTGAAATTGAAACTGTGTTTTATTAACTGGAAAAGAAAGTGTGTGTTCTTGGCTGTATTAATGATTAATACAGAAATGACCTTAGTTCAGTTTCATAGAATTAAAACTGTGCTATCTGAGTCTGGTCTGATTCAAACTGCTCATTTTTCTAAAAAGTTCTATAACCCCACACAGTTTTATGATGATTTTGTTATTGCATCTTATTCTATTCTAATTACCTGGAAGTGATTCAGAAGCCACAGCATGTTGGCTGCTCTGCTGGTCGTTCTTTTGGTTATTTAAACATAAATCAAATATTTCCACATTACTTTGTATATTATGGTCACAAGGTAAAAGTCCACACTCATGAATGTTTCCTGTTTGTAACAGTAAAGTTGATTTTTCCAGCGTCAGCGTCTGACAGATGTTTCTCCTGAATGTTGATCTGACTCTGATAAAACTGAGGATAAATTATGTTTCATAATTCTTCAGCTTTGGCTTCAATGAACCAACCTATGATTCTCACAAATTAAACAGAGACAAAACACTATACTGTGGCATTTTGCACTTTTCTAAATGACTCCTTTAGGTATTTCTATAATCGATTCTTCCCATGACATCAAAATGAAATGGCAGGAGTAAATTTGGTAAGAATTGAACAACAATCTATATATTTAATAATATAATGAGTAATAAATAAGTGTGTAAAATTATCCAATTAAATGTAACTTCAAGAAGTAAAAAAAAATATATATAAAAAATATGGAAAACTCTAAGGACGAATAATAAAATGGAATTTGCATGTCTGAGATAAAAAAATGTACAGTTATCACAGATACATGTATTTGTACTCTGTATATAATGTGTATATTGTGTATTTTATTTCCTTTTCTTCCTCAAGATACGTTCTATATTTTTTTTTCATAAAACTGTTATCTTCTATGTCATTGCTTCTCTGTATCTGAGCTGTGGTAATGCACACATTTCCCAGATGTGGTATCAATAAAGTTGCTAATCTAATATAATCTAAAAGTACAGGTATTAAGAGCATTAACCTTTTACGATGAGTCCAGTGAAGAAGTAAAACCCATAACTCCTATTTTAAGCAAACACCGCAGTTCCTCCACTTTAACACAGATCATCTCCAGCTGTGGTTCAGTAGTCTGAGTGCCGTGCTGTGTCTTTATGTGGCTGCAGCGGTCCTGGAAAGGGAGTTTGTGCTGTCCAGAGAGAGGGCGAGGAAGCTGCAGAAGGATCTGGAAGCTGTGACGACTCAACTCCTCCACCAGGAGGAGACCAACCTGGGGCTCAGGATGAAGCAGGAACAACTCATCAACACCAACCACCAGCAACAGGTGAAACCCAAAATATAAAGACAATGAGTTAGTGTTGTATTTCATTCAGTTATCTTAAAGGGGAAATGTCACACTTTTTTTAGTGAATTATTGAATTGTCTACACAATAACTTCAGGTTAATTTAACATCAAAACAGCACAAATAAGCAAAACCAGACAAACAGAATTCAGGGAAGACTTCTGGGAAGTTGTGATGTCACAACTTTATTCACAGCTATTCAAATCAGTCCATCAGTGGGGAGACTATTTTATAGCGGTGCCGTATGGCAACAATTACTTTATCTACATTTTCTAAACAGCTGTAATTTACATTTAATTCAAGTTTGACATTTTATTTCTAGTATGCTAAAAAATATTTTTTCATTAAAATGAACAATATGCAAGTATGGAAAATCGCTAGTCCATACAACCTAATGGATTCAAACTGACTTACATAGCATGAAACTGTACTGAGACTATGTTTACAACTTTATATGTGTGTATATATATATATATATATATATATATATATATATATATATATATATATATATCAATTATTTCGACCATTTAAGTAATAAAAACATTCAAAACATTGTTTTTACCATGTCTAAATAATATTTCATGTAATAGAGGGTTGATATTAATGAGACACACATAAAACTACCATTTTTTTCTAGAGCTCCAGAGAAGCTTGAGCAAGTAGAACTGAAACTATTAAAATGATTTTTTGGTTTTTAAATCCAAACATTTATCTTAATGATATCGCAACATCAAACAAAACCTGGGAAACATATACAATATGGGACTTTTAAGGTAGTGAGTTTATCTAATTATGATTTCCAAAACAACTTTCAGCTCTATTATAAGTTAATATGTTGGTGTGGCAATTAGACGCTTGTTAGAAAATGCTCAACTGAAATGGAATCAAGTCAGGGTGATTTTTAAAATTCGCACCATTAACCTTGTCATGTTTAACCTCATTACAATCCCATAATTTGAATGCATACTCTGAGTGTGCCAGTGTGGGCCGGCTATACAGCAATTTCTGTAATTATAGTGGAATTAGGCCACGGGTAAGTGCCAGCGTTTACAGTGTAAATGCAGAACTTTTGGCAGTAGCTATTAACAACCTCTTTGGGTTTCTTGGCTCTTCACAAAAGACTGCAGGTTCAGTATTATTAGTATTATGAGTGGTGACTTTATTTCTTTTTTCTGGGTTTTCAATTTTAATACTTATTAGAGGTATGGGTCCAATAATTACTGTAATAAAAAACAATCACACACTAGAGAAAACTCACAACAAAATGCGCAGGATTTAGTGAGGCAGAAATAGGTTGTTTTTTCTTCAGGTCTCATTAATTAAAATGCAAAAACATCATAAAATCACAAATGATTTTAACAGCTGATCATATAATTTCAGCATTTCAACATTTATCCAGTTTTAAATGTTCTTCCTTGCGAGCCAAACAGTAACAATATACCAGCTCTATTACACTCTAAGTTGTATTGGTTTTTGATTCAGAGTGTGACTCACTCATTTTTCCATTCACATAGAGTTCATATAGTGTCAGGTTTAGACCTGCTGATGACTCTATATATCATTTGTGCAGTCTTTACAAGATGTTAACCCCCTTTTATTACTTAAAATGCCCTAAATATTAGATTTATTTAAGAAATAAGTAAGAAAAAGTTAGAAACATAGTCTCAGGATAGTTTCATGCTATATAAGTCAATGGGACTCCATTAGGTTGTATGCACTAGGAATTTTCCATAATCCACAAATCTATTTTGGCATATTAGAACAAATAAAATTAAATTCAAGTTCAATTTTTTATTTGTTGAAAGTTTTCCCAAATTCTGAATAAAAGACAACCTTTGGTTGTGAGACAGTGATGCTTACATGTCAAATGTCCATGAGCAAAAAGAACAGGTCAAGAATGCTATCCTGGTCATGCGACCTCAAAAAATGTATGTCCTTCAAAATAAAAGCCCCCTTTTGTAATGCTACAATAAGGCTGTCCATTTGTTGATGTTTGAGCACATATACCTATTTGCAAGACATGCTATGAAGGTATTGCAAAAGAGATAAACAACAATATACTTGGCATATCATTAAGCATACTAGTGAAAAAAGACAATATGAGGCATAAAATAGATAATGCTGCAAAAGGTGCATAATATGTATTACTTAAACATACAGCAGTACTGTGTATATCCTTATGGGTTGGCTTATTGCCTTTTGGATGGTGAAGACGTGTCTCTGCATGTACCAGTGTCTCCATGTGTCTCCCCTGCAGGACCTGGTGGACTTGTTGCAGCAGCATGTAGTCCTGCTGGTGCAGGACGGCTCCCGTGACGCTGAGCTGCTGCAGCAGGTCGGGTCAGAGCTGCTGTGTCTGCAGAGCTCTGAGGTGCAGCTGGGGGGCCTGGTGGAGGAGCTGCATGCTGAGGCCCAGCACCGTGTTGCAGAGGTGGAGGACCTGCAGGTGGAGCTGCACAGGTAGGCTCACTGCAGCTGTTGTCTCCTCTGCAGGAAGGATTATCTAACACTGGTACAGAAACAAACAAATTAACTATCAAATGTTTTCTCAATCAATTAATTGTTTGGTTGTTGAAATTTCAAGAGTGAAAAACACCCATCATGTATTCCAAGATCCTGAAGTGTGCAGTTCTTAACCCTCCTTTACATTTTTTTTCATTTGATTTTTCATTCTTTATTTACACATGGCCTAAATAATAGATATATTAAAATATATATAAGAAAAGCCCGTAAACATAGTTTCAGGATAGTTTCATGCTATGTGAGTCAATGGGACTCCATGTTGTTGCTATATGGCAACAAATCTATTTTAGCATATTAGAAAAAAAACACAAACTTATAACATCAACTTTAATTAAATGTAATGAAAAAAATAAATAAAGTTAACTTACCCCAGAGAGTGAGTTAAAATTTGAAATGGTTCTGGTAACTCATCACAACACTTGTTGTTCTTAGCCATTCGGAATTGTCGATGGTTCGATTTAAACACATTCCTCCATGTTCCATCCAGCTGTTTAAACTGAACTGAATGTAAAAAATCAACCCTGATAAGGCCGCAGACTATGAAAAGAAACATTTAAGTTAATAAAAAACACGTCTGATTACCATCTCCAGCAGACTGAAGCCAAGTGAAGCTGTCACCAGCTGCTCTGTAACCCACAGACAAAACCTTCATCTCCAACTGTCTCTAGACTGAATAAAAATACAGTTTAGATTTTATGTCCACAGAAACGCAGTCGTCCGAGCAGCTGCCTGAACCTGCTGACATTAAATCCCTGTGGAGAGTTTGGAAAGTTGGCTTAGTGTCAGAATATGTTATCATGTTGTGATTTCAGCCACACAGCAGCCAGCAAGAGAGAAGATTAAATACATCTTAACATGAATGGAGAACTTATTTACATTTGTTTTGAAAATTCTATATGTAAAATGTAAATTCTAATGTAAAATGCCTTAATACAATCATGCAAATGAATCTCATTTACAGGAGAAGAGTGGAAGAGTTGAAAATGGAAAAAAATATATAATAAATTTGTATTAAAGAGCAACCCAAGCAACACGTTTTCTAATTTCTTCATGCTATCACTCGTAGTAAACTCATAGTTTTACCAATTATGTTTTACCTAAAAGAAGTAAAGCAATAGAAACAAAGTAAAATAAATACATTACACTGCATCATATAAGACAATTATGACTTATTTCCAATAAAATGTAAATGTACCTAGAAATAATAATTATTATTATATTTATTTAAACACAGGCTTGAAATAGGATGAAATAGTAGCAGTTTATATTATATCAGCTCTTATTGTATATTAGGTGGAGAAGAATACAGGAGAAATCAATTCACATTTAATTTAGATTTTGAATGTGACTGATGAGATAAAAAATTGAAAATAACTTGATGCTTTAGCTCTGTAATCACTATTTTTTCCTTCTGCCTTCTATTTGTCACCAACAGTAAGACGGTGGAGATTCAGATGCTACAGGACACCAACAAATCTCTGGCTGAGGAGCTGAAGAATATACGCGATGCTCATCAGAAGGAGGTGAGAAACTTCATTGATGATCAAATACTCTGGACTCTCCCTCGGGCAGGATGGCAGCTATACTCAATTCAAAGCAGTTATTAAACAATCTTTAAAGTAAGAAAAAAACAGTCAAACTATATCATGGTATAGTTAGTAGTATGTACAATAAAAAACAATTGTTCCCATTTGATGCATCGAATTAGCTCAGAGCTAATTTACTTCTGCAGTCTCTCGGCAGGTCACAGATCAAACATTTATTAAAAAGACATCACATAGAAAAGGCAAAAGACAGTAAACACATCACAGAAAATGTGTAATGACACAAAACTGTAGTTAAACCACTCATATATATACAAATGCACTCATACACAAACACAGGTGCACATAAATATTAAAATAAGTAATCAGATCAGTCATGATAGAGTTGAGTGTGTTTCAGTAGATTTTTTAGGGAACAACAATAATTGGAACAAACCAAACTACCAAACCGTTTGTGCATAGATCTGCGTGTTCACTTCTGTTTTTTTCTTCAATATCTGGATAAATATTTATAACAGAAAAGTAAAAACATTCTTTAGACATTCTGAGGGAGAACATCTCACTTTATTACGTGACACAATATTGTTTGTTTACTGCATGTTGTCTACTTCGAGTACCAGGTGTAAACAATCTGTTTTTAGCGTTTCATGTGTGGTCGGGACTGGTCGGTGTTTGAACCTGCAGTACGTGCCTGTCTAAATAAAAGCTAAAAAGTCCTGAGCCTGAAGAACACTTTCTGTGTTCACCTTAATGACGGGTTCACGGTCCTTCACGTCCGTCCTAAAACAACATTCATGTCCCTAAATGAACATTGACACGTGTTTTTCTTGCCATAACGATTCCTCCTGCTCATTCTGACCTTTAGAAGATCCTGTCATAATGCACTTACAAAGTAAGTGATTGGGGCCAAAATCCACAGCTCTAATTCATGTGCAAAACTGGATTTAAAAGGTTATCTGAAGCTAATATGAAGCTTCAGTTGTCCAAATGAGTCAAATCAAGTATAAATCTTTTAACATTACAATCTTTTCAGTGCCAAAGTAGCAGCTCAACAGGGAAACGCTGTCCAGGGAAACACAAAGAGGGAATTTGATGCTAAAAAGACTGTAAATGTGGCAGAAATCCACTTTATTTGATGAACTCAGATTGCTTTATATTTATAATCTTCAGATCAACTTTTAAAATGCATTTTTTTGGCCCAAATGGACACATTGTGTGGATTTTGGCTCCCATCACTTACACTAAAAGCACTTTAGAAGGGGATCTTTAATAATTGATATGAACAGGAGGAATGACCAGATTGAGGCAAATCTCTTTTAGTGTTTATATAGGCACCTGACTGTTGTTTTAGGACATGCTGCAATGCCACTTCTGTCCAGCAGATGTCAGGATTGGACACATTGTTCGACACTGCATCGGTCTTCTTTCAGTGAGCATAAGTAGAGAAGTAATTGAGTTTTAATGGTTTTAGTATGGCTATTTCTCTTTGTCAAGCTTGTAGCCAACTCCTCCGCAAATAATGCAATGCAGCATGGAGCTGCTGCCAGCTCCTCCAATCAGAAGTAAGGGATTAACACTCCTCATGTGGTCTCAGGGTAGCTTAGGTCAACGTGGTGCTGTGCCAGTTTTAAAAATCGTGAATAACAGTCCGCTGCTTGATTGTGAATGATGAGATCGTTTAACAAAACACAAAACCTCAAGGTTCGAATTTATGTGTATCTGCAACCCACCATGGAGATTACACTAATTCAGGTTTTGCTGGCATTACGTTTGTGTCAGTGTGTGTTGGGTCCAGACATTAGTGAAACATTCCTCCACAGTTTTTTTTTTTTTTTTTATTCACACTTGGCTTCAACAGACTCAAGTTCCCTTACTAGTCTCTGTTTCAACGATGGTTTCAACCAGTCCATCAAACAGCAAACAATCCAGCGCTGCAATTATCTTCCCTAAGAGACAAGGTCCAAGCGAACAAAACAACAGACCGCCGTGTCAGTGAAAAACTTAACGAGAACATTTATTTGCGGTGGATCATGTCAGTGAATTATTGAGAAAATCCTGCAAGTCTGAGATTATGTTGCACTGCATTTTGCTGCTCATCTTTCCAGATGACAGCAGTGAGTGGAAGAGTCTACTGTCTGATCTATATTTAAGCCCAGAGACAGACACAGATACACACGACAGCCGTTATTTCCTACTTTTTTTTCATTGTCTTGATCACATCCTGGCAAAGGAAGCTGAAAGGGATATTAAGCAATGTCTTTTTTTGAGGTAAGAGAACTGCAGCAGGAGAATGAGGGGAGTCTGAGGAAACTACAGGAGACAGCAGTGCAGTTTGAGTGGCTGTGTCAGCAGCAGCGCTACTGGATATGTTGTGTCAAGAGGTGAGCAATTCCTCCCTGTTGTACTAATGACAACTTTATTAACCCTCTATTGAATAGTGCTGCCATATGGCAACAATTACGTTGTGTTCATTTTTCTAAAAGGTTATGATATAAAATCTGTTTTCACAGTTAGGTGTAAAAATGGGGCTTTTATTTTTTTTATATATATTATATTTTATATTATATATTTTTTCTAATATGCAACTTTTCTTATATACATTTTTAAATATATATCTATTATTTAGGCCATTTTAAGTAATAAAAACATCCAAAACATGTTTACGATGTCTAGGTAATATTTAATGCTATATAGACAAAGTCCATTACAGGAAAAGCAAGAAAATGAAAAGTGAATAAAATCCAAAGCACAAAAAGGCAAAATAAAATAATTAAAAACAGGTACATAAATGATTTCAAACAGTTGCTGAATGCAGGCTGTTGATTGAGCATTTTGAATTATTTATATAAAAACTACAACTTTTTGCAATTGAAAATATATTCAAATCATGTTTTCTATATGGGACCTTTAAGACAAAGCCACAACTATCTTTTTTGCCTTAAAAAGAACGTTAAAGAGGCATCTCACTGTGAATCTCTACAGATTCAAAGACAGCCTGCTGAAGGAGAGGGAAGCTCTGCAAGGACAAGTCAGCAAGTTGAAGAAGAAGAAGGCTGAGAAACTGAAGAAGAATTCACATGATGATAATCCAGTACAGAGCCTCCTCTGCCCCCTGCAGGACACTGAGTGCTATGACAGGTAGGAAGGAGCATGAGGTCACCACAACAAATAACATTCAATAGACAGAGCATAAATAAAAGAGACATCAGGGAAACTAGTTAAGATGTCACATTCAGACAATCGCACCATATCAATCTAATTTTATATAAAATGCAGCTGCACATTTCTATATCTAGCTTATAATAAAACTCTGCAACATACAGACCATAAATGACCCCAAGGGTGTCTTAAAAACACCCCCACTGGGCATTATTTTACATCTCACATCATTTTTATGTGTTTTCCACCTTGTGAATCTACATATTTAAACTACTTTTATTTGCTTTCGAAGCAGCAAAACACTGTGCGATCCAGATGCAGTGGTTGACCTGGAGTCTCGGATGGAGAAGTCAAACGCTTTGCACGAGGAGTTCTTTAACCAGGTAACTAAAGGTTCCATGAGAGACAATTATTACACTGGATGCCTACAAATGTCAGACTTATCCTGTTTGTGTGTTCCGGAAAGCGTCTCGCTGCAGCCTAAAGATCGCCAAAAGCTTCATCATTCAGCATGCATCATTTCAGTCATCTGAAATCTTTGAGTGGGAAACATCTGCACACATCAGGGGTGAAATATTAGAGATTCATTAGAGAGGCCTAATATTTATTTCAGTATGGCTGCCAAACCCCAGAGGAGCTGCTGTGCCATCAGTTTATTTTTAAAATACATCTTGGATAGACGTGTCTTTAAGTAGGGTTTTCTCTGGAAATACAAGAGCCTCGTTAGCTATGCCTATGAGTTTTACCAAAATCTTAACCTCTATTTCAAAAGTAACTAGTGTTTTGAATAATATAAATAACATAAATATAATAATACAAATTCTGGATCAGAGACAAAGACTGATCTCAGAACTGAAATAGAAGACATTCAAAAACAGACCTAATATTCATCTGGGCACCGCTGCCGGTCCCTAGAGGAGTTTTCATGCAGCCAGAACGTTCACAGAACTCTGATACTTTGTGGGCATTGGAGTCTCATCATCGCGTTCTTGTCTTTTAAAGGTTGCTTGAAACCATTTATGCAATCAAAGGGTAACCGCGGAATGTTCTGTAAAGAAGAAGCCTAAAAAAGGGCTTTAAGTATTAACACTAATAGTGAGACTGTACTGTCTAATCCCGGCTTTTGGTGGCAAAGTCAGATGCTTCTTAAACAAATCCATGTATCCACCCTGGTCTCAACACAAACCCCGTCTGTGTCACTTAAAACCATACAAACAAATACCTAAGCAGTGGTTGTTCTGGTGAGGACAGTCCCCTGCTTCTGGGCTATTTTACTTGACTCTAGAAGGGACATCTATCTTCAGAGTGATTGGTTAAGTGTTCTAAAATCTCTGGATCACAGACAAGTGCAGCTCTCAAGGGTGAAATTTAAGAAATCCAAAATATGGAGCAAATAGTCATCTGCCAGTCCGCGTTGGGCTTGTTGCGGTGCCAGAAGTCTGATCCATCATGGGCACTGAAGTCTCATCATAGTTTTTATTTTAACTGTAGACTGTGCACTTTTTGAAAAGATGGTCAAGCGAGCCATTAGATGACTTTGCCATACGATTGACCAAAGGAGCTAAACATAAATAAGGGTCATAATTTTTAATTATAAAAAAAAAAAATAAATAAATGAGTGAGTTTTGACACAGCCTTTGTATTAGCTAAACTTTTCCGAGCTGTTCTGGTCGTAAAATGGCTTTGCATGTACACGAGAATTTTTTTTCTTGTGCATGGGGACATAAAACCATGTGAAAATCCATTTGTTATTTCATCATCAAATCTATATTTTTATGTTAAAATCGTTAAAAACTGACAACCATGCATGACTGAATGAGTTTGTGTGAAAGCTATTTTCTGGGCCCACAAAGAGCCTCTGATCCAAAGGGCTTTGAGGCACATGAAAGGGATGCTAGAAGTCTTCTGGTAAACAGGGGAACCCCCAAATGAATAAGGGTCCATTAATGAATCTTTTAGGTCTAAGACACACACACAGCTGCCTTTTATAAAAGATCATTTACCTTTAGAATAACGAGTTTTCAAATCCCTGGATCACAGACAAGTGGAAATCTCAGGGGTGAAATAGAAATTCAAAACACAGATATTCATGATCTGAGGATGGCTGCCAGGTCCCTGTGGACTTGTAAGGCGGCCAGAGCATTCATAAAACTGATACTTCATGGGCACTCAAGTCTAATCAGTGTTTTATTTTCACTGTCCATCTGCTGCTTGCTTTAAAAAGTTATATAGCTTTGAGGCACTTTTGATTACAAAGCCATTTTGCAATCAATCAGGAGGAACCCCACAATGTTCCACAAAGAACTCATCCAGGAAGTGTTCACATATCCTGACAGGACCTCAAACACTTCCATCCGCTTTGAAGATTTTGAAGAGGGAAGAACTCAGAAAGGTGTTTGTTGGCCGCTTTGGGACTTTTAAAGAGCCCCCACGTCTCCACTGTGACAAGTTCAGTCCTTTAAAATAGGTGGATAAGAGGAAGCCTGACAGACAGAGCATAAAGCTAATACTCGCATGCGGATGGATGCCAGTCCCCAGAGGAGCTGTTGTGCTGCCAGAGTCTTCAGTGATCGTTGATACTTTCTGGGCACCGGCGTCACATCAGGCCTCTTCTCTTGTCCGTCTCTCCGTCTGTCTGCCTGTCGGTTGCACATGGCTTCCTCCCAAGCCGCTCGAGTCCTCATCCAAAGCAGCAGAAAGATGACTAATAATGACTGCAGGGAGGTGATTGCCAATAGCCTCTGTGCTTTATTCCCCTCACCTCTCACAGGCTCTGCAGAGCATTTTTCTCTGGATAATTATTCTGATTGAGTGCAGATGATGCTGGGTGTTTTTTTTTTTTCGGGCCCTGCTTGAGCTAAGAGAGGGAGGAAATTTCAACTGGAGGAACAGGGACCGCTGGAGACATAGAGGAAACAGTCAGTCACGATAAAAACCCATTACCAGCTTTGACATGATTCATATAAATGGAGGATTCAGATTGTCATTCATTTAGATGACAAAGAAAATCACACACATGCTTGCCTGAATGGACAATATTACACATGAGAGTTGTATCCCAGTGACATCAACTGGATTTAGTTTAGAACTTTTTTAGATGTCTAGGTTACAGACTTGTTTTAGTGACATTTACAATCATTGTTTCAATATGTAGTAAAGGGTTAGTATAATATCGTCACTAATATGCCAATTGAAACAGACATCTAGTGACAAGAACCATGATGAAGAATCTCCATACACAATTATGTCTAATTCATTGTTTTTTCATTAATACAATGGACAAATAAATATATGTAATGCATATACTGTCCCTGCTGAGGCATTCGCATGCCCAAATATTGCAGCATTTATCGGCATGTAATCTCAGCTTAGCTCAAAATCATAAATCAAAAGCAGCAAGTCGCATGTCCTTCCCTCCTTCATATCAATCAGAGTTCAGGTTCATTCTATACAATGAGCCCCATGTGTTTCCTAACAAGCTAATGCAGCATCCTGCTGTGCTGCCCCCTTTAGTTACTGTTACTGCTTTTTGTTAAGATTGAAAAAAGAAACACTGTTGGGTGTGTGTCGTTGTTTCTCTTTCTGAGGACCAGAAGAGTTATTCTATAACATTTATTCAGGTAACTTTCCTAATGAGATGAAAGACCTCCAAATAAATTACAGAAACATGTAGCCTTAGAGATGTAAGATAAACAAAGGAACATTAGCCTCAATCTCTTTTAAGCTATTCATGTCATCATAAATGTCTCAGCAACCAAACTATCCTTCCTTTTTTTCAAAATATCTTCAGCGTTACCGTCAGGAGTAAGCTAACCTGAATGACGTTGGTGACAATTGCTCTTGATATAGCTATATGTTAGGTAGGTAGTTAGCATTAGCTAATTTAGAATCACACTGCACAATATAATCTGTCCATGAAGGTTGTAAAATGTAACGTGACTTTGCATATTAATGTTACCTTCTTCAATTAATATAACTGTAGAGAAGCTGCACAGAGCATATCTCAGTAGAGGAATCAATCTGCTGGGTATCAAGCTAGCTAGCTATTGAAGGACGAAGTGAAAAGGGGCGGGAAGGGTCAATTAATGATGTTTTGAGATGCTGGTAGCCACATTTCTTTACCTTTGGAAAGAACCAGGTTAGCTGTTTCCAGTCCTTATGCTACATTTAGCTAAGTAGCTCCAAGCAGAAGCTTCACAAGAAGTAAACAAGTGTAGTTTCCAAACTTTCCTTTGAATCTATTTCGTTGTTCACAAGAACAATAGCAGCATGTTTTCTGCCCTCATGGCGGTTCTTATAAATCCTGATTTCAACTGCAGAGCCTCAATATGTTACCTAGTTGTCCAAAAAACCTTCACTTTCAATCCAAATTCACTTTCAGCTGGGACAGCTAAACATCTTTTGACCTGCCAGTGCTTACTGAAGCGTTTTTTCCTAGAGGCATGTTTCTCATTCAAAGTTCCTTGCATGTATTTTCTGTTTATTGTCTTTGGTCATCTTCACTTACAGTTTATTTTTATGTCCTCAGGCAGGGAGCCCTATCAACGGTTACCAAAAACCTCCTTGAGGACAGAGGCCTGGAGCCTGGACTCGATTTTGGAAAAACATACCTGAGAAACAGCACATTCACTGCTCTTTTTTCTGTTGCTCACCTGTTTTCAAAAGAATCTGCTTCCTGATATATGATTAAATTAAACACTGCACAACAGGCCTCTGTTTTATCTTTGCTGTGACACATGCACATCACATGTGCCTCAACTTCCTTGGCCACATTTTCCTGTAATTGTCTATTATGCAGACCCTGTAATCAACACTACTAATAAGAGCAAAGGCACCTGAGAATGTTCTTGTGTTGTTATGCCAATGAATCCTCACAGGAGAAGCAGCAGCTGGTGTGCAGAGGAAACAACAAATGTTTTACTTCCACCAAAATGAGGCTCTAGTGATCATTCCCCTATTGAGGATCTGCTACTTAGTAACTTTGATAATCAGATAATTTTCACTTATCACTTGACTTCCTTCATGGTAGACTGGCAATCTGCCAGGGGTGTATCCCTGCCTCTCGCCCTAATGTGGGATTTGCTCCAGCAGACCCCCGTGACCCCTGTGGATAGATGGCCTTGATTTTTTCTTGCCAGCAAAAACCTAGACAGAACACAGAAGACGCATTACTGCCTTAGTTTAATGATCACAATCCAGAAGCTTCATCATATGTGAAACACATGATGTAGGCTACACATGGTGAAAAGACAACAGTGTTTTACAGTTTGTTTTGGGCCAAAATATTTATGTACTTATTAACAGCTGATTCAATGTTCCACAACTGTGAATGTTTTTATAACAATGAGTCTAGTCTAGTGAGCAAATTGAGTGATGGGAAGTGACAATAAAGTGTTGGACTTTGTTATAGAAAGCAGCTGCATCACAGATCAGGCATTAAACGTCTTCATATTCTTGCCATATGCTGTAGGTGTTGCAAGTGTTTCTCACCAACACCATCGTTTCTCCTTCCCTTTCAGTGTTCTTTAAAACTTAAAATATTTTGTGTACTTGTTTCCATTTATTTTACTACAAGTTGCTTTGATTGGTTTTTTTATCCATGTCTCATGAAAATGTTTGTGTGCAACCACTTTGGATGAGTAATTTAGGAATGCTTTTAGAAATGTAATGAACATTATGAGCACATGTTTATTCTGAAATATCTGAAAAATGTTGTCCACCTCATTTGCATTCCGACAATAACCACTTCCCGGCAACAGAAACATAGCTAACGTTTTTATGGTTGTGTTTGCATGCAACTAGGAAAACTAGTTTAAGGTCAGGGCAAGATCAGGGTTTTGGTTAAATCTTGAATGTCAGCTGGGCGCACAAAACTGGAAACAGGATATGAACCTTGGTGTCTCGTGTCCCGTGTTTCACAAGTTTACATTAAATTATACACAATTTTGATGATGAGATATAAATAATAAATAAATAAAGGGTCTTTATCGTTGAAGCAAATACTTTCCACCAACTCTTGTAAATAGTTTTCAGCCTGGTGTTTATTACAGCATGTTAGTCATCTACCAAAACACTGAATTTCATTACCTCCCTGTGTGTGTGATAATTAGGGTGAACGTCGAAGTTAATATGATTTTAAAGTGGTATTGTATCTGTAATGAAATTAGAAACACAGTCCTTGTGTAATCATTTACACTGTGCCACAAACTGGTCACAAACCTTTTGAACACAAAACTGGACCTTATTTCTTGTTACAGCACAGATCTAATTGTAATAAAGATATTATCAGGGTAGGGTAGAAAACAAAAAGGTGATGTAGATGGTTTTCTACAAAAAGGCACAACTAATGACAATCACTGAGAGTTTTGGCCAGATTTAGAGGTACATACTCGTTACAGTGGTTTTAAAGGTCTTTTTAGGCAATGAGAGAGTATTTCGGCACATTTGAATCAATGCAGCATCCTAATTGAACAATTTGCCAGCGTCAGAGCAAACTGTTTTTTATCAACAACTTGTATGAACATTGTCCAAACCATCTTCCCTTGAAGGTTTGTCTGGTTAGATTCAATCACCGCTTAGGGCTCAGTAAAAAAACTACAGCAGTCATTTGGCAATACATCCCAACATCATCTGGCCAGGCACTGCATTGTCCAATCATATACATGCAAGACAGCACATTCCTGGTGGATTACTTCATATCATGAACGCTGTATTTGGCCGTTTACCTCGCAATTGTTGTGCTAAGAAAGATAAAACGTTTGCCGCTGTGATAAATTTCCTGAGTTGTAAAATCCTGTTTGAGTATTACAAACGCTTCAGTGTTTTGGCCTCTGATAAGTCCCTAAAAAGAAGGTCCAAGCTTAAGACTTGGGTCTGCAATGCAGGCTTTTTAAACTCTTTAAATGTAAAAAAAAATCCTTGGAGATCATTTCCATTCTTTATAGTTGAGTGAAGTGTTTTGAGACTGACTTGAAGGTCTAATAGATTTACGCTCTGCACTTTAAAACTATCAAATAGAGACCAAAAATAGTCTAAAAGAGTTCAAGTCCTTCCTGAGTTGTCGCCTTTGTACTTCTGGCTAATTGTCGTGTAAAAGGTGTGAGTAAGTATCAGATTTCTGAAAGTTACAAACACAGTCAGTCCAACTCTGTTAAAAGATCTGACAAATGCTTTGCTTGAAGCATGCAGAGGTTTTTATGAGGGCTCCGACTGACTCATGTCCCCCATATGGATGGCCATTCGCCATCTCTGGTCAACCCTGCTTCCCGACAAAGCAGGGCAGCAGTAGCGGAGGTAATGGAGGCGAGGTGATGCTGTTCTCAGTTAGACGTGTTGGGCGGCGGGGCCTGGCTTTATGTCTCGTCACAGAGGTGCAGCCCCAGATTTGCGGCGGCACCCCTGACCATGAGGGACATCGGTGGCAGCGGCAGCCTGCCCTATGACTGCCAAGCTCTTAAAGACTCTGACCTAAATGGGCTGTGAATGCCAGAGGTGCAGCCGGAGATTAACAACGTGTGGCGGCTGGAAACACGTTACGTTTTCACACAAAAAATATTCTTGCACCCTTAGATGCAAAACGAGACATAGACATTAAAGGCGTTATTAATAGAACAATTATAGGTGCAGAAAGAATAGCATGTTTATGTTCAGCCATCGTCACAGCCAGGGAAAACACATTAGATATTTAATATCAGGATATACCTATTAAAACAAGTGAGACTTGTTATAATGGAGACCAGGGGACTTGTGTTTCCACGTGTGACTTTTGAATGTGCACTTGCTTGTGCAAACAGGGATTATGTGGTACAAGCATGTACTGTACATAGTTTATATGGATTATAAATAGCACCACATGGGTTTGGAATATGTTCCATTATTGTAAATAGCAAGTGTTTATTAAGCATTCATGAGAGCGAGGTTCCATTTAGAGAAGTATCCATATGTCACTGAGTCTCTAAGATGTTCAGCACATATTTGTTTGCGGTTCTGAGCTTAAACTAGAAGACAAAACACTGGAGTCACGTCTTGTTCACTCTTTGTGGAGATGAGACTTCAATCCAGCTGAGTTAAGAATTGTTTACTCCCGT
The DNA here is from genome assembly GCA_030544235.1 of Lepturacanthus savala. Taxonomy (NCBI): domain Eukaryota; kingdom Metazoa; phylum Chordata; class Actinopteri; order Scombriformes; family Trichiuridae; genus Lepturacanthus; species Lepturacanthus savala. The sequence continues at coordinate 29,488,835 of CM060464.1, read as the reverse complement.
GTCCTCCGTGTATACTGCTGTTTGGTTTCATCAGATTGATTACTATGGATGTTTTGGGACTTTTTCTCCCTCTCAGAGGAAGAGGCAAACTTTTTGGCTGCATGCTAATGTAAAACAGAGCGGGATGATGCGGTTTTCCCTCTGACACTGTTTGGATGGATATGTAAATGTTTAACAGTGGCGTGAGAAAACACACACAAGGGTTAGGTGTCAGGATTTGAGAGGGCCTTGTTTGGCGGCAGAGGATGTTAGCTGTTAACGCCCATGCAGTGTACAGCATAAAGCTATATGTAAACATCAAACTATTCTTACCTTAAAGAAACATTGACGTCACATGTAGAGGAATCCTCCCCATAAACAATATGAAGCCAAGTCAAATGGAACTGCAGATCTGGCAATGTGCTAAAGAAGGAGTTCAGGTTTTTTATTTGCACTTTGGCAGCAACAATCATGCATAACACGATTGAAGCTATTTCATTTAACTTTCAAGTAACTTTGGATAAATCTGTTGAATTGGAGATCTGAGCACATGGATTGATTAAAAGGGGCAAAGATATCACAGAGTTTAAAGTAGAAAAAGCAAAGCATGTCTTTCGGACATATGATAGCCTTCAGCTGGTTGTTGGTCATCCTCGTGGTGTGCAAGGGCATATTTCAAAAGAAAATGTGATCAGTCAGTGTTAGAGCATTTTGGGAAATACACTCATTCCCTTTGTTGATGAAGGTTAGATGAGCGGATGTAGAGTTTCCACCGGGCTCTTATTATGTTGACTTGGGACATGTGATGGAAGGCCGAAGGAGGCGCTTCTTTGCCAGAACACAAACAGACAAAACACACCACTCTGAGTGTGATAGAAACATTTTTGTTTTTGTCTTCTGTTAATAAAGTGACTCCTTGTCATTTATTGTGACCCTCCCCTATCCTCACAACATCGATACCACTCTCAGCCTGAAGCCTGAAGATGGTTATCTTAGCTTCTTTTAACATGTAGAGTGAAAACAGGGACTAACAGCTCTGCCTCCCAGCACCTGTAAACCTCTTTTTATACAACACCAGCTAATACATGTACTGTATATGCAGGCTTTAAAAACTTGGATAAATCTGATAAAAATTGGCAAATGGCTCCCTTTGCATTGCCAGTAGACTTATGGATGGCAATTTTTATTGCAGAGAGCAGACACCTAAACATATGGTTGAGACCACATGTTTACAGACATCCCTGTCATTGCACCAGAAAAGATGATCGGACCCGAGAGTAAAGCTTGCATATCGTCATCAACCACCCAGGCTGTGCTCCCGTCTGGGGAAAAAAATCATCATACAAGAGAAAGATACTAAAAAACTGTTGTGTAGCAGGTTGTAAAACAAATAAATCCAAAAATCAAAGCTAAATTATTACTGTTGGCTTGATCAAATATGTGTTCATGTTTGAATAAACATGGATGTTGTCACGCCATAAATCCACTTAGAGGCAGGGAGGCTATGGGCGGAAGGGGCATGGTGACTAAACAATGAACCTGAACATCCAGGTTCAGGCAAGGATGAAAATATTTACTAGACTTGTCTCTAACACAAAGGTTTGTTTAACAGTGAATGGATGCATACACATCCTCCAAAACCCCAGTTTAAAACACAAATTGCATTGACATCTATAGGAATTGACTATTTTTTATTTTTTTATTCCCAAAAGGGGGCACAGCCATAACTTTGCACAGTATTCGTATGTGCCAGTCTCATGTATTGTACCCTTTTCCCATTGAAAACAAAAGCCAGATGTTTGTGGGTGTTAGTGGGTTTTTTATCCAGTGTAAAAGGGGCTTGATTAACACCTTATAGCTCAATCCTTATGAAAACCAAAGTGTAAAAACCGCAAGTTATAGGTTTTTGGTGGGTTAAGTGCTGGATTAGTTCTTGATCGGATGCAGTGACTTCCTGGAGTTTCAACTGGCTGCCTGACAGAATCACAACTTCAGGGTTTCGCTGTCTGTAGCTAAGAAACAGTCTGGCACTTCTGTCTGTCGCTGCAAAAGTTCTCAAAAAGTCATTTCATTCCACTTAGGGAATGTTCAACATGCTCATTTCCCCCTATATCACACATTCCCCATTGTTCTTGCAGAAATTGTCTCTCCAACACAGTTGTGGGTGCTGTGGACAAATCTTTAGCATGCATGTGAAAGAAAGAAATGTCACAGGTGACATCTCTGTTAAATCTTCCATCATGGCTGCATTTCATCATTGTACAGCGCATGGTATTGTTTTCTTCTACTTGCTCACCCAGTCTTCTCCTCTTGTAGGTTGACTATCTGGTTGATGGTATGTTTTTGAAGAGGCCAAAGAGAATGTGACTGGCTTGAGGGGACCAATGAAACAATCATCAATGAGCCACATGCAGTCAGTGGAGGTTTCTGTGAGCAATCGGTAGGATGATTATCTAAACACTGCAATGTCCTCCACGGGACCTTTCTCCACCAGAGCATGGTCAATGTGTCATTGTGAACAGACACAAGACAGACAGAACAGATAGGCCAATTCATTGTTTCCTGGCTTGTAGCCTTGTTTTGTATGCAAATTGAAGCATCTAAGTTAATTTGTCCTTGTTTTGATTATGAATGAGACATGTAAGCTTTACTTCTTCCATGAGGTCATTTTGGCTGGTTGAACTTCTTTAAGGAGCATTTATGGGTTTTAGTTTAAGGTAAAAGTTGTGGTTAAGCATGCAGAGCAGGAAGGAAAATGGTTTGAGGTCTGGGAAATGAATGTAGACAATGAGCACCCCTCCCAACTAGCAATACTTATGTGTATGTGAGCCCATAGTCTATGTGTCTTTGCATGTGTATCTTCTTGTTTGACAGGGGCAAGATGTTGACACGCCATTGACCCTTGGTTGGCATGTGGCGGCAGCTTATTTTACAGCCCATGGGGTGAATGAAGGGTGGGTCTGTGTGTGTGCAGCGATGGGCCCCAGACGGCCGTCGCGCCGTCCAGACCATCGAGAGCACAGGTGAAGCACAGCGACAAGGTCGTTCCAGCATCAGCTGGCTGGGAAGTATGAAGCCTAATATCAACGGTCTGGAAGACAGATGTGTTTTATGATGAGAAATATCCTTTCCACTCGACAGAGTGTTTACACTGGCAAGGCATTTTGACTGACATTATGGTGGCCACATTTCATTATTATTACATTGTCATTATTGCCAGTATTCTTGCTAGATTTTGATAAATTGCTCTAAAGGAGATTTCCAGGATGACCCGCTGACCAGATGGATGGAGGTGAAAGCCGTAACTTTAATTTGACTTTCAGCTATTGAATGATCTCATTCATGAAGCAGAGATGTAGATGAAGGCATGACGACAGAAGGTTTTTTTTAGGCCCGCAGACACATAAATTGTCAAACGGAGGGTGTAAGTTAAACTTTTCAGTACATGTCATGGATTGCATGATTCTCATTCAGGTATGTACTTTTTATTTTCTTACACTTTGACAGTATAAATCCAGACAAATTATAATGCTTTTTAAAGGAATAGGTCGTCAGTTTGGGAAATATGCTCAGCGCAGTTCTTGCCACTAATATCATCATCATATGGTAAATATGAAAACAACATAAGACACATAAAAACAACAACATGCATGGAAATGCAAGTACCAAGAGTTCTGTCCAAAGGTAACAGAATTCATCTCTCAGCACCTCTGAAGCTCACAAGTGTAAAATGTTTAATCTTTGCCACATAATCACAGCTGGCTGCTGTCACATGTCAGTTTTTGTTTGTTTTCATGTTTCAAACAAATAAGATCAAGCGTGTTACTTAATGGGCTTTAGAGGTGTTGGTAAAAATGGAATTTGGACAGAGCTGAGCGAGTCTTTTTCCCCTGTTTTCAGTCTTTGTAGAGTAAACTGAGCAACACAGTCACTCTGCATACACAATAATCGATCTTCTCATCTCACCCTTTGAGGGTGAACAAATATGCAAACTGTAAGGGTTAAATAACTTGGATCCTGATGCCAGACTTTGCGTGCAGACTTTAGTGTTTTCACATTTACCAGCTATTTATTGTCAAATAATATCACTAACTAACTATTGAATGCCTCCTGTGAAAAACCAGCATGATATCAGATCATGCTGCTGGCATCAATTCGGTATACAAGGTGCACCAGGTTGTAAACATTTCCTCTGCAGGTTTTGGCAGACATCTGCAATCAATTTTCTGTCAGACCTGAAATGCCTTTTGTGTGCCAGGGCAGGATTGTTTTGGAGAGTTTGTTCCTTCAGTTTTCTCAATCTCTGTTTCTTCTGTTTCTTCTTCTTCTTCTTCTTCTTCTTCTTCTTCTTCTTCTTCTTCTTCTTCTTCTTCTTCTCACCTCCCCATTCTTCAGGCATCCAACTCTTTTTGGCACCTTATCAGATAAGAAAGGAGAGAGGTCTATGAGGGATCCTGGGAAGAATGTCAAAAGGTTTTTGTCAACCTTTTTTCTGTTTGGCCATTAGGTTGAGCTACTGCTGCCTAGCTCCTGGTGGGCGTATATTGTGTTGTGTTGAGGAATTGTCAGTACTCTTTAAATCAGGACACTCTTCCTTGGCATGAGAAGCCACGATGAAAGCTGTGGTAAAGCGAGGCATTAAAAGCTCAGTCAGGTTGCAGACAGCTCACTCCTAGCCTGGCAATTTCAAACGTGACATGAACTAGAGGAAAACATTTGTGCCCTAACACTTGAATCAGTAGGTCGTAGTGATTTTACACATAACCTGTGCCCTTTGGATGTTTTTTACCGAAACACTTTTCAGGAACAAAGGTTCATGCTACAGTTCCCTAGCTTTAATTAATTGATTAAAAACACTATATGAACATACATCATTGCCCACATGTCAAATTCTCTGAGCTTAATCTTAATTTACACTCTTACAATAAAAATAAAGGCAGCTGAGGTAGGTATATGTCTGTGTATGATATCCAGGGATCTACACTCCACCATATGTGCATGTTCTACATCATACTTGACATGTATTTTACATACAAGCCTGTATATATCTTCATAAAGCAGCCACTGGAGGTCCCTCTTGCACCAGGATTCCTAGACCAATAGAGCACCATTTGGCTCAGCATGAGACATCTCTCAAATGTGTCTTCAATTAGCTGGCTGCAGTCAACACCGTCCTCTGACTTGGAATGTCAGCTGAGTCTGAGATAGCCTCCTTTGTTTTCTGTGATCTCAACATAAAACCCCAGTGAGGAACAGCTCTGTCGTATATGTCTTGCACACATTTGCAAAGCAGATTCAGAGTTGAGGATAACAAAGAAAGGCCACTTCAGAGGGAAACTTTTCACTTCAGCTTCGCTGTGACTCGGGTGGTAATGATTGAGTTATCAGCTGCTTCTGAATGTGAGGTTGTGTTTGCAGATTGCAGCAGACCGGTTAGCGCCGCCGCCTCTAAGGAACCAGGCTGGCAACTTCATAATGAAAGGGTAAGATGAGAAGCTGAACTTGGTGCACAGGTGAAGATTCTTCAGCAGCGGGGTGCATGATGAAACACATGCATGTGTTACGGTTCCACAAGCAGCAGCTTTGAAAGTTGTTACGCATATTATGTCTTGATATTTGATATCCATGAATTTGCCAAATTTAATGCCCTCAAAAATGACAGGAATTCATTGTTTCCCCTGAAATTTTATTCGCATCACCGTGGGAAAGTTGTATCAGCTATAAGACCATCACTGGACTCTAAAACTCTCATTTGAAATCCAGGCTGATAAAATGATTTTGGGGTTTTAGAACAAAGCAGCCCACCACACCTATTCAGGATATAACTGGAATTTATTCACCAACCAAACGTTGTTGTTTGAGCAGTCATAGTTGATGATCGACTACAAACTGGAGCATTTTATAATTTGTTTTGATTGATTTGTTTCTTCTTTGTTTTCAAGAAGCTGGCCTTTCCTTGGCTATGTAGGCCTACTGTTAGCAGCTCAGATCATCTGTTATTTGATAGGATGTCTCTCAAGGGTTAGTTGCAAAATAGAAGCTACTACTTCAAGCCAACAAAATTTAAAATTTGTTACATATTTAACGTTTTTAATGTACTATGCTATTTAATGTACTACTAGAACTATTCTTTTGAAGTGCTAAAATAAAAAAAAAAAGAATAAATCTTTATCTATTTACCAAGCTTTACTTTACTTACCGGTAGTTAGCCTTGCTTGCTAACATTTTTTTCGTTTTACTTTTCATTAGTGCTGTCAGTCGATTAAAAAAATGAATCAAATTAATTACAGGATTTTGTAATTACGTAATCAAATTAATTGCATTTTAATGTCATATCTGCTAAAGGTCTCCTGATAAAGAATTTGAATTCTAGGATATTAAAAAATTGTAGTCCATGACTAATCAATTGAATACAGTAAGAAGAGAAGATCTGAAACCCAATGTTTTATTGGTGAACTGTGCTTCATGAATTAAATCCAAAAGTAAAGGTCCAGCACATTAAACCAGTTAGGCCAGGTGCATTATTCAGAAATGTAAAACAAATACAGCGATTCAGTTAAATAAATACAATTCTGAAATAAAATAAGGCTGTCTCAAATAGGCACTTAAGCTCAATATAGCAATTGCTGATAATGTGACCATGTGTCCATCGGCCAACCAGAAACTCATTTGTTCAGCTCGGCTCGCCTCGCGTTGCATAGCAACCAGAGATGCGCTCAGACTTGTCGCTCCGTGTCAAACAGCACAGACAGACACCGAAACAGCGTAGATTACACTGAAACGAGCACACTGGAATTGTTCCAGCACTCGGATAATGTAACTAATGTGACTTTAGTCCATTGTTTTTTGTATTTAACATGGGATTTTGACAGGGAGCTTCTTCTCCTTTTTTAACGGAACGCCGTTCCGGTCGTGAATCTTTTAACGGAATGTAGTTCTGGACAGTTCCGGTTCACTTTCACCCCTGAGCTTACCACCGTTGATACTCATAATTAATTGCGTTAAATTTTTTAACGCGTTAAATGGTGGCGGAATTAATTAATCAAATTAACGCGTTAAAATGACAGCACTACTTTTCATTGGTATTTTCTGCTGAGTAGGACCATGGCTGTATTATAAACCTGGATATGGTACCTCCTCTCAACTCCTATCGACCTGGGGCATGATGGGAGGCCCCAAAGCATCATGGGAGGTGTCTCTACTGATCGGTCTCTATGGGTCGCAAAAGGCAAAAAATAAACATGGAAGTCAGGAACTTTTTCGGCATATGCACCAGGTGACCAACTTTCATTGAAATGAATGGTGGGAAATTTTCAGTCTGTTATCCGGTTCTATAATACATCCATGAGTGGGGCAAAGAAATAAGGGAGGTCTAGGAGTGTCAGCTGTCTTATGTTTACAATGGATGTGATGACAAATGACCAGAGTTGTGTTCCAGATCCTTTAAAGTATACCATAGCACTACCTAGGTCCTACTAAGGGAGATCCTCAGTGGTCTGGAGTGGTCTGGATTAACTTTACTGATACACTTCTCTCATCCTTTCAGTTTAACCTTGTTAAAGAAAATGCTTTTCAAGTTGATAGTTGTAATACAGTTCGCATCTAGAGACCTACATCTGCATATGACATATATAGTTTAATATTAAGTTGAAAAAATACTCATTCAAACAACATTTCTGTGTGCGGCACATCATGAACTGAATATCCAGAGACTTGACTTCAACTATTTGAGTTCAACATGTATTCTGTAAACATTACATCACTCTGAGCTTCACCGGATGAAACACGCACTGGAGTTGCTCTGCCTTCAGTAACTTCATCACATCTGTATAAGTGTGCAGCACTTCATTCTACACACAAGTTCTCATATTCTCTTAAATAGATTAGCAGATGATATTTAGTAGGCCTGGCTTCATCTTCTGTGATATTAGATTGATGGAAATGATTATGACGACACTTGTTATATTACAACTTCATACATAAATTTCACCTGTCAGCAACTGATAGGCTTTCAGCTCCGCAGCAACATCAGCTCCACCTTACAATGTATCTTAAGATATGCCGTAAACTCTCCCCTAAGGCAGCCACTAAGATAAAGTCTGGGAAACACGTAGTTGGCGGTCTTCCTTAGTTAACTATCCCTTAGAAACCTTGGTAGGACATATAAGGTATATAGTGACTGGGAAACGCAGCCCAGACTGTTAAAACTCACAGTAACAGGTCATTGTGTAACCTCAGTGCTCTGGACGTTCCCCAGTGATATTGAAGTGAAATCCCAAAGTGCTTTTTTAGTGCCTGACTACACTAGAGGAGAAATCACTTTGCTAATTCAAATTGTTTTGTTCAGTTCAGTTCCAAGACATATGAAGGAGGATCACTTTTTTTTTATAAGCAATCACTGCACATATGCATATCAGTTCATGGCCTGCAGCATATTAATACTTGTATTGACTGACTCAGCAATCTGCACTAAACTCTAGCCCATGCACTGATTAGAATGTTAAAGGTCCAGGCCGTAATATTTAGCAGCATCTTGTGGAAGAGACTTAGTGGAAATGGATATAATATTCATAACTGTGTTTTAATTAATATATTATTCAATCAAAATAAGAATTGTTTTGTTTTCATTACCTTAGATTGAGCTGTTTTTATCTACATGGCCTGTGTCTATAACACAAAAAATAAAGTTGACTTACCCTACATCATGAGTTCAATTTTTTATTTGGTAAAAATGTGGTACAAACTTCTGAATAATAAACAGCAATTGGTTATGAGACAGTGACGTCTCATAACTCATGTTTGCTCATGTCAAATGTCCATGAACATTATATCCTGGTCATGCGACTACATAAATTGTATGTCCTTCAAAATAAAAGCCCCCTTTTCACACCTAATTGTTGTCATATGGCAACGCTTTGCAATAAATGGTTAAAAGCTCTGTGAGCGTTTAAAGATCCAATCTTCAATCTGATCTTTTGGGTAATTATAATTTATATAAAATATCATTTTTGTTTCAGTAAAAGGATAAAAAGTGGAAAGAGCACATTCAATTTAAAGCTTTTCTGTCTGTGGACACATTGATGGCGTTGCTGTCCGGCATCAGCACAGCATGTTGGTTAACTGATAACATTTTACACAGCAACTGACATATGTATGGATGCATGTGTATGCACTCAATCACTCACATACACACACAGTGTGCAATATTATTGTAAGGTTTCTCCCACCTGTCTGCAGCTGTCAACAGGGTCTTCTTGCTATGGAATACCTCCCACCTACACTGTGTGCCATGTAACACACACACACACACACACACACACACACACACACACACACACACACACACACACACACACACACACACACACACACACACACACACACACACAGAAACAGTAGTCTCCTCCCCAGCAGGAGTGGGTCCTTGATGAGCACAATGACCAAGTCATCCACCGCAGGAATGCAGGCTGCCCTCCCGCTAAAATTAGATATGACAACAAACTTTAAAACATTCAGCAAACAATTATTGAAGCTGAGCTACTCCATAATTGTAATGTGGCCCATTTTATAAAACCAAAGCAAAAAAAAAAACAAAAATACTAAATACAGAAGCCTTCAAGTAGAACACGCGGAGACCCAAAATGCTTTTTCTCTCCAAGAATTTTCAGGGCTTTTCAAAATCTCGCTCCTGTGCTGTCACATCACATCCATCAGTATGTTTTGAATAAAGTGCAAATACGGTGCACAGTGCGTCACTTTTGTTATAATGTGGAAAATATGCCTGTAATTAGGTAAATATTAACGTGTGTGAGCCGGCGATGTGTATGTTGTGCATATGTGTGTGTGATGCTGTGTGAACCCTCCCGTCCTGTGTGGGAAGGTGGAAGATGTGCTTTGAGTTTTCCCCGAGTGATGAAATAATTAGCTGATTGTTTTATAAACAGAAAATGAATTGGCACATAATGTATTTATCGAGCCAAAACACAAAACGTTTGCTCTTTCCAGCTTCACATATATTGAGGATTAGCTGCTTTTCTTTGTTTCATTACTTTGTAAATTTAATATCTTTTTTTTGGGTCCAAACATTGGCTGGATGAAAGAAGGGGATTTTAGATACCTATTTTTACTGATTTTTTTTTACATTTGATTTATATTAAACAATTTTAAATTTCAAGGTCGATAATGAACCTTCAAGCTAGATTAATCGATTAGCTGATAATTTATATAGAGGAACATTGTTGACCTTGGGAACAGCATGTGCAACAAATTTTCAGACATAGTGATTAAATAATGTTAACATCAGCTTGATCTGTGAACACACTGAAAAGTATTTCATTATTGTGGCTTTCAATTTAGGTTTTAAAAATCCCACATCATGCACTTTCTGGGTTTTATTTGGACTACCTAACATGACATCATTTGCAAATTGAAGTACAAAACTTCAACTCATTGTAGTTTTACAGCATATCCTCCACAAGAATAGATTTGTTAGTGGAAACTCTTGTGTACATTCTGCAAAAATGTTTATAATGTGGTCTGTGACACTCTAAAGGCTCCCTGTAAAATCCCCCTGAATGTGTTGTTTCCAGTCCTTGTTGGGACACTAATGCCGAGACCTTTTGTTTTTATTGCGTTGCTGGCTTGAGCTGCAGCTCATTCTGCTGCTGCTGCTGTGTTCTGTTCACTGTGTCTCTAGACAAAAGTGTCAAGTAAAAGCCTGCTCTGTAAATGGAAAATATGCGTGTGAAAGCTTTCTGCACATACATGCGTGACTTTGTAAGCACTGGATCCTATTTGTGTGCATATCTTAATGTACAGTATATATATACATATATATATTTATATGTGTGTGTGTGTTCAGTGTGTGAGTAAATCCTCCTCCACTTGTTCCCCGCGGTCTCTGCCAAGCAGACAGGGTGACATGAGAATTGAACCATCTGCGTCTCCGCTCTGGCCCAATCGCCGAGCAGCCAGTAACTCGCTCCAGCTGTCTGGGAATGGAAAAGACGATCCCGAGTCGGTTCCAAACGAACGGCAACCGCGATACAAAGGAATGAAAGATGGGGGGAAAAAACATGAGCGACGTGAGACAACGCAGATGTAAGATGGTACTGTCTCTAAGCTACCAGTCTTAACTTTTCTTTCGGTGACTCGCCGCCAGGAACCCGTTGAAGCTGTTTTTTATCTTTTTTTTTTTATCTTCAGAGGCCTCCTCGTCAAGACGAGACAAGACAGCAGGTTTAATGTCATGTCCTCCATGTCAGGATGTCAGAAACACAGCAGGCTCATGATCGCTGGGAAACACAAAGAGGAAGAGGAGCTCAGAGCCAAAAAGGAGAAGTCATAGTGATCACTGTCAGTTCAGCAGGGCTGGGATCATTTGCACTTGAATGATTTGATTTGATTATTTTCCACAATAAATACAATAAAAAATGAACCTAAATTACTTTTTATTAAAAAAGAGACAAAATGTGTCAATCTATGTGTTATGGGACTATATTAATAATTCATCACGCAAAAAGACTAAAAAAAGGTGCTATACAAATGCATTTACCATTCCATAGCCCTATTACAACCAAATCTCTGAAAAACGTTGGGTTTTAAAATGAGTTTAGACATTTACTACATCACTGCTGACAAAAATAATGCAGATTAGCTGTGCACTCTGCTGGATTACACAGTGCAGACACTGCTCAAACCTCTGCCAATCGGTATGAAACAGTATGAAATTGAATGAGACCCAGTGGTTGCTTAACAGCAGAGAAAACAACTATAACTGTTTAATGTTTAAACACTGATTTTGAGAATCTTTAGTTCTTCGTCCATGTTGACATAAAGGTTGAGTTTGACAGTTCAGTCTTGGCCTTAGAGAGTGACGGTTTCTGGAACTTTTGACCATATTCATCAGACTAAAGAGACATACAGAGGAATTCATTCATGAGTTATTAAAACCTCAGTTTAGCTTTCATCTGAGATTCATCAACAAAAAATACAAAGGATGCATGATTTGTAGCTGAAGAGCTAAGCAAGGTAGAATCCTCTGAACCCATTCAGATCCCTTCTCCATTCAAATGGACAGAACTTTTCTGGTATGTGTAGATACATGTTTACTGTCATATGACTTTATCCAGATGTACAAACCTGTTTGACTGGATCTGTATAAACCAATCACAGAGTTCCACATCATCTACAGCAGCAGGCCACAAAAGCCTCCTCATGGCTGACCATGGCACATTTTAATTTATTAATCACATTTTTTAAGTGCATGATTTGTGTTTAAACTGTTTAAAGCAAACATGAGATGTTATTTTACTCATAGAAACATGTTAAAATTCCATAAATCATGGAACATGTCCAGTTTTAACTAGATGGATAAGGAAATACTGCTTTGCTTGTTTCTGTCAATTGTGATTTGAATATCTTATCAGATGAATGTAAAATCAGCCTATATTGAATCATATCGATTATGTTTATAGAATAGTTAACTCAGGAGATTTTGAACATACTCTGGACTGACTTATTGGTCTTTTTTTCTTTTTTTAATCAAAATACAATACAAAATATAAATATAAATTATATAAGCAATGTTTTAAGTGATCACTGCATTCATTGAAAGTAGTTAACCACAAAACCTTTTGTTAATGTTCTTTTAAGTGTATTTATTATTATTATTGTATTTTTACTATTAGTGGTTTCTCGTGTTCAGGGTTATGTTCCATCGGGATGGACAGAAACAAAAAATCCAATGTATGTTCATTTTTAATTGATGATACAGTGATAAAGTGCTCTGGCCAAAGAAATTCTCCATATTTATATTGTTTTTTTCTCTCTTTTCCTTTGCTTTACTTAGTTTTGTTTTGCTTTGATGGCTTTCATATAAACCATCGCTGACCGGGTTAGCGAACTTCACCTAAATAAAATATCAACATAGTGTATCGCTGCCGATTGATGAGCAGACGATCTGTGGAGGGACATTAGAAAATGGAAAAAAGGGCAGAATGGTTGAAAAGTTTTCCTCGGCTGCTGTCAAAACAGTTGGAGCAACGCTGTCAAAACAAGCAGCTGTGAGTAAACCTTTGATTACAAAGAGAGATGTGTATCTGCTGGACTTGCTTTGGAAACAAAGACCTACACACCGCCGGCTGCTTTCTGCTACAAACCGCACATATTTAAACCCTTTGGTGATGTTTGATATGGGTGCTGTCTATAGACACGGGATACGGTAGCATGTAGCACAGTTATTTGCTCTGACTGCAGCACACTGACAGCACAATGAAGGAAAAATGCTGCACTGACCATCATGTCAGGCTCAAAGAAACGTAACGTACATATTTAGATTCAGTTTTTCCACAATCCAAACATAAGAGGTTTGGATGAGGATCTGTAAGTAGAGACATGAAGTGTGTTCAACATCTCTCTGAATGCATGTGTCTCAATGGAGAGCAGAAGAACCTATGTTTCTGTTGGACCCTATGGGAACGGTAATTTCAGAGGCTCTGGGTTAACATGTGTGACTTTTGGGTGTGTAACTGTTCATCCATATTTTCTGTCTTATTTTTGTACATGTTTTATGACTAACTGTGACATTCTTGACAAATGATCTTTTAATTTGACAATCGTCACATGCATATTTCATGGCACAAATCAAACAGGATCAAAAGATGATTTTTCTCCGTACTTTTTTTCTGAGATAAGGTCCCATGGGTCCACCACAAGGGGAGGACCTCAGCCACTTATTGTGATTTTTGCTAGTAAATTGAATCCATAAACCGAATCTTTGTTTGGTAACACAAACACCTTTGGCCTGGGTAGAAGAACAACATTTTCAGTATCAAGCAACAAACCTTAGCCACAAGGTTATAAATCTACCAGCAGGGCAGAACTATGGCGTATAATTTCTGCTGTATATTGGGGGGGGTGTTGGTATTTCCCCGACGAACGCCTAGTTATGCCCATGAATCTGCCCAAAAGTTTCCTGGCTACAAAATGTTCCTCACCAATTGTAAGAACGTTGCTGAGGCAAGTGCTTTGGATGCTGCTGCTGATCCTAGTGGCCAAGAAAACTGCCCCACATTTCACTGCAGCCACTGGATCTCACCGCGCGACGAGCCCCGAAGCCTGTAAATGGTATCAAAACACAAGGAACATATTTTAATACTATTTTCTGCACAGCGCGGCAGCTGTACATCCATTAAATTTCCTCAGAGCTGAGGTCCAAAGCACTTCAGGACCACAAGCTCCCCAAAGAAAAACAAGGCGCTCAAGAAGAAAGGATACCTATTCATCTGAAGGCCCACTTATTTTCTTTGCGGCCTGCTCAAGACTTTTTTCTTTTGAATAATCCTATATGGCCAGGTTTAAATCTTGACTTTATAAAAGTCTGTTTTCCCCTCCAGGTATTTTTGTTGTCAATTAACCTGTATGGATTGGTGTCAAGGGGTGCCGGTTGACTCCTGGACCCCAGACAGGATAGAGGACGTCTGGCTGTAAACGAGAGGAAGAGGCGTCTGGGTGTGGAACTGAGAGATGGGGATTTTGGAGTATTGGAGTTTTTGGAGTTTTTCATAGCATCTACAAAGCTTGCTTTTTTCCCTCATTGACACACTCAATGAACTAAAACAAACAAATGATCATGTAAACCTTTTTTTTCCAGCTAGGACAAACATCATAATTGTTGTTTTACCATGAAAGCCATCATAGGAACCACTTTGAGTGTCGCTATATATACACAACACAGTTTATGAGCTGCAGTTGGGAGAATAGCACATACACACTAATTACTGTCAATATTTGAGTAAGAACTCCAACATTATTGTATCTGGAGTCGTTCCAAAAGTCTTCAAGGAATAATTTTGCTGAAAACCACAGTGAACTGAACTTAAATCTGATTACAAATCCATGAGCAAAGTGTGTAATTTCCACAATTTTTATCTCCACTCTGTAATCTTCTATTGGGTCCTGCATTGTTTATTTTAGCACTCGTTACAGTTTGTACAGTTACCACAGAAACAAGTGTTTTCAACAACAGACCATCTCTATAAGCTCTTGGAGGTAATTAGTGGCAGTTTGAATAAAGGCCAGATCACAGCATTGAATGCTGGCGAGGGGAAGAGGACACGTCGCTTTGATGTAACACGGATTGGAGTGGACTGAAGGGTGGCTGCATTCCCAAAACACGATGTGACCTCTAAAAAGAGCCGGTCCAGGACCTGTCTTCAATCTTCTCTGGGATCAGCGCTTGTGTCACAAGCCCTCACCATACTGATTATGGCTGAAGGAGCCAAGAAATTATCTTACATCAACAATTCCTAACAGGTTTTTAAGAGTAAAATGCCTGGAAAGCTGGTAGAGCTTCAAATTCTTAAATCGGCTGATGTTCAGTTGATGCATGAAGCTGTTGTCCTGTTAAGTGTCAGGGTTAGAGGGCTGGACGTGTGGCTGGAAGGTCACGGGTTAAATTCCCAGGCCAGATTTATAACTAGCCACACACAGAGCCTCCAAGCTGTCATGGCAGAGTTGGAAAATCCTCCTTCCTCACCCCCTGCTTTGCCAATATGATTCTTATTACAGCCAACTAGTACTGTAGGTTTCCAATAGATGAAGCCGCAGCTTGTGAACCATGATTCTCCTTGAAATAATCCACATAAAAAATCCAACGGATTCCAACGGAACCATATAAAGTGTAGCTGTTTATTTTGATAAAAGGAAAGACAATTAAAGGTGCACAATTACTAGGAAGCAACCATCACTCACCCTATACCAAAGTATTACAAATGGAAATAAGATTGTAGATATTTTAACTCAACTCATTTTACATGCAAAAAATTAACAATGAATTCATGACATGGCTGTAAATATGACCTGCAAATACACTTGTAACTTGTAAATTCTGCAAATTTTTCTTCTAATTCTGTCTAAATCATTAAATTATCTTAATCATTTAACAATGTACATTACTGTTGTTTTATTAGTGATATTATTTGAATAATTAAAATACCAATAAACTGTATTTTGGCTCTTACATATATGTTGGACACAAAATAGTTTCACCAGAGAGCAGTGTATCAGGGGACAGCTAATCACCTAGCTGTAGCTATATATATTTATCCACACTGTATATTGATATTGATCCAATACAAGGCCACTACAGTCCACTTTAATGAATGTCATCTCCATACAGTTACAATTACAAGTTCACAAAGGTGTTTTTTGCAGCTTAAATAATGCACAAATGTTGAAATAGGATTACAGAACAGAAACAGCACAAAAGTATTATTTTCAAAAGGTCAAATATGTAGGAAAAACCCACTCCACCTCGCCATCAACTTTCCCAATGAACTCTCTCTGTAGTTGCCAGATTTTGAAGTCTTCTATTTTTTTTTTAACTTGAAATACTTTAACAACCTTTGTCAAGAGCGATATACAGTGTTGGCCCAAATATGAGATGATCCTGATTATGAGACGCTGTTTCCAACACTTGCTTTTGGAAAAAGACTTAGCTACAATATACTTTCACACTCGTTCTTGTGGGAAAGTTTTTCTGAAATTCTGATTACCCAAAGAGAAGACAGACACCATCTTCGAAGGTTTTCCTCTCAGGTTTTTACTCCCTTTGTCCCTGTTTTAGGACTGATAACACTTACACATACTGTACATTATAAACAAACTTGAATTCATACTACCCTACAGCAACATTAATGCTACAAATAATCCATAATGAATTTCTATATTCACACCAACACATTCTTGTAACTTTGTCATTCTTGTAACTTGTCTTTTTTGCTTCATTTAATCTGTGCAGCAGTGTTGGCAGGTATTCAGGTTACACTTCTGGGTATTATACAGATGCATTCCAGAAAGTGAAACCCCATATTATACAGATTCATTACACATCAAGCAAAACATTTAAAGCCTTTATTTGCTTTCTGGAGTGATATCAACCTTTTTCATGATATTCTAATTATTTATCCATATTCAGACAATAAACTTTGGTTGTGTGTCCATGTCAAAGTAAAAAGAAGACATGAGGCAACATAACTAACATAACTTGCAACTTAACTTTATCTTAATTTTTCTAAAAAGATGTGATATAAAAATCTGTTTTTACATGGATGTTTTTATATGTTTGAAAAGGGAGCTTTTATTTTTGAAGTACATACAATTTATGAGGTCACATGATCAGGATATCCTGTTTACCAGTCCCTTTTGCTCATGGACATTTGACATGCGAGCATCACTGTCTCATGACAGTTCACCAAATAAAAAAAAAATGAACTCACTATCTTGGGTAACTAAATTTAATTAATTAATTATTACTATTATTATTTTTTACATTTAATTCAATTTTTATATTTAAAGTTTTTTTTTCTAATATGCTAAAATAGATTTTTGGCAACAATATACAAATATGGAAAATTCCTAGTGTATACAACCTAATGAAGTCCCATTGACTTACATAGCATGAAACTATCCTGAGACTATGGTCACAACCTTTTCTTATACAATGGGGAAAAAAAGTATTGGACACGTCAACTTTTTTGTCATTACATTTATTTCTAAAGTTGCATTTCATGTAACATTTCTTCCAGACACTGGTATTAACTCAAATAATCCACACATGAAAAGAAATCACAGCATTCAAGTCCATAAATAATGATTATGTGGAATTAAGTGCAATAACATGGGAAAAAAGTATTGAACACACTATCTGAGACTTGTTTAATACTTTGTGGAGAAGCCTTTGTTTGCAATGACAGCTTCCAGACGCTTCTTGTATGTATTAACTAATCACCCACACTGCCCAGGTGTGATTTTTGCCCATTTCTTATTTAAAGACATTTTTTATTGTCTTTAAATTTTGAATATTCTTTGGTGACCTCTGGTGAACCCTTTTCTTTAGTTCTTTCCCCAAATGTTCAGTCGGATTAAAGTCAGGTAATTGACTGGGCCATTCTAACACATTGATTTTCTTTTTTTTTAAACCATTCAAGAGTCAAATTTGCCTTGTGCTTCGGGTCGTTGTCCTGTTGAAAGGTCCAGCCACATCTCATCTTCATCATCCTGGTGGATGGCAGCAGGTTCATCTCAAGAATTTGCCAATAGATGTTTCCATTTATTGCTCCTTCAATTATATGAAGTCTGCCAGTACCACGAGATGAGAAACAACCCCATGCCATGATGTTTCCACCACCAAACTTCACTGTTGGTATAGTGTTATTTGGATGATGTGCAGTGCCATTTCTCCTTCAAACATGGTGTGTATAATGACAGCCAAAAAGTTCAATTTTGGTCTCGTCTGACCAGACAACATTCTCCCAGTATTCCACAGGCTTATCCAGATGCTGTTAAGCCAACTTTAAACAAGCTTCAACGTGCCTTTTTTTGAGGAATGGAGGTGGAATGCATTGCCTATCGTTTTCTCTGTAACACTTGTACCTGCTGCCTCCTTGTCTTTCTGGAGCGCTTTCCGGGTGGATCTTGGCTCATTGAAAACTGTCCTGACCATCTTTCTGACTCCCTGGTCAGAAATCGTACGAGGAGCTCCTGTGCGCGGCCTGTTGATGATAAGGTGATGCTTCTTCCACTTGCGGATAATGGCCCCAACGGTGCTTATTGGAATACTCAGACGCTTTGAGATGAGTCTGTAACCTGTTCCATTCTGATGCTGAGCAACAATCAGGTCGCAAAGGTCTTGAGAGAGCTCCTTGCTTTTACCCATCATGAGATGTGTCTTGTTTGACTACTTGGTGAAAAAACAACCTGTTTATAGGGCCATCAATTAGCACTAACCCAGCTGATTTGCACTGGTTTGCACTTATAGGAAGGACAAAGACTAATTACTTTCAGATTTGAGATGGTATGGCGCCTTTCCTTGCCAAACTATACAGCTTTCCCATGGTGTGTTCAATACTTTTTTCCTGTGTTATTGCACTTAATTTCACATAATCATTATTTATGGACTTGAATGTTCTGATTTATTTTCATGTGTGGATTATTTGAGTTAATACCAGTGTCTAGAAGAAATGCCACATGAATTGTATCTTTGGAAATAATTGTAATGACAAAAAAGTTGACGTGTCCAATACTTATTTCCCCCATTGTATGTCTTAAATATATCTATTATTTTTAAGTAATACAATCATACAAAACATCTTTACCATGTCTCAGTAATATTTCATGCAATATAGGGTTAAGTAGTTTCTATATCACACAGTTAAAGATTTTCTCCAAAATGCAGCATACAAGTGATTCTGTAATTTACACTCAGTCTGTATATCAGTGAAGAAGAAAGCTGCAGTGAGGAGTGTGATACCGAACCTGTCATGATATCACTATTGTGAAATTGACTCTTTCGCTAACCAACAATTATATGTGCGTTTTGGTGCTTATTTGGTGCTTAGTTATATAGTAGTGTTTCAAAAATGGTGCAATACATCCAAAGACCAGAAACATAAAATGTCCTTTCACTCTTTGCAGTAGAGAAATCTTTGCAGGAAAAAAAAAAACTACACCACAAACTCTCAGAGACAGAACCATAGATTGGATGCATGTGTGTGTGTTTTGAATATGGGAACACTGGACAACACTAGGTCAGGTTACAGGAGAAATAAGGGAATGATTGCGGCTCAACGTTATATAATATGACATTCTCAAATAAACAGATCTGCATTTTGCGACTCTCTATCACTGATTGCTATAACACAATTGCGATTCAAACTACAGCCAGCTCATGGTAGGCTTTTTTACAATGGCTGTTCCAAACACACAATGTCTGATTGGTCTCTCTCAGGAAGAAATATATTGGCTGACAGACAGCGATGTGATTTACTTTTCCAGTCTGTTTGTACTGAATAGAAAAACGAGCTGCGATAGCCACCACGGCTGAGCAGAGAAAGCAGAGAAAGAAGAGATTGACGCCTACAGAAACTCACATGCAGGCTTACAACCTCACAATTTGACTGACAGGTGATCTGTGGGAAGTGAAACACAGAAACATCACATCAATGAATATAGGAGAAGATGGAAAACACCACAATGGAAGTTGCAGATTGTGTGCACAAAATCCGAATAAGTCGTCTTGAGATTGAATTTTAATACTCACACCATGTTTTGACTCACTGACAAAGGTTTTTCCAAATGTTCCCTTTTGAATGCCAGAAAGTGGTTAATGTGAGAGAAATGATACAAAAAACTGCAATGTTTGTCTCCTGCCCTGAGAAAAGTGTATTTCATTGCAATATTGTAGCATTTACAGTACTATCAGTGTCTTTGTCCAAAAGAAACAATACAAGCAGTTAATGAGAACAATTCAGTAATGTTACAGCTGTGAATTACCACTTCATTACTGTGTCCCATGTTTCTGTCCTGTGGGAGGATTTGATCTGCGTTTGATACTCAGGTAACCCACAGAGGTAACAGAAGCCAATGTATATTTAGCACAAGTTAAGCATGATTTGCTGCATTCACACTAGAAATTCAGCAACATGGAAGAAAAGTTAGAAGACCTCCCGTGATTCCAACTTGAAAATGTTTCATGGACCTCTTTTGCTTTTAAACAAAATAAATTGAAATGAAAGATTTAGTGGCCTTCAGCAGCATTTAGAAATAGAGTATAATATACATCAATGTGTTTTAATTAGTAAATAATACATTTGTTAATCAAGTCTCACTCCTAGTTTTAATTAGTATATATTTATATATTTCAATCAAAATAAGAATAATCCCTCTCCACAAAGCCCACCATGTTGCATTGCCATGTTTCTACAGTAGCCCAGAATGGACAAACAAAACAATGGCTCTAAGGATGGCCTTTTGCATTTTTCACAGTTTTTGCAGCCATTGTGAGTAATAAATTGCTTCCAGTCTTTATCCTGGCCTCCTGAAACAACACACTGAACCTTTAAATCCCTTTAATCGAATCGGCAGCAGAGAGAAGGACACAGGACAAGATGCTGGCAACCCTGAACAAGGACCACCACCCACCATATAACACACTTACCAGACAGAAGAGTATCTTCAGCAGCAGACCAATGACATCCTCCATTGGTTATGGAGGTCCTTTGTTCCCTGAGCCATTCACTTCTACAATGTCACAGAAGGGAAGCAGGGGAGAGTTGGACTTCATGAGTTTCCTTTGTGGTCCCACCACCACATCACCCTTCCTCTCTCTGATATCCCATATCTATCTGACTGCTTTTGCAGGCTATATTAACATGCTCCTTAACATCGGCTTAGTAAGATTATATCCCTGCACTGTTTACTGTTTTCTTTTTTATATTTATATGTGTGTATAAGTTACTGGATGCCTACAATTTTATTTGGGATGAATTGAAGTGTAGCATATGACTCCTTTTTAAAGGACAGGTTGTCTGTGTCTCATCTGCCCAAATGAACTTTGACAGATGTTTTTCTTGCTGTAATTATTCCTCCTGTACATACCTGGCCATTAGACGATACCTTTATAATGTATTTTCAATGTAAGGTATGGGGACAAAATCCACAGCCCCCCTTTGGTGAAAAAATGTATTTAATGATTTACTTAAGCCATCCAAAGTGGATTTCTTTCAAAGTTACTGTGGTTTTGGTGCCAAAGTCCGTCTTTTTTGTTATGATCCTTCCGCTGCAGCTGAACAGGAAAACACTGTCCATTGAGACATACAGAGGGATTTTTTTTTAGTTTTACTAATAGACTGTAACTGTAAAAGATATCCACTTTATCTGACTAACTCAGACTGCTGCAGCCACATATTATCTTCAAATAAATGTTTAATTTCACCACCATTACTTATACTGAAAGCACATTTTTAGAGGATCCTGTAATAGCCAGTGTGGACAGAGATGAGCATGATTACAGAGAGAAAAAACTGCTTTGTTGATCATACAGGCAGTTTTTAAGACTTGAATTATAATACTACTAGAGTTTATTCAGATGGACTGTGCTATGTGGCATTGCAGAAATTGTGTGATTGTTCTTTTTTTAACTTCTGCAGGTCTTCTCACAAAAGAGAGAAAGTCCCAATATCTCTGACTCAGACTTATAATGATGAGGCTTCATAGTAAGTTTGACAACATTCTTTTATATTTTTTTCAGATCTTCTACTATTTCTCATCGTAAAAATTGTGCTGAGATGCAAAACCCACAACTCTTTTATATGGAAACACACTGTGCAATTTTAGAGTAACCTAAGCAACTTAAACCACCTCAATACCACAGAAATCAAGAATTCAATTTCATCCTTTCCAAATAACAATGGTGGAAGAATTACTGTGATCCTGTGATTACTGTGAAGTACCAATACACCCATGACAATAATATTAAAAGTAAAATGTCCTGAATTAAGGAACAGAACATAAGTATTAGCAGCAAAATACTAGTGCTGGAAGCATTAACGTACTTGCTGCATCCCTATGATATAATATTATTATATATTTACCTTCGCCAAGAAGGTTATGTGATCGCTAGCATTTATCTGTCTGTTACCAAGATAACTCAAAACATTCAGGCTGGATTTTCATGAAACCTTCAAGGAATGTTGAGAAGCATGAACAGATGATTACATTTTAGTAAATTTTGGTACTGAACTGAAAGAAATCATGGTTCCTAGATCACATTGATTTTTTTCTGCATAAATTCAGAAGGCATTTGGAGAAAAAAAACATTTGTTGGGAATCATGGTATCGCTGCACTTCTCCGCCATTTAGAACTGAAAGCAGTCCATTTACTCAGCAACATACTCCTTCCTGTGCAACCTATTGATTTTGCATAAATTCCAAAGGCCAGGGGAAAAGAAGTTTGTTGGGAATCAGGCAATGTATATGCAAGGCTAAACACTCAGACCAGCAGCAAAGTGGGGCAGCGGAAGTGTGCTGAGCCCATAACCCAGAGGTCGATGGATCGAAACCATCCTCTGCTACTTGTTGATGTAGTCAATTGCAAAGGCTGAGTGCTCTTATTCATCTATGCTCTCATTGCTGCAGCTTCCCTAAAAACAGACACCTGCCTGTTCTCTCCTGTAGTGGACATCATAATAATGTTGCAAGCACCTAATGTAATATATGAAGACCTTTGCTGCACCCTTGTCAGTGGTAAATATTTGATAGATCTTAAACAGAACGCAGCTTCCCAAACAGGATGGCCAAGTGGTCTAAGGAGCTGGGTTAAAGCTCCAGACTCTCAGGAGACGTGGGTTTGAATACCACCATCAAACAGGTGCCATCATTTGGGCCATCTGCTGGTAATATCTGGCACTTTCATAGCTTCGCTGTATTCTTGGGGGAAGTCTGTGCTTTTCTGTTTTTATGGGGTCGTCAGATATATCTGA
Source organism: Lepturacanthus savala (assembly GCA_030544235.1). Classification (NCBI taxonomy): domain Eukaryota; kingdom Metazoa; phylum Chordata; class Actinopteri; order Scombriformes; family Trichiuridae; genus Lepturacanthus; species Lepturacanthus savala. The sequence continues at coordinate 29,465,535 of CM060464.1, read as the reverse complement.
TGGGATCGATTAATGGACTTAAGTTTTTCTCTAGTCTTTTGTGAAATATTGGATGATTTGAATTTATACTGATATGAAACTATGTGAGAAGTTTAGAAGGAAAAATCTCTATTTGGTAGAGCTGTTAACAACTCATAGACATGTGAAATCGACTACTAGTTGACCACACTCTACACTACTGTTATTTGTTACACCTCAAAAGAAAAAGTCTTTTACCAATTTTTACCAAATGTATTTTAAACGCTTGTTATAGTATCCATTGTGTTGAACCTGCATCTGAAAGGAACTAAAGCTGCCAGATAAATGCAGTGGAGGAAAAAGTACAATATTTTAGCTTGTAGCTTAAAATATAAATATATAAAGTAACTCAAAATTGTACTAAGTATAGTATTTGAGAAAATGTACTTAGTTACATTCTACCACTGTAAAAGCACACAAATTCAAGAGTTCTATTTGAAGATCTTTACTGGGGAAACAACTATTTCTGAGAGCAAAACCAGACCTTTGAATCACTTAACACAATTTGAGATGTGGGCAGAGAATTCCGAGGTCTGGATCCCAACTCACAACTCTTAAAAAAGATAAACAGTAGCTGTAAAAATCTTGCAAAGGTAGAGTTGATTTTGGAATACAAAACCAAACCCCAAAATAGCTGACAAATATAGTTTTAAAGCATGATAAATTCCCTGTGTCTTTTTCATTCCATCACACATACTAAGTCACCAACAGACACTTCTACAGAGTCTTTTACACCTTTCATATGCTGAACACTTCTGAATAGGTGTGTTATTCAAGAAATCCTCATCCACAGCTGATGTAATTCCAAAACCAGCTATATAGAAGCCTCCCTGGACAAAGGCAGGAGTCCGGAAACAATGAAATGAACCGAGCCAATGGGCCATAATGAGAAAAGCAGTGCTCTACCTAATCCAAAGACTAATTCAGCTGTGTTGTAAACCTGGTGGTGAGTATAATTGCAGGAATGGCGAACATGCCTCCTCTGTTTTCCTGGGCAGAAAGTGTTGATTGGCGTGCTGAGTAGAGCGAGCTGAACTGTGCGTTTTAAGAAAAAGACAGAGAGTGGCTGAGAGACTGGGAGCAAGAAAGAAACAGAGAGTGAGAATTCATCTAGGGTGGCCTTTTCCTCCCTCTTTAACTTTTTCCATCAGAGACAATGTGTGAAACCAATAGAGAACTTTCCAAATATTTTATAACTTTTGGAACAGTGCTGGAGAACAGATGAATTTCACCGTTATTATAGAATAAATTGCAGTCTGGAAGGTTCCAAACGTGAAGAGCTCATGCAGTGAACTTCATGACAAAAAAAAAAGTCAAACAATACCCCATCTTTCAGCAGGTCTGATATAAAAAAATAGAAACAGAATCTTTTGAAGCTGGACCAGATGACATTTTATGGATTTCCCATTTGTTTTGTTTCCTCTGAATTCAAATTGCTTCTGGAAAGCACTTGATAGATGTAGCGAATCTAATTTAGCGTTTTTGGGGGGGTTTGGCACACTGAGATGTCTGTGTAACACCCGGGAAGGGTACTGTGGGGTGGAAGTGAGAACAAAAGCTACTGGCTGAGGTTAACATACAGATGTAGACATTGTGTAACTCCCACTTTGAACTTTATGAGCTGCATTTCCATATGCAAGAGTACAGTTTAAGGTAGAAGACCTTCACATCCTAATGTTACCACTCAGTTTATCACCTCATAGATCTGGGGTAGTAATGGCCTGCTACACCTGCTCATAGATCCAGAAGGTGTTTTTATCTCTTGGTAATTGAAGGCCATTACTGTCCATTGTAAAGCAACATAGTAATTTTTAGCTTTTAGTTTCCTTAGCAAGAGAAGGAGTATTGGATGGATGGATATAAATGATTAATGGTGCATTATATAATCAGAAGTTGGAAAAGTTGCAGGAGGAGACTGTTCAGCACCACTATTAACCAGACATTTATTTGTATTTATTTATGTGTAGTCTTCTTTATTTTTACTGGCACATCCAGTATTTCACTTAGTTTTTTCCCATCATGTGCATTTTTTAGGGGAACATTTTAACTCAAAATGTTATCTTTTCCTAACCCTAACCAAGTGTTTTTGTACCTAACCAAACCACACATTTACCACAGCATTGTTACATCATAAAACTTTCTTTTCTTAAACAAGTGACATATAAGGGTTGTAAATTAGGGTCATAATCCAATGGGTTGATGAGCATCAATAGAGCAGCTGGGTCTAAAGAAGGGCCGGTCCTGTAGCTGCAGACTAAACCCACCCAAGTGTTTGTGCCTCTTCCCTGTGGAAAGAGGTAGAGAAACATAAAAAAAATCACACCAACAGGCTGAAAGACAGCTGCTTCCCCAGAGCTGTGGAATCCACCACCCTCGAACACTGTCACCCTCACACTGCACTGCACTTCAAAAGTTTTTGTGATTCATTCATCCATCTTCTATACCCGCTTATTTCTCATTAAGGGTCACAGGGGTCTGCTGGAGCCAATCCCAGCACATTAGAGGGGAGAGGCAGGGATACACCCCAGATGATCACCAGCCTATCATGGGGCACACACAACATTCACTCACACACTCACACCTATGGACATGTCAACTAACCTCAGCATGGTCTTGGGACTGTGGGAGCCAGAGCACCTGGCAAAAACCCACGCAGACACAGGGAGAACATGCAAACTCCACATAGACCCAGGACCAAGAAGGTGACCTTCTTGCTGTGAGAAAACAGCGCTAACCCCTGTGCTATTTTTGTGATATAGATTGTAATTTCACACCATGCTGCACTTGAAACATTCCTACTTGTTTGCAATGAAGCTAAGAGCTGCTGAACAAAATCACATTGTGTGTTATATAATGGCAACAAAAATCTGTGATTCACCTCATCTGTGTTACACCTGCCAGTAGATCCACCAGCAGGTGTAACAGGCCCCTTCTAATCGGTATCTATGGGTCTGAACATCACTGGTACAGACTATTCAATGGGCTGATAACTGTTTAACTTGTTTCTACAGCTCTTAGTCTACGTCAATGAAGTCACCCAGTTCAACAGCTTATTGATGTGTTATTTTCAAGGTGACACTTCCTTTTTGTGATTTTCTGATGTATATGTTAAACATATTCTGAAGGAAACATCCACAATTGGTGGTTCCTTCTGTAGTTTATGTTGCTAAGGTTTTCCCATGGGTTATTCATGTTGTCTACTTGGAAATTCAGGTCAGATTCAATTTGAAGAAGTGAAAACGAGCCACTATATGTTTGCCTCCTGAAGCCAATCAGAACAAGGTGGACTCATCAGGGGGCGGGCCTTAAGGGGACAGAAGCAAGACCTGTTTCAGACAGAGGCTGAAGTGAGGGGCTGCATAAAAAAAAGTGAAATCCTGCAAATATGCTCCTTAGAACTCCAGAATTTAAATTCCCTTCAAACATTTTTGGACAATGATGAAGCTTTACAGTACAGTGAAAAAAAATATCAATCCAAACCCCATTTTTTCTCCTTTGAGCAACAACCGCAGCCTGGTGACCACCTATGAAAGTTGATGCTGATGTTGTATTTGACATTTCGCTTTATGCCTCCATATAAACCCAATTTGAACCACCCATCAGGAAGATTTCTCTATCCAATTGGGACTTTCTCAGGACATTCCCTGAAGGAGATCAACATCACAGAGTATTAAAAAAAAGAATGGCTGAACATAAATATGCCATAAAAACCAATAACAGATTATCCTATGGCACGCCACTTCCATACATCTCACTACCTTACAGTCTATATTCACAACAGCAGTGAGAGTCTTCTGAAAATGGAAGGGATTGAGTTACTGGAACAGAAAGAAATCGTTTAGATTTTTAAATTTAAAGCATTGGAGTATAGTGGTCTTAATGGAGAAATTGACTGATTCATGGGGATTGTTTATGCTTCTTTATTGGTTGGGTTATTGTGATTTATGATATTCTCCTGGTATGATTTAAAGACCATTCCGTCCTATTTTTGCTTATCTGTTTTGTCTATTTCTCTGGATGATATACTGCAGCCATTCTTTAACTTAATATGTATTTTATCTACATGTATTTATATATATATATATATATATATATATATATATATATATATATATATATATATATATATATATATATATATATATATATATATATATATATATATGTCTGATATGTTGTTGTAATTGAAACCATCTGGTCACAAATTGATGTATATAAGGAATACTTCACTTTGGTTGTTGCACTGCCCTGAGGGAGACACAGTGTGGGTTTGAAAACTGCCTGTGTTCTTTGTTACATGTTTTATATGTCCATATGCCCTGATCTAATAAAGGCATATTAGAGATAATCCTTGGCTCAGCGTGAGTGTGCCTGAAGTAGTCCAACGGCTTTTCTACATCAAGATTTATCTTTGGCTACATAAGCTATATGTTTTTATTTGGATCACCAACAGTTTCCACAAAGTGGTCACTAGTTTTCCTAAGGTCCGCACAAAAACAACCATTTAATATCAATAATCAATAAAACAAGCCAAATATAAAGATCACAAAATAAGTGATGTATTTATTTAGGTGTTAAAGTATTATTTAAGAAATGACAGTTTAAAAGGGACATGAAACAAAGTCAAAGACAAAAAAAATCTGTTGTAGATTTTCCTAGACAGGTTCTAATAAAGTTTCAGTGACCTTCAGGCCTACCCTCGATTTGGAGAATTAGAGCAGCCTGCTCTAATGCTATAATGTCCTCATGCCAGGACTTCATAGTGAAACAGTTTGGTTTGTTTGTATATTTTGTTTCCGATTCATTACAACGATCCGCTTGAGTGAAAGGAAGGCTGATGCCATAATTTTATGCACAATTTGTGGTTGTGCAATGTCCATTTTCACACCTAATACACAAGCTACCGCGTGCTGATTTATTTTTTTCATGAAATTTGTCTGCAGTAAAAACAGTATAAAATATCACCAGCCTCATCCTTTACGAGAGAAAAGTCTGAAAGATGTGGAAAAAAATGTACATTTATGGAAATGTCACTGCTGTGTTTGAGCAACTATGATTGATTGTGATGTGAGAGCAAACAAAGTGGTCTGTGCTTTTTTTCTGGCTGTGTGGCAGTAGTGGAAAAAATAACAAAAAAGTAGCTAAATAGTGTGGTACAGGGAGCAAATATCATCCAACCTGCAACCTGGGAAACAAAATAAATCCTGCAGCCAGTCTGCAGATAAATGTCTTATGGCAGCAGATTATGCACTGCAAACCAACAGCTGCTGCTTCCCTGAGTAGGAAATAATATATTATTCTCTGTTCCTTCTAAAGGAGTAAACAGCTCGTCAATATAAGGCAGGACATCCAGCAATATGGAAACAATTAGGCCTTCAGTGTATCTCATAATTAAATAGTAAAAAAACAGATTAAACAGAGCATTCATTGATAGATATTAAAGTACTTTCTATGAGCTTTGTATATTCATCATCCAACCATATTGGTCAGGGGTTCATAACAAGACAGTGAAAGCATCATGGAAAGTGCAGAAAATGAATGAAGGAACATATGAGGTTATCCATATTTTAATATAGAGGCTTCTGAGCACCGGAATCAATCTCAGTGTCCAAAAAGTCACTTGAAATGAGGCAGAACATTCATAAAAGTGGTAATACTGCCCATTACTTTCAACAGGCTACAACTATAGTGTTCTGAGGTTTTATTAATGCTTGCCAATATGTACCAATTTATCATGAAATGTCTAAGATCTACTAGCTCTATTTTTACTCTGCCTCTCTGGGAGTGGAGACCTCTAGACCAATGTAATTGCTCAATTTTTTTTTTCTGTTGAGGAAATTATTCACCACCAATCTTTCTTCTCTCTCTTAAGAATTGGCTTTTTGGATTTTTTTTTTTTTTTTTTTTTTTTTTTTTTTTTTTTAGCATTTATTTAGTTAAACTGACCTCTGTGGTTGTGAATCAAGGTTCTGTTATCCCTCCATTTCTCTCAGAACTTCCTGCAAAAATACACAGCGTGGAGGGTTCTTCCTGTGAAAAAGTTAAACAGAAAGAAGCCACAGTGTTGATCTGAATGCATTCGCTGAATTCTGTCAAATTGCACAAGGAGACAGGTTTTGACGGCTGTGTGGTCTCACTGAGCTTTGCTTCACGCCTCTCACTGGCCCTCTGACCGGTGACGTTTGTGTATTCTGAGCCATGCTGCAGTCCTGAGTCCAGCCGGTGTCAAGGTTTGGCCAGACAAAGCAGACGAAACCGACTCGGCCTCCAAAGGAGAATCATGACCAAGATCAACAAACAGAGCCTAATACGCAGGAGGAAGGAAAAATAAGCAAGACACGGACGACGTTCGCAGCCTGTTACAGGAGGGTTGGGCCAGCCTTGGAGGTAATCCTGGGCTGCTGCCTCGGAAATTGATTGGCTAAGAAAAACAGGTCCACAGTGACTGAAGCATTTGGGAGATGGTTTATCTAAGAAGTGGTCGTAAGCCGACATTATGATAATTAGATCAGCATGTTTTTGATTATTGCTATGAAATGAGACACCTCATATGTCGGCCCCATGGGCGATTGACAACAAAGCCAGATCCTTGTCTTTTTCAAACATGAGATGTATAAAGGGGTCAATCTTCTAAACCACTGGTTCCAAACCTTTTATGGCTCAGAGTCAAGAAACGGCAACCTCTTGTCACACGTTGCACTTTATAATTATCCTTTCAAGTGTTCTTAGTCATGAGGAGGTAAAACTCTTAAGAATTTCACAGGTTTTGACAAAATATGTGGAGCAGAAATGTTTTTAGCCCTGCCTCCTCGCAGCAAGACTGTAGATTTAGACAGTCATTTTGTCCAGACTGAAATTTCTTAAAAATCCCATATTGAATTTTATTCGAAGGTGTCCCTAACAGGATATATTTGTTGTTTTAAGCACCAAAAATCATCTCAACATAGTTTTACACCTCCTTTCTCAAGCTTCTCTTTGCAAGTCTGCATGGTTATAACCGGGTGTTGGTGGTGACTGTATAGTTGAGACATCACAACTTCACATAAATTCTGACAGCTCATTTTAAGGATCAGTTTCTGAATCTGGCTGTATGGATTTCTCTGTGAATTGAGTTTTTTGAAAAATGGGAAAGTATTGACCATTTTATAATCTTTAAGTCCATAAAACTGATAAAAAAGGCAGGAGACATCCCGATATGGGACTTTTAACAACTATTGGATGGTTGTGTACAGTGCTTTTTGATGAGACGTGTAGTGTTACAGTTTGGGGTTAGTCAGTCGTCCTTTTGACTTTGGTGATCACCATCTTTTCCTCTAGTGCCGTAATGAATTTGACATTTATGCTTTTAAGTTAAACTTTTGGATGGATTGCCACAACATTTTGAGCTATTTTGGGCATCGCTCATCCCTGAAGTAATAATTCTATTCATTCTTCCCATTGACAGCATTTCGTGACTCACAGTTAGAGCTCTTTTATTACTTGGATCCTGGTTAAATCATCAGTATAAAAGATGAACAACTGCGTCAGAAGATATCTGGTTCTTGAAAAATTGATAGTATAAGCCTGTGGATGTAGATATTTTAAGGTGCTGTAACTGTCACCTACAACTCCCAAGATATGGCAAAAAAATCCAGTCATAAAATTAAAGTTATGATGTTGAGAAAACACAATACAACCTGCATCTTAAATCAATTAATTAGAATTTTGGTTCAATTGTGGATTCATTTGTTAATTATGGAGAAAATGTTTTGTTCTCAAATACAAGTGTTTTGAATTTACCATAACTCTGATTTTCACCACTCATTAGCCTCTTGTCCATAGCAATGGCAGCAGAGGCATCAAAACTCTTGCAAAACTGTTGCTTTTATAATTGATTTCAAGATGCTTACAGAGAAGAGAAGACCTTGACCTGAGGTATTTATTGGATCTCTTATGCTCCCATGTGCCTTTCTGCTCCCCGAGATTCTCTGATGTGCTTTTCCTTGCTGTTCCAATGTCCAGATTGAGACACAAATGTGATAGAGTCAGGGCTTCTAGACTTTGGAAGGACTTCTCTGAAGAGATCAGGGCTGCAATCTCTGTCCAGGCTAGCAGCCCAAATTAGTTTTTTCACATATCAGATTGTATCCAAATTGATTCTAGGAGATCTGAACAGCAAAAAAATACATGAATTCCAACTTCTGCAAATCATTGAAATGAAAGTAGATAGAGTATGCATCTACAGTCTGGACGCTATAGACACTCAAATAGGATTTTGGAGTGGCTTCTTCATCACTCATAACACAAGACACAATGCTGCAATGCTGACATGGGGTGACGGAAGTGCAGAAAACTTTCACAATAATATAGTTGCAGAGATAACTTGTTTACCCTGTGGGGGGGGGGTTGTTCTGTACAGAAATAGCTGGAAGGACGCTATGAAAAGCTAACCGCAGTGCTGTTAGAAAGACATGTCATCAAGCAACATACTGAAGCCTCTGTTGTTACCATAATAACCAATGCAGATAGGTTAGTGATTTCCATCCATTTATTTTCTACCAGAGTTTATTCCCCACTATGGTCAGAAGAGGTAGGTCACCAGCCTATCGTGGGGCACACACACTATTCACTCACACATTCACACCTATGGACAATTTAGAGTCTTCAATTAACCTCAGAATGTTTTTGGACTGTGGGAGGAAGACAAGGGGGAGAACACGCAAAATCCACACAGAAAGCTCCCAGCTAAAGTCCTTGAACCTGCGACCTTCTTACTGTGAGGCAACAACACTACCCACTGCACCATCGTGCAGCTTGGTAGTGACGCCTGGACACACAAATCAGAAGTGATCACTTGCAAATAACAGCGGCGACAGTTTAAGATCTGATTTGACAAATTGTATTTTCCTGCAGTCGGAACAAGGCTTAAAGCACCTTTTAGTTTTTAAAAATAACTTTTCAGTGAAATCATGAATATTTCATGGTTATTTAATTTTGGTTATTTTAACTTTGTAGTTTATAACGTGTTTTCATTTTATTGTAAAGAACTTTGTATCTGTGTTTTGAAATGTGCTATATAAATCATGTTTAGTATAATTGTAATTATTATTATTATTGTTATTACTTTTGTTAATGGCCTTCGACATTTCTCTCAGCTGTATTTTATGTTTAATATATAGTAATAGTATAGTACCTGCTAGTTAAGTGCTGTTATGAGCATGTTAGCATTCTCATTTTATTTGGCTCAAATACAGCCTCTCATCACTTGTTTCTTTTACAAGCCCTCAGATTCATCTTGTGACCGCTCTGACCCCTCATTAATGTGAAGGGCATGTAATGCCAAAATAATAAATCAAAATAATGCCTATCTTAAATCTTTAGCTTAAAATGACACATGTGAGACAATGGAAAATAGATGCACTCATATCCTATTGCCAGTATGTAATTTTGAAGGTATATTATCATCCAGAGAGGAAAAGATGGCCAAAAGATTTAGACCCGGAAAGCCTTTACGGATATGCCTTTTCATTCTGTACACTTTATAGTGTCTTTGGTTTCAGGTTCTTTATGGTGGAGGAGGCCACCTATAACCCATATTCTGTAAAACAACTGTGAATATGAGTGAGGGAAAGGCTTCACTGCACTGTAAAGAAATCATGCTCTGAGGTTTTGTAAGACATACAGTAGGGCAGCAGATCATTATTTTGAATGACGTTTATCAAAAGCAGCCAAGAAATGAAGTCATGATATGATTAAATATGTGGTAGTTTGTACCACAGACTATTCATCTAATCTCTCTCTTTCACTCTCTCAGTTGCTACAAAAAGAAACTCATTTTTGGATCTTTTCTGCTACCACTTTTCCTCTCGGCTGTTGTGCGGTCTCTACAGCAACAGTGACCTTTGATCCCTCCAGGAAGGGGGGCACGATTGAGCTATGGCTCTAGTAACTTAGTAGGTCCATTTCAGTGCAGTTCAACCCTAAACAAATAACTCAAGGCCTGTACTCTTTGAACCTCACAGCTCCCCAGATTTCCAAGGTTAAGCCCACTCCTGCTCCAGAAAATGATATATAGTTTCATGCTTTGTCGTTTTTATCGAGCCCTCTGCCCCTGCGGCCACACAGGGTCATTTTAGACAACCACATGAAACCTCCAGCAGTAACAACGGTATAATTTCCTGCACCGGTTACACATAGTTAATAAAAAGGATACTCACATCACTCTTTTGGCCTGAGAGTAGACCTGGTGTAAGAATCAACTGGAGTTCATGGTCTGGATTTCTTCTGCAAAAGTGAACTACACAAATTAAGCCGTCACAAATGCTAAATGAACAAAAGTCACTGGAGCAACTGCGTCATGCCTCATAACTCTTGGAAAACGTCAATTAACATCAATCAGTCGGGCTTTGTTTTATGGTAAATGATGATGATTTTAAACTAATGTCAGTGTTGCCAGTCTAAAGAGGCTCCTCATGTTGAATGCTCCAATGTTATTTGGAGTCCATTGAGTTTTGGCAGGAAATATCATCCAAAGAGCCATGAATGTGTAGAATGACTTGTGAAGACAACGTACCTGGACAATCTGCTCCATGGTCTCACTTTCCCTAGGTCATTTATACATTTTATTGGCTACTTCAATACCACAGTTTACAAATGAAGGGTTTCATTTGAAATTACAATTTAGCCACTTTGGAAAATATTCCCATGAATGCATTATTACATATCTTGTACATGACAGTTTGCAGTGTTGAACCAAGAAGTCGAGTTAAAGACTGTCTTTTGACAGGTTACAATTCCCTGTAATTGGTTTTAATTTTCTGCCAACAATGACTCAACTGGAAAAGGAGTTACTTGAAAGAGTGGTTGTTGAATTTAAAACAAACTGTTAGGAGTATGTTTCCTTTCTATTCCAAGCCAATAATCAGTACACATTTGTGTCTTTGACTTGGCAGCTGCACCAGGTTGTACATTTCAGGTGATTGATAGCGTGGTTTCCCCAAGGATGATTTGTACTGAAACAAATTCTAAGCAGAACCCAGGGAGCTTCTTCCATTGCACATTTAATACCAACTTGCTTCTTCTGGACAGTCAAACCCACACAGTCAGTGGGTAGATAAGATGTTTATGCATATAAATTCATAAAGCTGATCAGATTCCTATCAGTAAAAAGATGTTTCCTGAAATTTACATGATTGTCTTCTGTTGATACGTCCTGGCACCATGCCCACCGGATGTTTTGGGAATTTTATGGAAACATTATGTGTTAGCTGGGAATTTTCTATTATACTCCTCCCTAAAACGTTTTAATCCTTTTAAATAGAATCGATTTTTAATATAATCTGTATGCTTGTGCTTCACCTTAAAGGGTGGGTCTTACATTAAACAGTTCTAAAACATACAGTATACATTCATTAATCTTCTACACAAGCTTATTCCTCATTAGGGTTGCAGGGGTCTGCTGGAGCCAATCATAGCACATTACAGGCATTATGGGGCACACACACCATTCACTCACACAATCACACCTATGGACAATTTAGAGTCTCCAATTAACCTCAGCATGTTTTTGGACTGTGGAAGGAAGCCAGAGAACCCAGAGAGAACCCATGCAGACATGGGAAGTACATGCAAACTCCACACAGAAAGAGCCCAGACCAGGCCTGTGACCTTCTTGCTATGAGGCAACAGCGCTAACCCCTGCTTCACTGTGGTGCCCCAACATACAGTATAGTGGATGGTGATTCCACTTCTTCTGCCCACATTTCAACTTGAAAAGGTCTGTTGTTTTCTCCATTTTAGAAACAGTTCACCAATCAGAGATTAGTAGGCTTGATTCTTCATTTGAATCAGATCCATCAGTCGATGCAGTGGGAATGCAAACTATTACTCCAATGAAAAGTGTCAGGATGAAGGTGTGTTAGTCAATCACCAGATTGTAGCATGAATATTGTAATTCACAAGACACAATAATCATAACATGATTCTTTTCTGGATCATATTACTTGTCTCACCTGGTAATTTAAACAACACAGCCCCACCAATGCAGGCTTGTGCTGTATTCAGTTTCAATCTCGGCTAAGAATGGGGAAGTCATCTTCATACTGCTGAACTACATTAATATAAAATAGACAGGAAAATGGCAACACGCTTGAATGAGATCGACACAGCTGCACGACTTCTTGCAAGTTGACATGTAGTATAAACATATTTCATGGATCAGTGAGGAAAACATTACTGCACCTAGCAACCATTAGCAACCACAGATTTTGTGCCAACAATACATGATCGGAGGGATTGTCACTATTGATTAGTTATGGCAGAGAAAAAATAAAAACCCTGCACACATTCAACAAGAAATTGGCTAATATGCACACAATATCAAACTGAATTAATGAAGTTCTTACAGTTGTATCACATCATGAAATTTTACCATTATGTAAACACTGGCAAAATCCCTAAGCTAAAGGCACATTAAGTATTATGTGACTTTTATCGACTTCACGTTTGGAACTAATTCACTAATGTCTTATTTGCACTGTTTCCTGTATATCTAACTATGAGTCAAACCTCCTTGTATGTGTGTGTACTTGGCCAATAAAGCTGTGTCTGACACACCGTTGATACATACAACTTCTATTTGACATTAAGTCACATTTTTCCAATGAAACAAGTAAGCAAACACATGTCCACACGGTGAAATAATAATACCACTTGTCATTCCTGTTTATTTTCTGCATATACTGTACACGATAAGGTGAGTTTCCAAGTTTTCAAATATGAGTCATTTGGTGCTATGCAACAATGAAAATATTACTTGTTGCTTCTTAATATCCAGGAAGGGAACATTCACATTAAATCAAACTAGGACTTTTATCTGTTATCTGCACATCTTCTTGTTGTAAAGCAACATTCTTGATGTATGTGGGAGAGCTAGTTTACAGTAAGTGTGAGCCTTCAATTCATTAAGTGTCAGGTAATAAATACAAACGAGGAGTTTCCTAAAAGAGATTGGTGGAGTTCCTACTTTGCTGCTCTATCAGCAGTAATGTGCAGCGCTTGGATTGGATTACAATGAGGCTAATGTCTTTTGGCTCTATATGAAGTAAGAAGGGGAGTAATTTTGGTGGGAAGCAAAGTTTGGGATATAATAAATAGCCCAAAACTTCTAAGCTTATCAAAAAGCAGAACAGCTGTGGTCAGAAGACAAGGAAGTTACACTTTGGGCCCGTCGATGGTCACTCAATCTTGCCAACGGTGGTTATGAGGATGAAACGCAGCTGCTTCCTTTACAGTTTCAGATGGTGAAGACTCAGTGGATGGACATGATCTGGCTTGTGTGAGGTCCTTAGGGGGGAAAGAGACCCAAACCACAGCTGCAGGGCAACAATCCATATAAGAGCCACGTTTCTTCACTTCCTTGCTCGCATCTACGCCCGTTTCCTGTCTGAGCACGGCTATTATGCAGCTGATAATGACACGTAAAATAATAGCCGCACAGATGATGAAAACACTTGACCTTCGACCTCGGAGGGGATTTACATCCGACCTCAGCCGTGCCGAGAGAGAATCTGCTGCTGAATCAGTGCCTTCCCTCCTTGTTGTGTGGGCTCAGGAAAGCGTGAAAGGAGGCTGATTTTTTCAGCGTTGATTCGGGTTGAGGGAGAGGAGATGGAGTCACAACTCAATTCATCCCATATGGGGAAGATATGAAGATGGAGGGATGAGATGAGTGCGGAGTTTGTGTGGGTGTGGCTAGAAACACGGGGACAGGGCTGTGGCAGCTCAGTCATGCTGTAGTTAAAGCCATTATAGTGTCATAGGCTGGGCCCACATGACAAAATCTAAGTTGGGTTTATTAAAAAAAAAATCAACACATAAAAGCAGTGATGAGTCAGAAATCGTTTTAAAAAAAGTTCATCAGCATTTTTTTCACATGAATGGAGGCTGGTCCAACATATAAGTGGTTGAAATAAAATGTTACCAAAGCTCAGTTATGAAATACTTTTCAGACAGGCTGTGTAAAGAAGAGAGATGAGAGCAGAAGAGGACAATCTCAGTCCTCCTCTGGGCCGGATCTTTTATATCAATTTAACATACTTAAATGTCCATTATCATAGAAAGTAAGATGGGAATTGCTTTTTGATTGTGAGAAGGTACTGTCCAATGTTTCAAAATATCCAATCCAAAGTCAAATTTTACAGTCTGTATTCAGAAACTCTCCCTTCAAATGAATGTCCGGACTTCCTTGAAGTTATGATGTCACAACTATACAGTCACCACTCACCCCTCCATGAAAATAACCTGTTCTTTTTAGAGTTCCAGCTTGAGAGAGGAGATTTAATCTATACTGAGATGATTTTTAAAACCACAAATATATCTTGTTCGGGGTATCACAACTTCTATTAAAACCACAGAAAATTGTACAATACGGGCCCTTTAATTTTTTTTCATGCTAATGGTTTAATGGCCAAAAGACATAAAATGATGTTCCAACAGAGGACGTGCTCCTGTCCCAGCTGTCTGGCTTAGACCCACAGTGTGTGGCGGCTCGAACTGCTGCTGCACTTTTGCTCACTCAGGACTGGATCCTGGAATCTGGGCGATGGAATGCTGCACGGGCCACACAACATGGAGGATGTTCAGGTAGTCAGGTGAGTCAGATTTACAGTACATACAGGACATACAGCATGAAGTTATTTTAAAAACAACCACTCTTCCCCTTTCTGCTGATGAAAACAGCCACTCTGTCTTGTGACCCTGCCAGATCCAAAGAAAAGATGAGTATTCATAGGACAATTGAGTTGTTTCCCTCAGCTTTTTCAATCACTATTAAACTGCCAAGCTTGATTTGTGTTGATATTTTTGACTAGCCTTTTTCTGACCTTACAAGATCCAAAGAAGACAGCCATCTTTTACTCATCTCTTGTTCCTGGAACAGTAGATACAACAACAGGCCTCACAGCAGCTATAAATAATAATAATAATAATAATACATTTTGACCAAAAACTGATTTGGTGATTGCTGAAATGATCAGAGAAGTTCAGGTCTGAATCACATATTACTCCCAGATTTCTGGCCCCATGGGTGTACCATAAACCCCTGGAAACTATGGCTCTCTGGAACCCTCTGGCTTCCAGAACACCTGTATGCTTTGGGTCCAAACACCATCACTTCAGTTTTTTCATTGTTCGACAGTAAGATACGGAACATCCAGAACCCTACGTCTGCAAGACAGGCAACGAGTGTGTAAACTACAAAGAAGTCTGGTGGATAAATAGGTTTTTGTATCAATTGTATAAATACGTTGAAGGAAATGTTGGTATTGTGGAACACTTAACAAGAATTGATAACACAGAACAGCGAAAAGCCAAGAATAGACCCTTGAGGAACACTACAGATAATATTTGCATGGTGAGAGAAGACATTCCCAACTAATACAAGAACGGTTCTGTCACCCAGGTAAGATATGCCCTGATCAGTTGTATCCAAACCAACAGAGAAGACAAAACCAACAGTAATTCTCTCTCATATAATTTTGCCATGTCCTGTTCTGCTCTTTAAGATCTGCTCCTTGTTAAGTTTCCTGTGTTTACTGGCTCCGCCCTAACATGCTGCACCTGTGTCTCATTGTCTCCACTCACTTACAGTTTTCAATCTGTCGTCCCTTCCTTCTGTGCCAGATTGTCTTTGCCCGCGTGAGATTTTCCAGCTTTCTATTTAGTGTTTCCTAGTGACTTTGTTTGACATGATCGTTTTTTGACTTCTCTCTTGGCTGCTGATTTGGATGCTGTTGCCTGTGTGGATTGACTTCTGTGTACCAACGCCTAAATAAAGACCTTGAACTGTTGCTCCGTCTGGATCTGCTTTGTGAGTCTACCATTACTTGTGCCTGATGAATTTAATTTAATTTCAATAGGCTCTATGATGAGTTTGTCTGAGTCACATATAGTATCTGGCACAACCTAATGTAACCAATAACCACCGAGATTAGGTGATAATTTACTGCCTTACCAAGGCCAAAATACAACAGCTTATTCTCATGCTTCAAGATGGTATGTGATGCAGAGTTTAGACATTAATAAGACATCTTGTCCAAAAAATCTGTATAAAAAACACATACTGGTAATAATTTCTTGAAGACCCTGTCATGGTCTCCTCCAGGTTGGAAACTTTCTAATGTCTAATATTTTCTAATGAATCATGTAAAACAATATGATGTTATTAGTATTTTCCATTTGGAAACATACAGTATACTGTAGACAACGTGCTTTTTCTCAATACCGATACATTTTCTTGTCCTGTTGTTACACCATAAGCATCCTCTGTTGGACACTGATATTTTGCTCCATGGTGGCCATGATGGCATTGGACAAATTTCGCCTGGGATTTTTTCAGACAGCTGCACTTTGCTATGTTTTCTTTGTTGCTGTTTAAAAGGAGCAGAAGGTTTTATTTCCCCTTGTGCCCAAATGTTGTGTGGTTGCTGTGTGATAACTGGCTATGCTTCGACTAGTAAGCAAAAGTGAAGAGAAAACTAAGGGTAAAGTGTGAATGACCTGCTCATTATGTGTCAGACAGTACATTTTTTGTACGGAAAATAATATTTTTTTTATCATTTTGTATGAGATAGTAGAATACATATCTCAGCTGAACCAGTAGCTTGTGGTTTCAATCCACGTACAGTCAATTTGTTAGCTGACAAGTTCATGGTCCTATATTGAGACAATGAAGCCCTCCCTGCTGAAGACCACACAGGAACATTAGCCAAAATGCTGAGAAACTCATTTATACAATGTCAACGAAGAAACTGTGAAATGTGTGCATTAAACGTTACAGGATGACGTTTTCCTCTGGAAAGACACTAGATTACAGGAAGCATACAGCATGTCTTCCTGCCTACAGTGCTTGCTTCATGATTGAGATTGAGGCCCTGCAACAAGTCCCAGAAGACACTCATATCATCTCACTCCTCAGAGGCAATAAAAAGAACAAACGACTGCAACTAGACAGACGGTTGATATGTTGCAGCTGCGCAATCACCTCGCATGGAAAACTATCTATTACTGTTGTTTAATGGGATGATGAGTGAGTGTGTGTGATGAGGATAGGTGTGGGAGGGGTCCTGTCCGGCAGCTGAGTTGACTGGAAACGGTTTGTAATGAGGTTGAAATGAGCCGTATAGCATTATCATCGAGAATGACACTGTAATTACCTCATTCACACATGGCCACCATAACATTTTGAGAAAGGCCAGTGACTGTCTGTGGATGTGTGTGAGTATGTGTGTGGTTGCGTGGATGCAGTGCAAAAATGACTCATTGCCTTTGAACCCAAACACTCACTAATGAATACTCAACAATAAATACCGTATGTGTGTGTGTGTCTGCCTCTGTATCTGTGCCTGAGTTTGCAGCTGTGTTCAAAATGCTCCAGATATTTTAATATTAAAAAAAGATCTGGCACTTCATAAAGCTGAGTTGGTCATGGACCACGCCAAGGGACCAAGAGAGAAAATTAATGTATGCATATGATCATTCATGGGGTCAGGGTCACATTTCAGGCTCTGGCTCTTCATCAGATTGCTGAAGAGACACGTTTGGATGCTGCTACGTGGTTTTGCCAACAGAAAATGATGGAAACCACTCAGCAGAGAGCAGCCAGTTGTGGTACAGCAATACCTGACTGTTCCTTAAGATAGAAAGAGACCACATGTTGTTATTGCATTAGCTTTTACCTACACATTAGATATGTAAGTTACAAGCCCAAAATGAGCCATCATTTGAAATTACAGATGTTGTTCAAGATTCATTTAGTGACGTCTTAAACGCCCTCAAGGAGTCAGAAATCCCCTTTCCCACGATTGTCTGGGGGAATCTTTGAGAATAAAGGTGAAAACTCTGGTTTCTTAAAGACAAACACAGTTCAACACTCCCACTCTACTTGTTCATTCAGCAAATCCCTTTTTAACAGACAACCCCTAGCGCAGGTTAGGCCTCATTCTGCAATTACACGCTGAAAACCCCTTTTGCCTTGCACCTATGGACCTAGACGCTGAAAACATGTTCGTAATAATGTCCTCCTCCGATGATGGATGGCTTGCTGCATTTGGAGCACTGGCAAAGTGTCTGTTTGATTTGGATGGCCACTTTAAGCATCTCTCCAGGTTTTGCTTTTCACTGTGTCCCGTCTGCTCATTTTACCTCTGTGTGTGTTAGTTCAGCTCTCATTCTCTCTCTCTCCTTCTTTGATATTTTAGCCCACGGTCATAGTTCTAGCTGGGACAATAAAACTGTGTGGGGTTTCAGTGCTAAAACCTGACAAATAAGTGTAATCGCCAAGCTAATGGAGGACTCAAGAATAAGATATTTTGACGATTTATGATCTTAAACTAATGCAACATGGATGCACGCATGGTTGAAATTCATTGATTCTTATTCTTTACGGTGGTCTACATGTGGTATCCAATCTGAATTCATCATGGCTCAATATATTATTGATTTTGGATGTGAACTTAGAACTGATTTGGGATGGAATGTAAATTTGTCAGCAGAGGGAAATACAGAGCCCATTTTAAAACATACAAGTAAGCACTGTCTGCTCTGTTACCTACAGGTGAACCTTGGTATTCAGCCAGCATAAACACGCGCAAAGAAAAAAAGTGTTTTATGGCATCGACATTGAGAATAGACCTTGTCATGACAATTTACCTCTTGACTTCAACGAGGAAACAGAAAACCCTCGACATAGTATTGTCACACTTAACTTAATGCTCAGATGATGACCCGCTCACACGATGCAGACAAACGAGCTGCTGTAGAGAAGTGGGCCCACACAAACCTCTAGGAGTTGTAGTGACTACTCTTTTTTTATGATTATACCCCAACAGACATGGCAGGATCTGTTTCAGAATAAACAGATGTTCTTTGTTGAACTGTTCAGATGTACAAAACATGATTTCTATGACTATCACTACGCATTTTAACCATTCACAAGTTCACAAAAGAATGTATACATATTCATACAATAATTTCCCTCACAACCTTCTGTTAAAATAAATACAAACCTTCTGGGAAAAGACATATCTCTAAGGCAGACTGAATCCATTGCACTGATTGTTGTAAGCCTTTTGTGGCTGCAATCACGAGGAGCCCCAAAGCAACAACTCAACCCATCAAATACACATCCAGAATCCTTGAGACTGCAGGAACAGAAACACATTTTTTTTGTCAATAGGCCAGAGACACTAGTAAATCCTTAAATTGACAGGCCACATCAGTATTTTATCACTTTTTAGGAAGCAGGGCTTCCAACCATTGTGGTTTACCTGCCAGATTAACTGGTAGACACACACTGCAAAAGATTTAACAGTATTGGCTGGAGTTTGTCATTTTTCTTCGATTTGTAGCAGCATGGAAAGACCTGCAGTTACTGTACAAAATACAAGAGCAGTGTTTGAGCCAGGATTGTCTCTGGGTGGGCGTAATAAATAATATTACTAATTTAGTTTTCAATGAAACTAAAGAAATTCAAAGTGTGTTTTCCACTAACAGTAATGATGACACACTTTAAAGGTAAATTATGTGTGATTTAATGGTGGAACAGACTTGGTAGAAATTCAACATAATATTCAAAAGTAAATTCAATTAGTGTATAATTCAGTCAAGATAAGAACTGAGATTTTTTTTTTTTACATGGGGAATGGACCCCGTGAAGCCCACTTTTACTGTAGCTCAGAATGGACCAACCAAACTGTGGCTCTTTCATTGATTGGTCATTTGTGTCTCTAGCCCTCTTTTTAATACAATTGTTTGAAACATTTGCTGTTTTTATATATGTTTTATTTTATTTTTACACGCTTTAGCATTTTATTTGTTTTTAAATGTGATTTATAAATAAAATTGATTGCATTACATATGGTGAGTCCAGAAGTCTGAGGCCATTAGTCAAGATACTTCTATTTTGCATTTGTTTTGATAGTAATTGATTTTAATTTTCTAAAATTGGTTCATTACAAGGGCGACATGGTGGAGCACCGGTTAGCGCTGTTGCCTCACAGCAAGAAGGTCACAGGTTCAAGACCTCCTTTGTCCTGGGTCTTTACTCTAGTAGTTAAGGTCTAGGAGATAAATATCTCATTGTCAAACAACAGAGAAATGCATATAGCCTGGATGTAGACTTCATGATGTAATGCAGTACCACTCTCTGCCTGTAGCTGTTCCCAACACGCCCCCGCTGTCTCCACCATCCCATCCACTTCTTTCTGGACTCAGAGTGACAACCGTGTCTTTCAGTTGGCAAGGTTAGCTTAGCAATCTACAAGAGCAATGTTGCAGAAATGCTAGAAAATAGAAGGGTGCACAATATATTCCAACATTGAGATCACTACAACCACTAAAACATTCTTTTGACGGGACTTTTGCTGATTGGAATCTTACATCTTTATTTAGCGAATTCTGTATCTGTGATGATCTCTCAGGGAAACAATCTTGATTCATTGATCTCTTGGTCAATTGCGGTCTTCCTGAACATGCTTTGGATACAACTGATCCAGTTACTGCAAAGCGTTTTGGACTTCCTGCCCCTGTAGAAACCTTTAGTCTGGCCATGATTTATTTGAGGCTGAGTATAACAATTTTGCTTAGAATAACAATTTCTTTTCTGACACTTTCACTTAGTCCTGATGCCTTTTTTCCCACTATCACAATGCTACTTATTAAGCAATGATCGGCAGGAAACTTGAGGCACAGCCATATTTATAACAGATGAACGCTGGCTGCAAGCGCAGTTACTTGAATGAGCCTATCACTGGATTGAATCCATTGTTATCGGAAAGCTTCAATGGAAGAGATACAATTCAAGAAAATCTGACCTCTTATACAATGCTGCACATTTGCTTAAAGTTGATTATTGACCTAGATACAGTGCAGAACTTTAAATATTTCTTCTTCATTTTACATGACCCAACTTCTTTTTAAGGTTTCTAAGTCCTTTAACTTTCTGTTCATTTCCAGCTTCATGTAAAAATATTAGATTTGGTTTTTATTTTCAGCTAGCACCGTTTGTCACTAATCAACAAAATCTTGACAGAACTATACAACACAAGGTCATGAAATGTTTTGTGTGATATCATAGGAAAAAGTTTTTAATGCATTGTCCAATGTAAGTCCAGTGATCAACACAATCAATCAAGTGTTTCTCTGCAAACCCCTGCAGAGACAACCTCAAGCATGATGGCAACATCCCAACATTATTTCCAGTAGAAAATGCAATATTTTAAGATTGGATATTAAAATGTGTTTCAATGACATTTCTACTGAGAAATGTACATTTTATTTTAAGAATCTTTGGTGAGTGAATGTATAAAACCTTAAGTGTTTTTAGTTATTACAAAAGAAGTTCAGGTTTTTTCGGTAATTTCTATGGACAACACTGTGGTTAAGGTCTGGTTAGGTTTAGACACAAAAACACTTTAGGTTTAGGACAAGATAATAAAACATGGGATTTATAGGAATTAGGAGTCAATTACTGTTCATAGGTATATGAACTGGGAATATGAGAACATCCTGAACTGCAGGGGGTAATTATTGACCAACAGACTCCCCACTCTGCTTTGTTGGAACATTTTGAACAGCAGACAACTTACCATAACATCAGTATTATTTTCTTTCTCAAAACAACCATGACACCTGATAATTGATGATTATACAGCTGACAACATCCAAAAATTTGAAGGCTGCCTTTGATGTTATGAGCCAGGTGCAGTGAGTTTGTAGTGATGTGTTTAAAGCGGTCATTGTTTTCATTGTGCACTTAATTGAGCAAACCCTAAATGAAGGAAAATAGTTTCAATCCATTGTTAAAAAAATAACATTTTAAGCTTTCAAAAACATTATAAATAAATGCCATACGCTAAAATCATTAATGTCTACACACATTTTCATAATTTTGCGCATCACTAGACTTTTCACCACACGATGCCCCCTCTGGATTTTCCACATCTCTCCAGCACACAACACTTGGTTCTCATCTGAAAAATGAGACAGGAGACAGATCATCATTCATCCAAAACGCTGTGTGCAAAAGAAACAGTAGTACAAATAAGCTCATGAGTATTAGACATCTCAGATCCACATGTGAGGCATGGGGATATGCTGTCCTTGGAAAAAGCAGCTTTCCGGCACTTCTGCTCGCCAATATGCCCTTTATTTAGCCGCCAGAGCTAATCACACATTCAGCCAGATTCAGCAGGGTGTGCTCTGGCATTTATTTACAGTGGTGTCCACAGCCAGGATATATCATCCATGATTTAGTAATTCAAAGAGCCTGGTCTCCGGTGCAGGCCGAGTCCCTCAACTGCCACATTCATTGCTACAATTATCCTGTTACTTGGGAAGGAGCTAAAACATGAGATCACTAACAGATCCAGCCACCTACAGTATCTGGTGTGATTGTGTGGACTGGCTGGAAGCACCATGATGAAATTACATTATAAAAGTCACATGCAAACACTAATTCTACCAACACTGGGGGGAACATTGCTGTTTTCTCCACCTGATGACCCATTTCAACTTCTTAATTTGATGCTCAAAAATAAAAAAGAATTTGGTCTTGCTGCACATGCAAAAAAACAAAACGTCCCCAATCGCCGATTACCAGTACACATCAGACCTGGATCAAATTATACATTTCTAATGTTCTTAGCCTTTTTCTAAATCTTATTAAATCAGCAGATGTGTGAAGGTTAGTGTGTGAAGACAATTCAGATGGTGCCAGAAACGATGTCAATCAAAGTAAAGCTTATTTAATCAGAGTTGGAACTAAACAAACCCAAAAAAGAAAATACCACTGAAACTAGAGCACATTCCTGGGCCAGCTCAGTAGAGTTGTTGTTGTTGAGACCACAGCGTCAAAATGAACTAAAATATATACTGTACAGGTTTTCTTGGGCTACTACTGTATACATTCACATTTATATCCTGGACTTTGACTTTTGCAGGTGTGGACCGGTCACAGTGGACACAAATGCAAATGTATACCTTCAGAGAAGTGGAAAAAAAAATTGTGAGTATCATGTTGACATGGCTTCCCAGTCGCAGGTAGAATGGGTTCAGCTTACTGGGGTCAAAGGCGTCTGAGTACATAAACACGAGGCCTGGAGTGGCACCAAACTTCATGGCCTCAGAGCTCCATGTTTTGCAGCATTGGCAAGTTTTGATTCCAAAAAGGAAACCTTGCCATTACAAGGCAAGTGGGCAATGAAAATTCAATTAAGGCCCCACACCTCATGGTGCTACACAGCAGTGGAGTGAAACAGTCCAACTCTTCATCATCAGACCTTCTTTTCCAGACATACAGCTCTGGTTACTGTTTGGATGGAAAGCACTATATTACATTTCCAATTATCTGAACACATCAACACATATCTCCAATTGCAGATTTCATCTGGTGGTTCTCTACAATCCGGTTCCATGTGGTCTCATTTGAAATATGTTTATGGTTTGTTATTCAGCGCTGATAATATATAAACAAAACCACTGCTGAGTGAATAAATACTGAAGGCCGTTGGTTTGTCACAGCTGACAAACCTGCTATTGTTGAATGATATATATATTTTTTTCAAAGTGAAAAACTACAAATCATTTGGTTTTGGAAATATTATCTTTAAAAAGAACAACCAGATAAAACATTGCCTTTCAGACGTTCAGTATTTGAATAATTACTCTTACCTCTGTCATTGAGTTGAAGCAGACAGTGAAATTCTTTCCCCTGGCAGAAGTATAATCCAATTGTTCAATTTAAGTATGCCTCTAAATTGTCTCAATTGGAAGGAAACACATTTTGTTTTTATTGGACATTTTTGTTTAACGCCAAACACCTTTTTTTTCCTCCTTGGTGCTTAACTACATTTTCAGATAGCCAGCTGTATTTAATCCATTGTTTTGTTTAGTGTTTGAACATTGTACTACAGGCCCATAGCAGTGAAAATGGATGCAATAATACGCGCCTTTCTCTCCTGATATCAATTACAGAACCTCAACTCAGAGGATCTTCTGATATTCTGGGTTCATTGCATGTGTGTTTTCTGAAGCTTCAGTTAAGTTGAACATGCTATGTGATTTTTTTCCCCCAGCACAGCTGGTTTTCCTGATCCTGTCCTTTCAGCCTCGAGGGGCCCTGCCTGCAAACAGTCATGCACTGTGCAGTAGAATCATTTTAATACTTTACCTTCCACCTTTACGTAATACATGACCTGCTGTACGCTGTCTCAGTCACCATCGGTTCGCAGCCCCCGCTGACTCCCCACAATACCCCCCAAGCGTTACTGCTCTCTGTAAGCAATTAAGAATAATTTATTCTCTGACTTGATGCAAGCCATATTGATATTTCCTCTCCCTCTCCTCTGGATGAATGCAATGAGGAAAAACATGGGCTTTAAGGTTGTAAACATGAAGAGGATCTGGTTGAGAGATAATTACACCAATTTCCATGATTCATTCATAGCAAAGCATGCCGATAACGTCCATGAACTCTGCAACACAATGACGACACTGAGCTATGTGGAGGAAACGCTGAGATTTAATGAATCACATGCAGCGCAATGACTAACATGAGAAGGGTTAACCCATAGAGGGGGAAGCAGGCCTGAGCTCCTCTGATGCAGCCATGACCTCACATTAGCATCCCTGCAGCAATTCTGAACGTCTAATCTCCAGAGTTCCACCCGGACACAAGCTACCGCTGCAGTAGGTGAACACAAACAGTTTCTGTGAAACCCACTGTCCGTTAAATTAAGTCTCGACGCAAATGATGAACCAGACTCAGCTCTGTTTGTGGTTTGTGAACATCTTGCTTTTGGAAAACACTCAATATGGTTACTGCTACTGTAACACTTCTATTACTGCAGCCGCCATTAGGTCAACTGCTGCTGCCGCACTATTACAACTGTCACTAGTACTGCTACTTCTTATTATGCTAGGGTAGAAGTAGATCAGTGGATCTGTCACTAAAACTACTACATTTAAAAAAACACGTTATCAACTAGTTTTATATTCTAGGTCAATTATATATTCAAAATGTATCTTTCTTTTTCAGTTACACCATTTGACATTTTGTGTCAAAAAATCAGAGTGGTGTTTTTTGAAAAAAATAAAATGAAACAATGGACTTTTAAATCACAAAAAACCAACATGAACACAAAATGAACATTTTGAGAGACCTCATGAATGCTTTAAATTTTAAATAGTTTTTGACTTTCATATCTTGACAAACAATATTTGTCACTGACCTATATGTGATGAATATGTGTGAATATATGTGTGAATTTTGATCAGTGTTGTAGTGTAAAATTGTAGCATTTTTACTGTCCTACAGGAGGTTTATATCCTACAATTTAAAACGTTAGACAGTACAACCTGTAATTTATGGTGGCCTCTAGTAGCGAGAATGCAGATTGCAACCAACTGAATACTCCAAACATGTAGGAGAACTTACAGTCGCTGTGAAGAAACATGAAACGCTGTTTCTACAGCTATTGTTTGGTTTCTCTGTTCTGGGCTACTGTAGAAACATGATGGGCTTAGCGGAGGGAGACCTGAGACAACAATTCGTACTTTAATTGAATATAAAACATATTTTATGACTATAACATTCCATTTCTGCCAAGTCTCTCCCACTAGTTGTAGCTAAATGACAATAAATCTTACACACTGTACCTTTGAAAACAATATATTTATATTTGACTACTTTTAAGTGAATATTAAATTTTGGAAAGGGGCTTCAGTTTGGACCTTGATGTTGGGAAATCAAATTTATGGAAAATATAGTGGTTTAAAAGCATACTAATGCCTGGGAATAACACCATTTTTTGGACTTTTTCTTTGGTGTCTGGTGGTGGTCGTGGACTCTGATTTCAACGACCTCAAAGTTGTTTTAGAGTAGAGTTTAAGTAATTTATTATGTGTTGCTCAAGTAACTCCTCCAACACTGATGACTACAACATTTCTGCTTTTCTATTTGCAGCTCTTTATTACATTATTACAACACTTTCTAGTATACATGTCCTTTAAAACTGCTAAACCACAGAATACCAAGAACAACTGTGGTAATAGCACAACTTGTATAACACTTTTGAAACGTTACAATGAGAATTACAGATAAAAAAAACAGCCATAAAATAAACAATAAAAATGACATGAATTAAAAAGTTAAACAACTACAATGAAAAGATTGAAAGTGCAAGAAATGTGCACTGAGAAGTCATTTACAAGATGACACCAGAGCTTTTTCTTATTATGTAGCTCAGTGTTTTTCTGTCCAGCACCCAGGGCTCCTCCTCCTCCTCTGAGCTGGGTCTGCTTCCAGCTATGACGGCTTTGTTCTTCCAAGGTCTCTTTGGGGCCTGCTAATGCAATCAGTGCGAAAAAGCTCGGACATAAAATATAATAGGGGGGAAAGGAGCAGGAAGAGTTATAGGGCTGGGATGAATAGTTTCCCCTTTGAGTTGGTTCCGTTTTCGTTCAATTTATTGCTCTCTGCTAGCTCCCGACCAGAGAGCTCTTTCTGTTTCAGCTCCATGCCGGAGGGGTGTAGCGCGTCTGCATCACACTGGCTTCGTCTGTGGGAGCCAAACACATGTTCTGTTCTACAGGTTCTCTTCCAGTGGTTCTATTCCAGTGTTTTTTTGGGTACTACAATACCCCTGAACCTGATGCAACCAGATGATTTGTTACTGAACTATCTGGGATAGGATAGGATCCAGCTGCCTCTTGAGGCAAAAAAAAAAAATAAAAAATTTGCTAATGCTATGGTGAAAAGCTTTTCTTCTTCTTCTTTTTTTGTTGTTTATTTGTAGCTACATTTCAAGTTCTAAATGCCAAACCTCACAAGTCAATATGTTTTCGACAACACATTCCTGCAAATTTTATTGTGTTACAATAAAAGCTTTATTAAGAAATAAAGCAGCAGACAGCTTTTTATTTGAAGTGGACAGTGGGTATTGGGTGGCATGGTGGAGCAGTGGGTAGCAGTGTTGCCGCACAGCAAGAAGGTCGCAGTTTCAAGGACTTTCTGTTTTCTCCATGTTCTCTGGCTTCCTCCACAGTTCAAAAACTTGTTTAGGTTAATTGGAAGCTAAATTGGTATGAGATTGTGTGCTCCATAGTAGACTGGCCACCTGTCTGGGGTTCATCCCTGCCTCTCACTACATTCATATTAGCTCCAGCAGAACCCGTGAACCTAGTGAGGAATATATGGGTATAAAAAAATAGATGGATCTATGGTAAGTGTATGTATTAACAGTGTAATGCGCTAACCTTATGAGGCTCTGTACCCTAATATGATCAAAGAAAAGGAATTATAAATAAAGGCTGCTTGAAACAAAGGCCTCTTACCAGAAATTTTACTGATCTCTTGCGTTTAAACTGCAAATCCAACCCCTGGTTGAGAAACAATTATACTCAGTTCTGTCTATGCTGCTGAAAGACTTAATATAATCCATTTCAATACTAAAAACTAATGTATCCTGGAGCAGCCTTCCTGGGTTTTAAAGAAGTGGCCTTCCAGAATCATTAAACTGAAGGATAGCTCTGTTTGAATTGTTAATAGGGCAGTCAATCTTTTTCATAAAAGAAGCGGTAATAAAACATCGAAAATAAAGTAGTGAAAGAGTAGAACATATAAGGGCTGGTCATGCCAGAATTTAAAATTGGGCCAAAATCAAGCAATTTCACCACGATAAGCGGATTACCACGTCTTTTGGCTTTTTTGTTGGAGTTTGATATACTTGATGCCCGAATCCAACCAAAGTAAATTGCCTTGACAATGCTGAGTCCTAAATGGTGAGTTCCACAAAAGTACTGTGGCTTGGAGACAGTTAATGAGACAGGAGTAGAAGTTAAATACACCCTTTGAATAAACTGGACAAATTTATTGTTCCTTCACCAAGCTGTTTAGCTCAGGTAGTGCCACTTCCCCTTCAGTATTTCTTTCCTTAGTGAAAATAAGCTAGCATCCTGAGAACACAATACCAGGTAGAAAGAAACTATTCAGTACAGTGAAAAGGGAGAAGTTTGTTTGCGAATGACAAGTGCTTCCATGTTCCTGGATTGATGGTGTGTTCATGTTTATTTTGCTATACTGCAGTTCATCAACTAACCCTGTGAGTAGTCTGGATGTTGATTAGCTCCTAACAGCACTTATTTCACATGGAATTGTGGACATATTCCTCAGATCCGTCATGCATCTGCAGCATGGTGTGCAGGGAAAAATAAAAGCTACTACTCTATCAGTAACTTTCCCACTATGCTTCTACAAACCATCTATGAAAGTGACTTCATCTGAAAAAAAAGGAAAAAATAGCAAGTTTTCATTTTGTTTGAAAAACAAAAAAGAAAGTTGCCTGTCAGTGTTCCAAAACTGAAAAGCATCACTTTTAGATGTCTAAGTGCTCCTCTACCCTCACAGATGATGGGGCTTCTTGGTGTTGACATAGTGGGTGAATGACATCAACGTGGCCTTTTGGAAATGAGACTCTCTGGTTCCAGTCTCTGTAAAGACATTTATTCTTTTGCTCTACAGACATAGAATGGGTTAGGACATCTGAAATGGAACCATACGCATGGATGACTTTAGTGATGATTTACCTTTGCTGCTAGCAGTTTCAGTTCTGGAGCTCTACTTTTATTGATTTCTCTCCAGCAGGCAATATATTGTGAGGTGATGTATTGGTCAACAATAATCTCTATCACTTGGTTGAGAAAACTGCTTTAATATTATGATGCCAAACGCTCAGAGAGTACTTTTTTCATGACAGCAAAGTGGTATCTTGGAGATTGTAAATTTTTCCAGTTTTCATTCTTGGGCCCAAACTGATTTGATTTAGCTGCAGCCTGGATTTTTGGAACTTTTTGGTACTAACATAATTCAAAGCTGAAATGTAGAAAACTTCCAAGGAGAAGGCTATCATTAAAAAAAAGACTTAAAATATTCTCCATAGTTGCCTAATATGAATTCCAATATTGGGTATGAAATACATGTGTAAAGATTAGACTGGACGTGACGAATCAGTAAAATACAGAAGAAGACAAACACTCACCCACAACTTGGCTCACAAGATTGGCTCTTATTTACACTGGCTATTTAGGTGAGCCAATAAAGCATTGATTTATTCTAACAGGGCTATGATTGCAATAGAAGTGCGTGAGAACTGTGTGGGGGGTATATTGTGCCTTTGAGATATTTCAACAGTCATATGATAAAGTGTGACTTTTTAAACTTCCAAATGTAGCTTTAAAATGGACAAATATTACATGTGATCAATGGCATGAATCGGCACAGAAAACAGGATCAAAAGCTAATTCTTTTTCTCTCCACTGACCACACATAATTTATCCAAACTAGGATCCCGTGTGGGGGAACTGGAAGTTGGAAGTAGTCAGCCTCTCTGTTGAGATTATGAATTCATCTTGGGTAATATTAAGTGAAAGGATGTGAAAATAACCAGTGGTGTCCTGGATTTCGAGGCTGGTCATACTAGCCACATGTAAATTTAAAGTGCACCTCTATTCCCACCTTTACGGCAAATGCATTGAAACAGTCCAGCAAGCTGACAGGGAGAGTTAGAGACTTCATTCAGTCAGATGTCTCACCTTACAAACACGAGTGTTATAATATGAAACCCCTACCTGAGGAACAAAAGCTCTGACATCTTTATTCTCACCCTGAGCACAAATACAATATATAACATTACACCGCACTTAGCACAAGGACACACATGTGACAACATCTGGCTTTCAAAATAAGGTGTTAACATAGTGTATACAAAAACATCAAAAGGAATATATAAAGGAGGTATGCTATCTCTGTTCCTTATAAA
The DNA here is from genome assembly GCA_030544235.1 of Lepturacanthus savala. NCBI lineage: Eukaryota > Metazoa > Chordata > Actinopteri > Scombriformes > Trichiuridae > Lepturacanthus > Lepturacanthus savala. The sequence goes on along the minus strand of CM060464.1, from coordinate 29,435,665 downwards.
TCAAAACATCCTACTAAATATATTGGGGTCATTGTTTTATTGTTTGACTTTGGATTTTGCTGTAAAAACACTCCCTAAATTCTGACAATTACAGATATATTTGAGACCAGGAGAACCCTGACTACACACAAACTCAAACCAAATATTTATACTGGATCATTTTAGAGAGATTGTACAAATATTGGTTATTTACAGCTCATTTATTTATTTCACTGATAGCTATTCTATGAACTAAAAATGAAATAATTCCATCTAAATCCTATTTTTTGTTAATTATTTTGTTTTGTTTATAATGGTTTTGCATGAATGTAATCTAATCATTGGAGTGGCTTTTCCACGAGGTGGATTAATCACAAACGTTAACAGTAACCCTTCATTTTATGGGTCCTTATCTCCAAAGTTGTTCATCATGAACTAATATATGAAATACTTTGTAGTTCACATGTAGTTAATATGTGTTTACAATTGATCAGAATGAAGCAAGTCTCCCTCTACAGTTTATATGTAAACTTGTAAAATGAAGTGAGCCTCATCCTTCAGTTACATGTATTAACATATGATATAGATCATCCTGTCAATTCTTTGTTTCATCATTCATTACAAATATTGATATTAAAATATTATGAGCAGTAACAAAGACTTTGGATTTCATATGTAGTTTAGGAACTTAAAATGAAGAGTTACCAAGTTAACTCTTAATTTGACAGCAATAATATATGTTGATTAAAAATGACATATACAGTGAAAGAGAAACGTGATGACAGTAGCGATACAGTTACAAGTGACAAATAATAACTAACTCTTCATCACACATATGCAACGTATGGATCTACAGTACATGCTACTCAGTAAATAGGTGAATTAAATGCTGCTCTCCATTAGCTTTGCACATATCAGTGGTGTTTATAGGAAACATAAATCTTTATTCCACCTGCTGTGTGTTTGGAACATGTCTTGAATTAATAGGATTTGATTGGTGTTTGTTTTGAATGTTAAATAATGTGTGTAACTCAGATTATAGAGTGAGTAACAAATTGTTGGTGAAATCTAACCCTAGTTAATTGAAGACTTCTTGGGTGTGATCAAACTGAGAAGTGCTTCATTTGAAAGAAACACTTTTGGTAAAAGTCAATCAGTGTTTCATGCTGTTAAAAATGGTTTGAAAACATCAGATCCGTGTCATAAATATTAAATTACTATTTTTCTAGTGGAAGTATTAAGAAAATTCTCCTAAGGTACATTTCCCTTTATCACACAGTTGTCATGTGCTTCACACTCAGTGAAATTACTTCATTGCATTTGGGACCTGTGTATAAACTGGGTTGAATCCAGGCTGCTCTGTCTGATAAGATCACTTCAGGACGACTCCTTAAATCTTTCATTTCTGTTCTGTGTCCCCTCGCTGAAACACTGTCACTCCACTCAGCATCATTTTTATCCTGATTTACTGGACCGAACTTTTCACACAAACATCGCTCTGTTGACACAAAGAAATTCTTATTTTCCATCCATCAGTTACATTATTCAAAAGTTGGAAAGAGGATTAAATTCCTGATTGTATCTGTAACATTTCGGTTTCTCGCATCACTGCAAGCGAAAAGTGAAGTCAGTTCAGTGTGAGTTGTGAACCTTCGCCTTTTCCTCTTTCTTCAGTTTAGTGTAATCATGTAATATGTTTTAGTCACCGGGTCTGCTTCACCTCACAGAACCATTCAGGAACCGCTCCACTGTCTGGCTTTCATCACCGGCCGTTCTGTCACTCCTCCTCGACTGGTGCAGTTTGTTTAATCATCTTCACCGCGTCGTGCATCGCTGCTCTTGGACTGCGCTGCCTCGCCTGCAGACGTGTTGAACTCGAGGATTTCTGCCCGAGGGTTAATGCGCTGACATTTCCCCGAACATGCACCGAGCTGCACCAACGCTCGGGATGGACTCATTTAACATCAATGACCGATGCAACATTGCCAAACTTCCAGATAGTTCAAACCAAAATCCTGCATGTCAAAGTAAATGTCTTTGACCAGTTTTTATACATAAATTAAAATATTGCCAAATTCTTTTACTTGATTGCTATAACACAACAATGATTCAGACTCTTCATCCGTGATCCAACCCCATGAAAGCTTTAAAACGTGCTGTTCTAAATGTTCATGAAAAAAATCTCCTGGCTCACAGGAAGTAATATATTTTATGATTCCAGGTTTGTGCAGTAAACAGACAGAGAACTGGCTTATAGAGGTGTTTGGGACATAAACAAATAAATCTTTAGCATCAAATCCTCAGGTTGGACCGAGTGTACAGGATCATCAGCCTCAGCTCTCCGAGCTGCTCTCACTAGTGACTGAAAGAGTCGTCATTCAACAGCTCAGCTGTGACATTCACTCTGTTACTCCCTGATTAAAAGCTTAGGCTACTGAAGGACCTGAAAACCCATAAGCATGTGTGTGATACATACAATAAGCATAACATATTTTTAAGTAGAGGAGGATGTTATGTGTAGTGTATTCAATAGTTTTGGGCTCTTGTGTTAGTTTGCTGTTTCCATCCCTTATGGTAACGGGTCGGTTCAGACCCATGTCTTGAATCATCTGTAAAATACACTTAAAACCATTATCTATCAACCAATTTGTTTCTCATCTCTTGGTTACCTTAACCATAAAGATATTGGTTTTAATATTTTTGATGTGGGTCTCTGAGTCTTGTTTTTTCTTTGTCAGTATAGCCCTTGATTTCAATTTTAAAATATGGTGAAATGAACCTTAAGAGGATGTTGTTGTGTGGTCTGACTATTCCTGAAGGTATTGGAACACATCTCTTGAATAAATTAATTTTATTATTTTTGTCATTCTTCTATTATTATATATAATATCATCTATGGTGTTATGGTTCAATTTCAACCCATATTTATTTGCTTTAATAAAAAGCTGATTTTTTCAGCAAGAGAACTTTGATACAAACACTTAATAAAGGTAGATTAGTTGAACCACGGGACATTAATTGTTTACTATTTTTACAATTAAAAATAACATTTTGAAACAAATTCATAAACTCTGTGTCATATACAATAGAAACTAAATATGTTTGTCTTTTAGATGTTTGATCAGACTAGTGTGGGACAATACTATGAGCTCTGAGAAAATATATTATAAAATGTATTGTTATAAAATGATAATAATTGACAGGTGTAGCCTGATTACAATATATAAATGCACTCACTTGCTGTTTATGCTGTTGTGCATTTGAACAGTGATATGATCCTTTAGCCTAAAAAACATCAACAAGTTTGATTAGAATGACTACAAATCTATTAAATTAGCCAAAAGTTGCTAATCAGCAAAGTGATTTCAGCCACATGCTCAGAAAAACAGCGCCACCTACCGAAAAATGGCAAAATGTTCCCGCTGCCATGCAAAGGTGCTGATCTGACCATCAGGAGTAAATTAGGGTTCAGACGCTTCTTGCCCATGGAGACTTTGAGGTGTCGATGAAGATCAAACAATTCAAGCCTGTGTTTAGCAGATGACCTCTTTATCTCCGAAACCACAGTCGCCCCAAACAGGAATGTGTCACACATATGTGATGTCTGAGAAATGCAGACGAATTAATCACAAAATTACACGATGCTGCTGATGTTTCTCAGACCCAAACAGGCGTAAGGTGAACCTCAGGAGCAACGGCTTGGTTTTCAACTTATCATCCGCGCCAACAGCAACAAGATTCCAGTCTCCCGAGGAGTCCTAAAAGAGATATCCACCATTTGAAACAGCTGACGAAATGATTAAGCACAGAAAATCCAAACATTTTGGTACTTTTTTAAAGGATTAAGGGCAGCGTAAAGCCTGTGCTTGACAAAACAAAGACATTTCACAAGCTTAAAAGATGAATTACAACTGTTTGCAAAATAGATGAACCGTGTTTTGGGAATGAACTATTCAATTAAAATCCCCCTGGTACAGGTCTGACATTTAACTTCATAATTAGTAGAGAGCCGCTTTGTGGGGGGTTGACCCCCGCTGATCCCTCATCGCCTTCGTCAGCAGCTTTTTGCTGCTGAGTCATGGTGAAAACACTGCAGCTCCACTACGTGGATTCACAGTGAGGGGGAACCATCTGGTTCACCTCTCCGGGACGCACTGATTGGCTGGAAAACGGTCGTGTGCACGGGTGACCTCTAACAGTAGACGTCCTCCAGACAAGCACAGAGGAGATTTTATTTCCCTTTTTGTGTGTGTGTGTGTGTGTGTGTGTGTTTGATGGTGACTGTATATGAAGCAGTATACAAGCTGAAATGAAAGCTATTTAAACAGATGATAAAAGGTCAGAGTGTGAGGGTTATGACTGGTGGACTCTGGAGGCGTACATTCACATCTCAATCTCAAGTTATCCATAAAATATCCTGAACTAGTATTGGGATCAGTGACAAATGTTTGGCAAGATGAAAAAGTAAAAAAAAAAAAGGAAACAAAATACAGCTTTAAGAAGCATTGATCAGATCTCTCAAAATATACATTGTGTGTTCATGTTGGTTTCTTGTTAATTAAAAATCCATTTGTATAATTATTCTTTACAAAATTCATAATTCTGTGTGATTTATTTTTTTGACAGGAATTTTTAAATGGTGTAATTGAAAGAAAAAGAATGACACATTTTAAATATTTAATCCACCTAGAATGTAAACTTTTTAGAATCTTTTTTAGAGAGTTAAACTGGTTCCAGGCTTTTAGGGTTACACCACATGGCAGTTTTGTCACTGTTCACTTGTTACCATATGGCAACAATTATTTATCTTCATTTTTCAAAAAAGCTGTGATATAAAATCTGTGTTTTTACAGTTAGGTGTGAAAAAGGGGCTTTTATTTTGAAAGGACATACAATTCATAAGGTCACATGACCAGGATTTGCTCAAGGACATTTGGCATGTGAGCATCATTATCTCATAACCTAAGGATGTCTTTTATTCAGAATTTGGGAACATTTCCACAGAGGAAAAAATTCAACTTGAATTGAATTCAAATTTGATGTTATAATTGTGTTATAGCTGTTGTGTATAGTTATATTTTCTCTAACATGCTGAAATAGATGTGTTGCCTTTTGGCAACAATAGGCAAATATGGAAAATTACTAGTGCATACAACCTAATAAAGTCCTATTTACTTACATAGCATAAAACTACCCTGAGACTATGTTTGCAACTTTTTCTTATATTTCCTAAATATAAGAAAAAGTTGCAAACAGATAAATAGATCTGTTTTTAAGCCATTCAAAACATGTTTTACCATGTCTAAGTAATATTTCATGCAATTGAATAATAAACACGCACACACACACACACACACACACACACACACACACACACATATGTAACTTAACAGTAACAAGATGTCAACTTTTCAAATGTTTGTTTTTCTCACTTGTTTCGGAACAATTCGGTTTCAGGATGTGTGGTCACGTTGTTTCATTGCGGCATTGCGGTCGGAAACGTGACGTTTCAGTCGGAGCTCAGTTGTGACATATGTGGCTTCTGCGGAACGCATACGTTTACATACACTTGACCAATTTGTGGCCTCGGTGACCACGTCAAGTTCTACATGGGTTATTGATGCTCGTTGGAACGGGGATGGGATCAGGCCGATGATATAGGAGGAAAAATGATCGTTTTTAAGCTGCAGCGTAAGTGAGTTCTCATCTTCTGGGACGCGAAACAGGGAGGGAGGATGTGTTCATGTCTGTGAGAAAGAGAGAGAGAAAGAGTTTAAGACAGAAAAAAAGAGGGAATCTATATGACAGCTAGAGAGAGGAGTAGAGATTGTGTGTTCATGGATGCATTCCAGCAAGGCCACAACCTTTGGAGCAGATTTGGAGTTTGAGCTGCGATGCAGCTGAGCTGAGGGAGTCTTTGCAGAAACTGATCTGCAGCCAAGTCACTGAAAGACGAGGGGCTGAGTGGTAGCAGTCAACTGACCTCTCTAATGTCCTGTAACAACTTTCTGTTTCAACAAAAAAAATAAAAAATCAGCTTTTTTTGAAAACATAAAAAATATAAATGACTGACGCTACAAATTCTTTTTTTCTTGCTTGTGCTTGGCACTTCTTTAAGGATCAGATTTGGGTAAGGATGATGTCAAAACACCACGGCGCCATAGGTTCATAAAAACCTACGATATGTTTGCTATTATTACTCAATCGACTTGCATTGCAATAGCTCTTCCAGACAATGGCTGCAGTCATTCAGTGATTATTCTGCTGGTAGCTGCCCCGCAGGCCTCAAATGTCAGAAGCCAGAGGCGGTCTCAGTGGTGGTTAGTATATTATATGAGGAGGTCGAGGACACACAGCTGTGGACTGGATCTGACACCATCCTGCCTGGCCAGGGCTTACAAAAAGGAAAAAAAAAAGACAGTCTGAAAGGAAGTGAAAAATCCCTTAAAGTCCGTCCATTCTGGAAGAAGACAAGGATCTGACTCTGTCTCTGGCAGCTAGGAGTCTGATAGACTGCAGATTCTGGTTCCTGAAGAGTGTTTACGAGTCCAGTGCATCGCATGTCCTCCTCGGAGTCCGCTGTAAAAAAAACGCGAGCGAGGACGTGTCCTCGTGGCGAGCGCTGGGACACGTTCACAGCCCAGACGCTGTCATCTGAAATGACGGTCTCTCTCTCTGTTGTGGAGGCTGAGTGTTGACTAAACAATCCCTCTGAAACTGATGGAAAACAGATCAAGATGAGGCGCTGTGATCGCTGGCCTACAGCCGGTTACGTTACACCGACCTTCTGACCGTTTAATAAGCCCCGCACGAATATGTGAGCACTGCTCCTCTGCTATTATCTTCAATCTACCTCGATCCATTGTTGGGCAGGTTACTTCAAAACTGTAATACATTATTTATGACGTGTTACTGTCAAAGTAATTTCGAAGTAATATATTGCATTACTAAATTACTGTATTTAAAATGTAAGGTCGTAAACTACTATCACATTACTGTTAAGTTACTCTCACCAAAATAACTGGAAATGTGGATTCAGTGATCTAAATATAGCTCACCTTGTCATTTTTGCTGCAAGCCACAACAGAGATCTTGCTGACAAGTTTTCAAAAAGCTGAAAATTCCACTGTTGAAAGTGTTTTTCATGTCTTCAGCAACATCCTCAGACACAAGTCTCCTAATCTTTTGATGCTGAAGAATCTCAGAGCAGGAGAAGGTTCATTTTGTCTGTTTTGTGGTTTTATCTCCACTCGATGCTCCACTTGCTTCCTTGCTAATTTCATGTTACTATAACACCTCTGTAAATGTTAAATTACTGCTGCTATTTCAGGAAGTGGACAGTTCTTTAGGTTTAAGTACATTTGACTATGATGTTCTTCAAATCCTTATGTTTCACAAACATAAAGTAATTAGTATGTGTCCATCTGGAGAATGTTCTATCCAACGTTTCTACAGGTTCACTCATCTCCATCTTCTGTCTGACGAGCTAAAAGGAAAAAGAAGTAAAACATTTTCGTGCAGACGTTTCTCTGTTGCTGATCTTGCAGCGATTTTAGAAAAATTGTGTGAGGAAAAACAAAAACCTCTTTAGGTTACTAAACGTTACTGAGTAAAATATTACCTTTTTTCCCCCCTGTAATGTCTTACATTACTGCGTGACAGCAAAAATTAATACATTACAGTAATTCAGCACTTTTGTAACACGATACTCCCAACACTGTGTATCAATATGTTCAATGCTGCTCTGCTATTATCTTATCACCATCACTTTAATTGTCTTCATGGCTAATTGAGTTATCCACCAATTGTCAGCATGTTAGACCCCATCGGCTTGAGCAGAAATTCTTAAACCCTTTTTTTTCACTTCCACATGTCTCCCGCTGTGCAACAAGCTTTTGGTGAAGGAGAAAAACAGACTTTGAATTCTTAAATGTTTTCTAATCCCTTCTGATTTCTGTGTCTCCGCTTGGGCCACAAATCACTTGGCCTCACTGCCACCGCAGACCACCCGTAAGCACCGCACTTAAAAGAAAGAACATTTTTATCAGATGCACATCGGTGACCTCCAATAGATAAAACTTCTGAAATGAGCTGTTAATGATGTGAAGAAAACACTTTTTTCTATCTCTGAACATACTGTAAAGTCTCAAACACAACTGAACTGGAAAGATCACACGACACAGATTAACGGTTAAATAAAGAAGCCGCAAAACATAGTTTGTTGAGTTGTTGCCCTCACTCGATCTGATACGTGCCGAATTATGTCGTGAAGCGGGCCCTCGCCCTGAACCGCCCCAGCGCCTCTGCACACATGTAACAGAGATTCAGAGTCATGCACTTTAAAGCTGAGCAATTTCACGGTGGCGGCAAATCAGTGATGGGAGCAAAAAACACCCAAACATGATGTAAACACATTCACCCGCACTTGAAAAGACAGAACTAAACCCACACCAGCAACTTACTGTAAAGAAAAAAAAAAACTAAAGAGATTTAGTCTGGCTAGACGTCCATCTAAAGGGTTTAAATACATATCGTTTCCTAACACAACGGAGGAAAAGAAATATTTATGCTGATGTTGCCAAACACAACAAATGTGCTTGGAAGAAACTAACAATGGCATCGGGGCTGTAAACTTGTGAAACTCCCTCTGAAATATTTGCTTTTCCCATCATGTCCTGAGTCTGGGCTGGCACACAGCGGGCCGCGGTAACACGAGGATGGAGGAGAATAACGGATATCAGTGAGTGTCCTGTTTCAGTTTTGGCTGGAAAGCTGAATTCTCAACCTGATCACTTTAACACAACAAGCAGGATGTGCTGCAGCTGACGGTTATGTAAGCAGAGGCCGGGCCTGTTCAACACGATGAAGGTACTTAGATCTGAAGAAAATCGCTGGTTTACACTCGACAATTTGTTTTCCAACGCTTTTTACATCAGCCTGTGTTTCATCATCGAGGAGATTCCAAGTTTTACTCAGCTGTTACTCAGCTGTTACTCTAAATTGTATGCTGTGATTAGTAGTATGTTCAGTTTATACAGGTAGGAATACAATTAACAAATCAAACATTAAATATTATTAAAGTTGTGGTTGAGTGGTTGAGAAGCACAATGTTGCTGTGTGTGTATTACAGCAGTGTTTCAACACCAATATGTCTTCAATTTTACCCATGCATTTTAATTAAGACATTATATACAGTATATATACAGTGTATATATATATATATATATATATATATATATATATATATATATATATATATATATATATACTGATTAGTTCTTTATGCATTTTTGTGTTTTGAGTTTTGTTTTCTGTGTTATTGCCAGTGACAAATCTCTCATGTGGTATAATATAATCAGGTGGATAATATATTTAAAATCCGTCATTCATTGGTTACACCATATGGCATTTTGTATCAAAGAATCACAGAGCGCCATGATGAATGCTTCTTAAAACTGTATTTTGATGCATTAAAAAATAAAACAACATATACCCAATACCTGCAGATATAGCTCATAATGAAGATAAATGTATCAGAAATGCTTTAATGTTATCTGAAATCCTGTTAAAAGCAGAAATCTCCACATCACACAAATCATCCTAAAACCCCACATCGATGTCATCTTTGGCAAAATCCATCAATCCTCATTAATGCTTTAAAAAAATAGGAAAGTTGGTGGAGTCGGATTGGGATTTAGCCTCATAACAGATGGTCTTTAAGGTGTTCCAGTTTATTTTAAAGTTTGTTCAGTAATCAGGTAAAATCATTGACATGATATTTTGATCACTTTATATAAAGTATTAAACTGACCCCCTACAGCCAATTGACATTTCATCAGTTTAGGCCTATTTATTCTAATGTCTATGAATTACTGGGTTTTTAAACTGATTGTAATCTCAGTATTAGTCTCCATGTAAACTTGCTACCGTAACTGATGTAACACTACTCCAGTAAAATCATGAAGTGAAAACACTATAAAATACCTTAAAAAGTAGAAGTAAACAGCAAAGCAGTCCATCAGTAGGATTGGGAATGTATTTAATTATTCATTTCCAGCTTTCATTGGTCCTAGAGGAAGATTACAGGGTTAGGGTTTAACCATGTTTATCTCTGTCTTATATGGACCATATGTTTGAAAAAAATGTGAAGTGATTCAGAGTTTGTGTCTCATATTGATTAGTATCGTGGATTGTGACCTATTAGAACGTTTGGTTCCTCTGCGTAAATAAACACTGTTGCCTTGACATCTACTAAATAAAAACAGATTGTTCTAAAACTTATGGCAGCAAATCTATTTTTTTTAATCTTTGCCATTACAAACTTGGAATTTATCGACTTTGGTCAGCAACTGACTTATTGGTTTAATTATGGTGAGATGTTGATAGGCTGCAATTATGAAGTCATTTGGCAAGTCCAACAGTTTTCTGTATGTGAAGACATGCTCAAATGGTATAATGAGAGGGCGTAGCATCCCATGGTTTCTCACTTCCACACAAGCCACCGATAGTTTGTAAACAAGATGAGCTGGGTGTGTAGGGGTGTGGATTCAGGCATGGAAACACCACGTTCACATGGAGACACTCAAAAGATCTACTGTATTTCATTTTCAGCAATTAGACTTGGCCATCTTGGGTTGTGTGCAACCCGCACTGGCTGGAAAACCGAGTCCCCTTCCTCTGTTTCGACAATGGAGACTTTGAAAGGAGTTTTGTGAATCAGCATTTTTATTCCTGCCGACAAAATGTGAAGGAGCAGTCTGAAATTACCTCGGCAGACCGCTCGGCAGTCACGTCTGATGAGAGAAAAAAAAAAGCTTTTCTCTGTTTGGCAGGTCAGGGTAGTTTAGTCTGACAGGCTCCCAGACAAGAAGGTGCTCCCACCGCCCCACCACACCACATCTACTCCCTGGAGATACGATTCCTCTAATCTCAGCTGTTCCAGTACAGGTATACATGAGCACGGCTGAAAATCAGATAAGTAAAGACCATGCTGGGATGTTTCTGTCTGCAGCTTTCAGCCTGGGCTCCGATTAGCTTCATTAAAAACACTGTGGCAGATGAACTGCAAAAACTGACTTGTTCCAGTGTTTGTGCTCCATGTGTCCCGTTGTCACAGCTGTCAGCAGCTTGTCTGCTTCTTCATTTCCTTTTTTCGCCATGAGCACTAAACCCTCCAATTTAATTTCCCTTCAGTGCAGGTAAAACCCTTTTCCCGTAATGGTACAGAGTGTGTGTGTTAATGCAGGCCAAGTTCAATGCAACGTTTTCAATATTTGCCCATCAGATAAGGCAGGAATTTGGTTGTAGGAGAGTTATTATTATTATTATTGACTCTGCATGCTCCTGAGTGACATGAAGGAGACCATAATCATGGCTTACTAACCTCTGATTGGCTTGTGGGAACGCTTTAATAAACTACATCACAGATCTGTATTGAGTTTCACTCAGGAACAGAATGAACGTTTTTATTATTGGTCCCAGGCTATAATGGAGGGACTGGTTACGGAAGCTGTTAGACACAACTATGTTTCATTTTATACTCTATATTCATGGAACAGATGCTTTTGTGGTTAACAATACATTTCAAAATAAAATCCCGAAGCTAGAAGACTCTTTAACATAAGCCCTCCACACCCTGCAGGGATCCTCGATTCCTGGAACAAGCAATGGTCCACTTCATCATCCACGGTGAGGAAGTTCATTGACTCTCCCTCAACAATCCTCTTGGGTCTGACCTACCACAGAATGCCTGGGTCAACCTCAGCAGACCCAACCCTATCTACATATGGCTGGAGTCTCTGGCAGAGATGTCTGTGAATGTAGGAAAACACAGACTGTCAAACATATCATTGACGATAATGCCCAATCATTAAATCCCCACGCAGAGCCAGTGTCTTATAGAAGTGGCTGATGGTGCCGGTTCCTGCTGATGTCTCAACTGTCTGTGTAGGTCTGGAGGCACAGTATGTATGTATATGTATAAGTATTTTGTCAGATATTGCAAAGTTTAGAATTAGAGGAATGTTTAACAGTTGTTAACAGGTTTGATATAGTCCTGGAGGATCCTGGAAAAGCCCGAGGTCCTACAACATAGATAGTCTAATCACACTTGGTTTTTATTCTCTTTAAAATATCTCAAAACTTTGTTAAAAAGTGTTAAAAACTGTTTGTTCAAGTCAAAGAAAAACTTAGAGTCAGAGCAGTTGCAACATAATGAGATTTTACTGCAACACACAACACATCAATATGTATGTCATTCCATGGGAAAAGATTGACTTGACCTCTGGGGGTCTTAACCTGTTTACCCTATGAAAACACACCTATTCTGACCAGTTCTGTAGAACTGGTCCTTCCCCTTTATTGGCAAAAGTTATATGTTTTCCACCATTAGAAAGTCCCCCGGACACCTGTGAGCATCAAAATACATTATAATTAATTGTTATTATGAATTATATAACTTTTTGGTTCAGTGCTTATATTTTTCTTCCATTAGAATACATTGGTTGCTGTTTTTTTTTTTTTTTTTTTAAATGTATCCAACTGTTGTAGTGGCATTCATTACCTCAGCTGACCCTTACTGTGTGTGTGTGTGTGTGTGTGTGTGTGTGTGTGTGTGTGTGTGTGTGTGTGTGTGTGGTCTCCATTCATCCATTTGAGCAGTTCATCACACCGATACACATCTAATAGACAAATTATACAACAGTTTTTCCACTACAAATTATATCAGGAGGTTATGGTCCTATTTACATCAGTATCCTGCAGTGACACCCTGCATACCTGCTACGCCTTAGGTAATCTGTACATGTCTTATTCTCTGATGTATTTCATCAATCTCACAGAAACCTGGAAAAAAAATCTTGAAAATTTAAGTTAAATCCTTATACATGTGTCTTCAAAATGAAACCAGTGTGTTTAAAAACATGAGTAAAGCCAAAATCCTTATAATAATTTTTATTTCAATGCACTGGAAAGACTGCATTTTTCATCCTAACTGGCTAACTGTCTGTGCGGCTGATTGAGCGGCCTGTGTATATGTACACTCACTCATTTTCTGCCTGTTTTTCCATGATCATTGGCTGTGTTGGCACTTCACAACCTGCCACAACCACTTTGCCCTGCAGCTCCCACACACCTGTGACTTGTTTCCTCATCATCTCAGGACTTATAGCAGTCATCTCACCTCTGCCGTTTGCCAGATTGTCTTTTTGTTCCTTCCTGTCAGCTCTGTTAGTTTGCCTGGTCCAATAAGTTCTTGGTTTTTTGCTTTATTGTTTTGGACCTCTGCTTTTGGACATATTTCTGTTTTGGAAGTTAGATTGTTTTGGTGGTATTTGGAAAAGTCAAAATTGATTCTCATATTCTTCTGCTTCTTCTGCATTTGACTTCCTAACCTGTGACAAATAAATCAAAGCTGGCTGAACCTGTCATGAATACTTGTTACCATCACATTAACCTGAACTCAATCAATGGGATAGTTCATAGTTAACTCATGGGCAAAGCTACCTTCATAAACACAAATTTAGTGAAACATCACAATTACAGAAAGAAACATCACTTTTTTTTTAGGTTTATGGCATACGTCTTTACAGGATTAGCATCAGTGGCCATACTGGAGCTGGCTAACTGGTTATACTGGAGCTCAAGACCAGCTGTCAAGACAGAGTGTATGAATTGGCTCTGTACTGGGTCAGAGTGGGTTTGTTTCCATCATCATATCCATCCGTTGGTGTTTTGATCCCTGGCTCCTCTTGACATGTTCGTGAGCAGGACTCTGAACCCCAGTTGCTCCCGATGTCCAGGCCAGCGGTTTAAAGCCTTATCCAGCAGTGTTTTGAAAAGGGACTAGAGTAAAAAGTCCTGAACATTCAAATGTATTCAGGACATTACAACACTGACCTTAATATTACCACAACACCCTTCCCCCCCCGGATAATTATCTCTACAAGCAGGACTCTTTCCCGTACAGCCATTTCTCCCATGACCTTCTAATTTGCGAATATACACAGGACGAGCTTCAAAATCTGTGTAAACATGAACAGATTTAATATCTCTGAAATAAAAATTGTGCCAATATTAATTGGAAAAATCTGTAATTGAGATGCTCTTGCACAGTAAAAACTCAAACCACCTGTGGTTTTCAGAGGCCGTGCAATGAATTTTGTTTGATTAACAATTAGGACGAGGAAACGTTGCTTTATGCATGCTCAGACACCATTTCCTATGGTATGTGGCTTCCTCAGTTGGTTGCCTGGACCAACATGCGTATTGTGGAATAACAGCCTGTCACATGCTTCCTGAAAATATTTTGCCTTTATTGTGTTGAAGGAGAACTTCAGCTAGCAAATGCTTTTATTTTCTTTCTTGTCTCACTGTTTAATTATCAGGCAACCACACTCAAAGATATGAATTGCTATTTTAATTCACGAGATGTGGTTTACAGAACTGTTTCTCGATAGGTGCACTTACCGGTCAAAGCTGGCCGCTCCGGATTGGTTTGGGTGACCACAAACTTCCTTTGAAACCTAATCAAGTCTTCCTGTTGCACTTGGAATTCACAGTTTGGTCTTATACCCTGCAGTGATTAGCAGCAAAAATAAAAACAAAGCCTTTCCCATTCACGTTTGAGTCCAGTGGCCTCAGACTGCGTGAGTAATGTGACTCAGAGTTTTAACTTGTGGTCCACGGCTGTCCACATCCGGGAACAGAAAAAGTTTATCTTTCACTTTCCCAGCCCACTCAAACAACTGATTGACACGTTAAGTCATTTTATTCAATGGTGATGCCTGAAGGTACCGTGAAACTGTAGCATTTGTTGTGCTTAAACATCTTTCAGGAAGACCCGAGAACAATGAAAAAATAGCAGCTGCAGACATGCTGGTATGTGGAGCTGATTGTTGATTTTGGAGGTTTTCTCAGAAAGTCAGCTTTTGAGGAATTCAGATAAGACGTGTTGCTGAGTGATGAGCAATGCACCGTGTTTATAAAACATCATCAGTGGTTTTAGACAGTTTCATGGGTTACTGAATTTTGCACAAAGATTGTTTACAGACTTTTGTTTTCATGTGAAACGCTACTGTCTGCAGACTCTTTACCCAAATCTGACTCCATTCCTCAAGAACAATTTTGGTTTATTATTTCTTCAACATTTTGAGCCTCATCTTACACACTTCCCTGCATAATATTTACTCATATGTTGTGTATCTTTTCATTTGTCAAGCTTCCTATTGTAGATGCTCATAATCTATAATGTCCAAGCATGTGATATTACATATCCATCCTGCTGTATGCATTTACTTATTTACCTGCTCATGTGTTCGTTTAAAAATGTTTCATATAAAAGACCAATCAGTTTCTTTTTTACTAATTTATAGCTCATCTTTTCCTTCAATGTGTATTGTTGAGGTATAAATAAAAGTCTAAAACATCTTAATTATCAATATAGTTGATTTTGTTGAAAGGCTTTTTCATTTACATGAAATAAAACTGAAAAACACACGGCCCTGATTTACTGTATTGCTTTATAATGGTGTTTTGGCTAACATGCTAGCAATCAATTTCCTATTTACACAACCAGCAGGCACAGAACAACTTCAGCATTCATTTGAGGTTATGTTCCTTGCCACTGAAATTCACAGAGCTCTGTTTTGGCCTCTAACGAATCCTGAAGGAAATATCTGGCTCTGTGGCTGCTAGATGGTGCATTTAGTTCAACTAACTCTCTGTGTCAGCTGCTTCGAGTTTAATATAACTTATTAATGAAAAAACAGCTGTTTGTCCCTGTGGGAAACATGGTTAAAGAGAGTATTAAGGCTGAAGGATTCAGTACAATCAATAATAAGCTGAAATTGGCTAAAGGTCACACACACTTGAACAGAAGAACCATTTTCATATTATATAAGGGCATATGGTCCTTTGTATACAAATATTTATAGTGGAGATTTATCTTATTCCCATTTAGGGGGCAATGTTATAGATCATCTCACCAGAGGAAGTAGAAGTAATCATCTCTTAGCTTGGTTAAGACTACTTAATGCTATGGCAGAATATTAAGAGCATTAGGAAACAGCTGTATTCACAAAAATCCTCATCAAAAACCATAGGGCTGAACAAGCCATGATGGATTTGTTTCTTGATCAAGGAACAGGACACAGATGCGTCACAGACGACTGATGCAGTGGATCATAAACTCCTGCAACATGGACACACATACAGTTGTGTTCAAAATAATATCCATGTGTTTAAAGACACGAGTAAAGCCAAAAATCCTTATGCTGTTGTTTTTGTTGCATTGGGAACACTGCATTTTATATCCTGAATCAAAATATGAAGAAAAATGTGTCAATTTTTTAATTACATTACAGAAAATGAAGAAAAATTAATATTAGGCTGTTCAAAGAAATAGCAGTGTCTGTGGTTTTCTTTACAAACTAAAATATTAGTTTTAGTTTAGTTGTAACCATGATTTATAAGAACTGCTTCACATCTGTGTTGCATAGAGTCAACAAACTTCTAGCATCTCTGAACAGATCCGGGGATTGGGTTGGTCATTCCAGAACTTTAATTTTGTTGGTCTGGAACCAAGATGCTGCTGGTTTACTGGTGTTTTGGGTCATTGTCTTGTTGAAACATCCATTTCAAGGCATTTCCTCTTCAGCATAAGGCAACATGACCTCTTCAAGTATTTCAAGTATAGCTGCTGTGGCTGTTGTAGTGGACAAAGACAAAAGCACCCAGCCTGAGGCTAGATACACTAGAGACTACAATATATATAACATATGTTTTATGTGTATTTTTCTTCTTTCTTTTGATATATTCCCTGTTTACATATTCATAGAACTGCATATCTTGGGGGGTGTTGAAAGATCAGTGAATTTGTTCAAAAATACTGGTAGAGAAAGAGTTAAAGATGCACTGTTCTACATCCTAAGATGTAAATGACTATTTACTGGTACAAGCTGCTGGACCACAGTCATTCTCTTTCAAAATGCTTTTCATATGGTCATGCAGGGTCATAAAACTCACAGTGTAAACAATCCATTTTCAGTTCAAGTAAACATGAAAAGCAGCATAACCTGGGGCTGCATTTTTTTTATTGCCCCTTGACAACAGCAATATGTCAGTCACTAACACCAATAAACTCTGACAAACTAGTTTATTCCAAACAGGTATTTTCCAGCGTCCTTCCACAGCCGGCCTTTGTGATCTCACAGTCCAAACAGGTGGTTTGCAGCTGATGGAAACCTTATTCTCACTGTCTGCCTGGACGCTGCTCTGCACCTCAGCTCACCAGCTGCATCAAGGTAACTTCCTGCTGAATTATGTCAAGGTGAATTCCCGCCGGTGGCAACTGGATATGGTAGCAGGGGCACCAAATGGACTTCTTTGGAACAACGGCGGGTTCATGGGGCATCGAGTTTCATATCTTGATGACAGCTAACTGGGAGCATTACCATGTGAGCCATTTGATTCCCCGCACGTCTGTGGGCTTTTTCTGATTTTACCCTCCTCGTCTTTGACTCCTCCCTTGTTAGATACTGGCAAAATGACTCCAAGCAAATCTCTGGCAGTTGTGGGTTTTACTTTCAGGCTTTGTTCACGGTGTGGAGCTGTGTCAGTGATGGGATAAACCCTCCAGGAATGCTCTCTGTGGTGTGACACGGTATTCATTTCCGGCTGTGGACTGTCTCTGGCGTGCATGTGGATCCTTTAGAGGAGCATTCTGTGGCGAGCGCTAATTCAACACGGTTGGTGACAATAAAGAGGGAAGACATGTTGAAAATTTGCCTCCCTCCCCCTCCTCCCCACACAGTAGAAGATGTGTCTCTGCTGTAAACACAATCCTGTTTCTAAAGAAGAATTTGATCTTGGATGATCTGCTTACAAAATACATGTAAACCCATCTCATTCAGTCATAGACACAGGGAACCCCACATGACGGTTTAAATAGTCTGCGACAAAACTGTCCATAAAAACGTGGTTCCACATAGTTTATGTCTTTGAAAAAGGTTTTAAAAAATTAAAAACATATGCTATCATATATATCTATATCTATATATATCTACATATCTATATTCTAGGTTAATTATGTTAAATTATTAAAATGTATAATTTGTTTTCGGTTACACCATTGCACAAAATCGTGATTTTGTAAAAAAAAAAAAAAAAATGGTACAAATGGACTTTTAAATAACAAGAAAGAAAAATATACACACAATGTATCTTTTGACAGACCTGATGAATGTTTCTTAAAACTGTATTTTAAAAGGTTTTTGACTTTCTCATCTTGCCAAACATTATTTGTCACTGCCTCTTACGTGAGTTAGTGTGATCCACGTGACACACACTTGGTGATGTTTTCACATAAGGTCGATGTTAGAGGGAAGATTTAAGAGTACCTACGTGCAGCTGGCAGGTTTGCAGCAGTTGAGCTCTTCAGGCCACACACAAACACACACACACACACACACACACACACACACACACACACACACACACACACACACACACACACACACACACACACACACACACACACACACACACACACACATACACACACACACACACACCAAAACCATAATCACATTTTTATCCACCCTGAGAGAGGAGGAAAAAGTGAAAGAGACAGTAAGTCAGAAATAAAAAAGGAGCTGTTTAGATTTTTTTCCCCAGATAACAAACAGCTTGTTTCAGTTGGACTGTTGAACTTGGTTATTTCAGTCTAAATTTCATACACATGAAGTTGGTTCCTGTACAACAAAGTATAAAGTTCCCCTTTCAACCTTAAAGGTGTGGATTAAATGGCAGGAAAGTGCTCAGTGATATCAGAGAAAACCCCAGCTTTAACCCTAACTCAGTTTATTTTAATTTAAAGACTGTTTTAGAAATTTCTCACACTAGGCAATGTGTGCCATGCTTTGGTTTGCAAAAACCTGGTTCATTTGACTAGTGTGATGGTTACAGCATGGCACAGACTCACAGAACAGAACAGCCTTGAGGTCTGGCATGTTTGGAGGAGGTGTGCTTCACAGTTGCACGTGTACACACACAGACAGAACCTCCCCCAGAAGACGAGAACTCCCTCACACTGCAGCTGAAAACAGATTATTTTTTTCCTTCTATATGAGTGGAGGAGTAGGGAGGGGGGGTTCTCTATCAGCATGGTAGGAGGCATCTGGGACTGTAAGTGCACCCTTAGCTTTAGTTCCTGAGCAGCGGGTGTCACCGGTGTAAACTCCAGTAACGACATGGGTGGAGCTTTTCTGGGGCACCGCAGTTAATGTTTCACTGTGATTTAATGTTTCAGAACAAGGTTTTACCAGCTGATAACTGCAGGAACAGACAGCCAGGGAGTTACAGGACTAACCGCAAAGAGGATGTCTGCTGTTGTGTGTCTGCCAGCCGACAGCCTGCTGGAGCTGTCATATAATCACAGGGGGCGGGGGATGGTTGGTAATGTTACTCTACTCACAATAATTACATGAGTGCATTTCCTACTTGGTCTGAACTTTAATGAAATAAGTAAAAGTTCCCTTTGATATTACTAATAATGAATGAGAAGAAACACCATTTTCATTACATTAATATTTACTATCCCAAAAATGTATGAAATTCACTAAGTCTCTTATAATATAAACTTATTTGAGTAGTGTATACAGATTTCATGATGCAGCTTGATCCCATCGACTTTACATCACTGGCCCTGATTGTTGAATTTCCAGAACTGCTATTCACAGTGTTCAGATGAGCAGTTGAGCCACTTTAACAAATCAATTTCAGAATTTCATCAATTTGGTGTCAATGTCAATATTAGCACCAGTAGCATTGATGTGTTTCATTCATTTAGTTTACAGCTAAAACAAGAAGTGTTTACTATAGGGTTTACTATAATAAGCATTATCATGAATATTGTGGTCAATATTAAAATCATGATTATTCAAACAAATATTTTTTAGTTACACATTGTGTTTAGTGCATGAGTGACTTTGTAATTTTGTTTGAGATGTTAAACAGATTAGTTGTGTTGCCAAGTGGATATCGCCTATCACCTTAAAGCAAATCATATACGTTTTGTTGGATTCTTGGAACCCAAAATGTTCTCATATAAGAGAAGGTTTCTGAGCCTTTTGCTTGACCAACACTTTGCCCTCCCTCTGATATTTCATTCATTCTCACTAACTTACACTCACTCTCTCTTTCATAAATTGTGTAAAGGAAATTGTCAAAAATCCTTTCAACTCGATTATATAAATTTGGACATCGTTTTGACATGCTAATTGAAATCGTGATCAAAATTCTATTCATTGCACATCTTTAGTTTACTACTTCTTTAGCATTTTGCATTAAGATCAGGCTTTTGTTTTAGTGATAAGAGGTTGAAGAGCCTTGTTAAGTCTAAATGAGGAGTTATTTTGGTTGAAAGGTTAACTTTGTGCTGTAATGCCTTCAGCAGAACCCATGTTAATCTGACCTAGTTGCAGACAAAAGAGGATATTGATGGACTTTTTGTTGGCTTTCATTCTCATCACAAGTTATGGGCTTTGAATTTACAATCATATATTGATGTTAATATCTTCCTTGTGGCACCTTTAATGCAGAGAAATCACAAGACTGCAAATATTGCAGAGATTAGTTGAATTTTCTTTGCGATCGTGATTTCCTGGAGGTCAAAAGTACAAACCTGGTCTTTGCTGTATTACTAAGGTTATTCCTGCAAGCCATGACATCTTGTAAAAAAATATAAAATCAACTTGACAAGAGAGTAAAACAATTGTGATAAAGTGAAAGCACAAAAAATGTATGACGGCTCCGAAACAGGAATCCCACAGCTTGAGCCAGGCAGGTTCTAGTGAGCAAAACCACAGCGACAGTGACTCACTACAAACACTCACACTCTGTTTCAGGGTTGACACAGATTGATGCATTCAGCAGAGGCAGATTAACAGGCCTGGGGCTCACGGTTAAGGTCAGCCCTGATTGAATTTGAGATAAGAACATGCACAAACAATTAGTAGATGCCTTGAAATGTGGGAGCAGTGGTGTGGTCTCACTCAAAGCCAGCGACTGGACATCATGTTGACGTTTGATGTTTAAAAGGGACAAGTGAGACGAAAAAAAAGAAAGTGTTACATTGTAAACATCCAGATTTGAATCTCTCTATATAATCCCAGGAATCTGTCTGTCCTTCTGTATTTTTCTCGCTTATCTCCACAACAGTTCACACTTTGTGGGTGTATTGCTGGGAAACCGAGTTCAGTGGAATGAGGAATTTCATGCACTTTGGCCAGATAGTGGCACTATAGTAATGAACTTTACTATTTCGAGATATAACTTCATAATCAAAACTTTAGTTTTTTCTCCATTCTTTGGGCCCATACGAATCTTTAACCACATAAACCCATTTGCATCTATATCAATTTCCACACATTTAGAATTTTGTTGAAATATTTTTTTTTCACCATTCCTTCCACAAACATCAATGGACCAATGTTGAAAAAAAATATAATTTTTGATATTCCACAGAGTTTTGCTTTTGCTGGCTGTCAAAGTTTGTTCAAATATTGTATGCAGGGCTTATGTTACAAAAAATGTCATATTTCCTGAATACTTTGGACTATTAAAATAACATTTGGTGAACGTGTCGATATGATGGCTGAGTGACCATAAACAATTTGGTACCATTTGGCCAATCGATGGTGTCGTAACAGGCTGCATCATCTAAGTGTAAAGGCAGGGATCTCTGTCTCTATGTATTTATGTCTGTCCACAGGCCCAGCAGGCGACCCGCTCTGAACCAGCACGCATTCCAACCGGGCCGGGCACACCCCTCCCTCTGACAATGCTGCAACACTGGGAACCAGGCAATCAGCCCCTTCCAAAGCGGGCACTGCGCTAGTTAAGTGCAGATGTGCAGACATCTGCATGGTAATAATGTTTCCAGAGCATTCACATAAAAAGTAGAAATCTGTTGAGAAAAAAAGATCTCAGCACATTGTCTGCTTCGTAGCTGTTACAAAGCTTTCGATCATATCGCATGATTATCAAAAATCATCTCCCTCAATTGTAAATATTCAGAATTCATGACCAAGATTCATCCTTGAAGACTGCAGTTGCCAAAATGTCCATCTACAAGCTAAAAAAAGTAAAATACAAAAAAATGATCTTATTTTATATCAAGCATATATTATACAAATTCCATCAAGGGATCTTTGTTTGACTTTGTTAATTTACTCAACCATCCCAACCTTGTGAGAAGATGTGATTTTAAAAAATGTAAAAATCTACATGTGTCATGAAGTGTGGAAAAAAAATATGTTTTGCGTGTGAGAGCTAGAATTCTCTTAAACCATAGATTATATAGCATGACATCTTTATGTTCCCCTCATAGCCAGAAGTCAGACAAAGAAGAATGACAAAAAGGCTCTATTCTATTTTTTGCTGAGTGAATTTATTAAAAAATTCCTCTTGAATACTGCTTTCTGGGTGGCTTGTGCCTAATCTCAAACATGAGGTGATGTGGAGCGAGTCCAACACAAACCTTCCTCTCAGACAATGGCTCGCCTCGGTAGGTAATGTCCTCACTTTCTGGATTCCACACGGTTTGCAAACACAAAGGCACCTTTCCTCCCTGAACATAATCATTTTTATGAAGTACGTGAAGAACTAGACCCAATAATTCCACAGTAAACAACATTAAAAGGGAGCCGGGGGCTGGTTTCGTGAGGTTACAACCCTGCGCTCTGGGTTAAATACTGTTCTGCTTCGCAAAACACATTTCGATGGCTTTTCATAAATGGGAGAAATGGCTCTGTATTGCAGTCATTCTGGTGAATGTATAGTATCCCATTATGTAGGTGAAATTACACTTAATTAATTTCAAGGGGAGGGCAGCTGGGGTTGAGGGAGGCCGTGTTCCCATGGTTCATATCAGGGTTGAAGGAGCGTTCTAATTTCTCTCAGGCCTGGCGAGTGAATGGAAAGGCCTGTTTTTTGAGGTGGATGTGTGGGCCTGATCTTTTGGCCACTCGGGGACGTGATGTCGGTCTGTTCGCCTCCTCCGGGAAAACCTACATGTGTGCCGGGTGCAGCAGTGCTCAGTCTTAATGCTGCCTGACAGCTCATGGCTGCGTGTTCAGCTGCTGGCGTTTATGAACGGAGGTCTTGGCTTACAGGCTAACAGCGGAGGCGGGCAGGGCGGCCTGGGGTGGAGTGCCGGGCTCCACCGAATAATCCTCCAACGGTAGCAGTGGCGGCGTGGAGCGACTATGCTGAGCTATCACTGAGATCACCGGGTCTTTCCCACCGGCTTCACTTCTGTCTCAACAAGAGGACCCCCGGCCGGTGTAACATTTCATCACGTAATTAGATTACTAATGTAGTGTGAAATGAAATTGAGGGGGATGTTTCGAATGAAAACCAGGCATTTTTGTGTTTTTTCTCCAAAGGTGCCAGTAAAGTCCACGGCTTCCTTCACAGGCGGCGTATTACAATGGTGTATCCAAGGTCTCCTGCACTTGCCAGTAAAAACAAGTGCCTTATAATTGCTTTCTCTGAACCCCACCTCTCATCTCGAAGGTGCTCTCGCACTCATTCCAAGGTTATTTCAGAATAAAACAATTATACACACGCAGGTTGTAGTTGCTTCATGACCTCCCAAGCACTTACAATGGCTTCCAGCTGTCTCATCGGGACTCTTAGGGAATATTTTTTAAACCTGAGTCACTTTGGTAATAGCCGTACAGTTGATTAGCGAGGCCTCATTCCAGAGGTGAAAGATAATTGTCCCCACCTTGAGCCCCCCCCAAACAAAAAATAGGGTATTAGATATCTAGGGTATCTAATAAAAGCAAAAAGGGAAAAAACAAGGCACCCATCTAGGAAAAATATAAAGAAGCCTTTATTAAATTTATATGGCTAGAAAAAGGCTAAGACAGTTTAAAAACGTGTTTCAGCTGGGAGCCTTCATCAGGGAGTGAAACCATGTGGTTACAAACAGCAGTAGGTGGTGCTATCACTTGTTGGCAATAGACTCATCAGCACAGAAACAGGAAGCCACTTCCACATCCAGACAAGAAGGGGTGACAAAATCAACAAGGTCAGCACATCACAACTATTATACTTATAATATATACACTCACCGGCCACGTTATTAGGTACTAGGGGTGTGACGAGACACTCAGCTCACGAGATCGAGACGAGACGAGATTTTAAGAAAACTAAACTACAAATTATATGAATGCCTGGACAACAGACTTTTATTTTACTGAGTTGCACATGGATTTTATAACTCTGTAAGCGTTAACTTTTAATGAACTTATTCCTTTTAATGAACTTTTTCCTCTAGAAATTGAAACTAAAATAGAATGTTATAAAAGTTAAAATATATATAAAAAAAATTGTCCTTTTTTCAAGTGCAAACAATATGTGCAAAACAAAAAATTCTTCTGTCAGCAGGCGCAGTTGTTGATTTGAGTACTGAGCTCTGGTAGTGCTGTAAATGTCTCTGCATTGTGCTCGTATTCGCCGCGCTGTACAGCATTGTTTGCATACAGTGTCTGCATATTGTCCGTGTCTTATCAGTCACTCTCTTACCATTTGTCATTTCTGCCGGGAACCCAAAATGCTGCCAAACAAATGATTTAAAAGTGGCGGGGGCGTCGTCAATAGTAATACCTGTGTTTTCCGTCATTCTGGCTGCTTGCTGGATAAATCTCGCGAGACAGAATTTTAACGCGATGGGCAATCTCGTCAAATCACATCTCGCGAGATCTCGTGTGACGAGATTTCATCACACCCCTATTAGGTACACCATGCTAGTAATGGGTTGGACCCCCTTTTGCCTTCAGAACTGCCTCAATTCTTCGTGGCATAGATTCAACAAGGTGCTGGAAGCATTCCTCAGAGAGTTTGGTCCATATTGACATGATGGCATCACACAATTGGCGCAGATTTGTCGGCTGCACATCCATGATGCGAATCTCCCGTTCCACCACATCCCAAAGATGCTCTATTGGATTGAGATCTGGTGACTGTGGAGGCCATTTGAGTACAGTGAACTCATTGTCATGTTCAAGAAACCAGTCTGAGATGATTCCAGCTTTATGACATGGTGCATTATCCTGCTGAAAGTAGCCATCAGAAGTTGGGTGCATTGTGGTCATAAAGGGATGGACATGGTCAGCAACAATACTCAGGTAGGCTGTGGCGTTGCAACGATGCTCAATTGGTACCAAGGGGCCCAAAGAGTGCCAAGAAAATATTCCCCACACCATTACACCACCACCACCAGCCTGAACCGTTGAATGTCGCAGCAGAAATCGAGACTCATCAGACCAGGCAACGTTTTTCCAATCTTCTATTGTCCAATTTCGATGAGCTTGTGCAAATTGTAGCCTCAGTTTCCTGTTCTTAGCTGAAAGGAGTGGCACCCGGCGTGGTCTTCTGCTGCTGTAGCCCATCTGCGTTAAAGTTTGACATACTGTGTGTTCAGAGATGCTCTTCTGCCTACCTTGGCTGTAATGGGTGGTTATTTGAGTCACTGTTGCCTTTCTATCAGTCTGGCCATTCTCCTCTGACCTCTGGCATCAACAAGGCATTTCCGCCCACAGAACTGCCGCTCACTGGATATTTTTTCTTTTTTGGACCATTCTCTGTAAACCCTAGAGATGGTTGTGCGTGAAAATCCCAGTAGATCATCAGTTTCTGAAATACTCAGACCAGCCCTTCTGGCACCAACAACCATGCCACGTTCAAAGTCACTCAAATCACCTTTCTTCCCCAAACTGATGCTCGGTTTGAACTGCAGGAGATTGTCTTGACCCTGTCTACATGCCTAAATGCACTGAGTTGCCGCCATGTGGTTGGCTGATTAGAAATTAAGTGTTAACGAGCAGTTGGACAGGTGTACCTAATAAAGTGGCCGATGAGTGTATATATATATATATATATATATATATATATATATATATATATATATGTATACGTAACTAACTATAGTTACTATTAACTATATAAACTGAAAAACTGTAAGATTTTGGCTCTACTTACATTTTTTTTAAACACACTGCTATTATTTTGAACACAACTGTATTTTTCGTTTCATGGTGCCTTTAAGTTAGAGAGAAGATGAGAAGTTCATTCCAAAAAAAGTTCTAGGATTCTTTCAAAATGTGCAGATTTGCAGTTTTATTTTTTCAGCTGTATGTCTTTATATAAATGTCTTTGTGTTTTGGACAGTTGTCTCTGGTCCAAATATGGTCATGGGAGTGACACAAAAACAAGATGGTGACAGCCACAATAAAGCTGCAAGACTCCACAAACCAACGGGCGACGTCACAGAGGCTGCGTCTCTTATTTATTCAAACTATGGGATGAACACACCACCCTTCATCAGACAGAAGTTTAAATATTTCCAGCATTCAAAACCTGGAAAAACTGAGAATTGTCGTAAAACACGAAGAGATAGGCCAATAGAAACGTTTGGCCAATGTGGACTGTCTGGTTAGAAAACTGCTGCAATAAAAATTATGAAGAGACTTCTTTCTGGGGGTAAAAAAAACACATGAGGAGAAAAAAGAAAAACGTTTTAGATAAACACAAATAAATTGAATTTGCTGTGTGTCAGTGACCTGGGGAATGACTAAACCAGAGCCTGGGCTGCAGGCCCCTGTAGATGCATCAGCAGTGGGAGGCGCTGGTGAAGGGGCTTGAATGGCACATAATGTATTTTTCTTCAGGAAGCGGAGTTTTGCTGAGGCTTGGAACCCGTTTCCACATCATATGTCAGGTACAAAGAGCCCACGAAAAACTGCACGTCACTTTTGTGAACTCACTCTCTATTCACTTCCTTTATCCATTTCCCGGTGGTTATTTTTCTTGCACACAGGGACGTGTCGAGTATTTCAGGTGCTGTGTACATAGACAGGAACTCTCCTGATTTCTGCCACCGTTATAGAAAATGCATTCGGCTTTAATTGATGCTCTGGTGCATGCATCACGTGTTCATGAAGGATGTAGAGAGGCACATCTGGTGACAATCAGCGGGTATCAGTCTTGACAGCGCAGCTGTCAGCATGCATCTCCTGCAACAAACCATCTCCTGCCTCAGGGGCGAAAATCCCATTTCATTTATGGGGGGACAATAAACATACATTTTCAGAGAATAATTTCTAGAGGGCATGAAAAGAAAAATCCCATACTATCTTAACAATATGGCCCAATCTTCTTCTCTCTCTCCCTTTGCAACTTGCCTTGCAGGTATAAGCCCTCAGCATGTTCAAATATTTTAAACAATCATATGAAGTAATAATAGTAGTTATAGCAGTCTTACATATTTATTTATACTTATAAATAAGACAAAGGAGATCATGAATCAATGAGAGTAAAACTGTGAAAATCTTTCATGGAGGACCCACGTCCCTCTCTCTCTCTTCTTTTCTTAGTTGCTGTTGCTATGGTATCGTTAGAGCTAGTTAACGATCATTAGGTCTGATCTTAACCAGCAAATTGTTAAAAAAAATGCAGATTTTGGACAAATTTTGGTGGTGAGATAAATGATTGATTGGCTTTGACATATTCGTTTGATTGGTTTCTTCCATGTAGCTAGCTAGTAGCTAACTGTCAAAATTTGCTATTAGCCACTAGCCCCGCCCACTGGAAAACAGCATCTGGGCCAAACCACTTAAAAAAAAGGGGGGGGTTAAACACATTGTTTTACATTCACCAGTGCTTGTGTTGTGTGTTATTGCACATTTTTCTAATATTCAAAATTATTTATTTGTATTTACAAAGATTATTTGGTGGGGCAACTTTGTGAAGGGGGGGGGGTCATGTCCACTGTGTCCCGCCCCCCTAGATCAGAACTCCCGCACCTCCTCCCTTACATTACCCAGAGACGTTTCTTTGCCCCCCACCCCTGAACAGTTGCCAGGAGCTTGTTTGTACAGATGACTCCTGATCGCACGCCGCTCACAGGGGGATAAAACGAGGCCTCGACCCTCAAAGTGCACTTTGCCTGCCAGTCGCACGGAGCTGTGTTCATGTGTGTGTGCTCAGCAATTTACTATTAAGAGAGCCGCTGCTGCAAAAACACAGGACTAAAACAAACAGTTTGATGTGTTTGCTTTATAAAAATCTTCACAAGGCCGCTTTGCTTTTATCTTCATACTGTCCATTTCTGACTTTTATTTTATCCTTTTCTTCTTTCCTTAAGTTTAAACATCAGCTTGGCCACAGGTTGCTGATGAAAACCAGAGGTGGAAAGTCACAATTACTAAAATACTGCAAACAAGTGCAACTTTGATGACCCACTGGAAGCAAACAAATCACATCACATCGCCTCTGCTACTCCTTGTTTGTCACTACGGCCGTGTTGACATTTACTGAGATGTTTACTCCACAGTATCAACAAAGAAAGGCCGTTTCCTGTGTTTGATGGTGATATTTAAGCTTTGTTTTTTAGCCTGTTAACATTTCTTAGCGAGCCCTGATTTGTCTGTTTGGTATGTCAGGGTTGTTATAAAAGTGGAATTTCCAAAAAGGCAACAATTATTTTCCTCCACTCCATCTTCATGATGCAGCTTCCTGGTTCACCTACAAGACACTTTGTTCATTTCAATGCAAATGTTGCCCTAATTTGTATCGAGGTAATATTTTTAACCTCTCAAGTGCTCCCTTTTTCCATGCCACTAATCAGTTCTGGGACCCACAATTCCTTGTGAAACGATTTGCTCGTGTCCCAAATAAAAAATAGTTTTCATGTCCAAAGACTGTAATCCTTTAAACTTGTATGCATTGTTGTATTTACAGAGAGAATCATGCTGTTTGCTTTAGGCTGCATCAGTAAAAAAGACCACAAAGAAAGTGAAGCCACTCATGCATACTCTCTCTCTCTCTCTCTTCAAAGTGAACCACTGTTTTTGCAAAATCCTGGATACATTTAGTGGCACCTGATCAACATCAACATGAGATTCAGACATTATTCTAACATATTTCAGACCTGCCTCAGTCACATTTACAGCAGAAATTTCATGTAGACGTTCGTGTAGAGTAAAAAAAAGAAGATAAATACATGGAAGTTGGTTTGTGCTCTGTGCGTGCACCTCTGCTAATTAAAGACATGTTATTTGAAGTTTTTGTGCTCTCTGCAGTTTTAATTATGCACCAATATTTGTGCTGAAATAGGAAAAAACTGGAACCTGCTCCATTTGCTCAATCAGGCACAAAACAAAGGAAGATTAGACCCAGAGAGCGTTAAAACGGGGAGATAGATGTATATATATATATATATATATATATATATATATATATATATATATAGATAGATAGATAGATAGATAGATAGATAGATAGATAGATAGATAGATAATGATGTGTAATTCATGGTGCTATCAGCAGCAGCACTCCAGTCTTTGTGCTTTTGTCTACTTGAATCTGGTAATTATTGATATTTCCGTTTACATATTTGGGATTAGACACTTTCCTTTAAAGTCAGTCAGTCATTTTCTATACCTGCTTATTCCTCATTAGGGTCGCAGGGGTCTGCTGGAGCCAATCCTAGCGTGTTACGGCGAGAGGCAGGGATACACCCCAGATGGTCGCCAGCCAATCATGGGGCACACACACCATTCACTCACACACTCACACCTACGGGCAATTTAGAGTCACCAATTAACCTGAGCATGTTTTTGGACTGTGGGAGGAAGCCGGAGTACCTGGTGAAAACCCACGCAGACACGGGGAGAACATGCAAACTCCACACAGAAAGGTCCCAGACCCAGGACCAAGGAGGTCTTGAACCTGCGACCTTCTTGCTGTGAGGCAACAGCGCTAACCCCTGCGCCCCTTGCCATTTTTAACAAACTACTAAATTATAATGAAAAAATAAGTTTTATATTTTGTAAAATTATACAAATTTAACCAAAATGAAGTGATTTTTGACAGTGAACACACACAAGCTTTGAACATAGTAGTTTTCTCTTTCAATTGCTTAATCATTTTCTGAGCAAAATCACCAAATATACAATGGTTTCTTCTACTTAATTGTAATTATTTTTGTGATTTCTTAGTTTTTACTGACAGTCTAGACAGTATTTTTTGGGTTTTGACTGTTGGTGGGACAAAAAAAACAAACTTTGAGATAAATTATGTGCACGAAATCTAAAAAAATGAACAATTAATTGATGATGTATTTGGAAGACTAACTGATAATAAAATAATAATTAACTGCAGATTGGACTGTGACTTACAGATTGAGAATGAGGATAAACACACCACGTTGTCAGACAGACGTTAAAAATTGTTTCCTGTATTCATAACCAGGACAAACCAATAAAAGAAACTGCCGTAAAACATGAACAGAGAGATAACGTTTTGCTTATGTGGCTGGGACTGAAAACTGCTGCAATAAAAGCTATAGAGAATCTATCTGGGGGTAAAAGAAACAAATCAGGGGAGAAAAGAAGTTTTAGACACACAAATAAAATGATCCTGTGTGTCAGTGACCTGGGGAATGAATAAACCATCCCTACTTTCCCAATGTGTCTCAGTGTCTTCTTGAATCTGGCAGTTTCTAATGTTTAACATTGACCCATTTGGCTATTGACCCTTTCCTTCAATGTGACAGAGAGATATTTGTCATTATTAATTCAAAAAAATGATATTCTATAAGAAAATGTTCTTTATTTTGATAAAAACAAAACAGATATTTAGTCAAATGAAGTAATTTTGGACAGTGAACACATGAACACACACACACACACTTCGAGCATGGAGGTTTTCTCAGGTTGCGTTCTATTTTCTTCACTGAGCATCTCAGAGAGCCAAGGCAGCATTCTCCCTCTGTGGTATACCCTATCGTGCTGCAGTAATCCCACATTTCCATGTTAAGGGAAGAGAAAACATCATTTTTGTTGTGATCACAGAGAGCTAACCAAACTGATCATTTTTCAATAAGTGACGGTTACATGACAACTAATTGAACGTTAGGATGTCTCCAGCTGGGATGAATTTGTCTAGTTTTTGTTTATATATCCTTAAATGACATATACGGTTTCTTTACATATGTTGAGGGGGGTTAAATATGCTGATTGTTGCTCTGTAGGTGGGAGCTTATTCAGCTCCATTTTACAGATGGTCTGCAGTTTATTGGCTCATGGGAGCAGGACTGTACAGAACACGAGCTCTGGACGGTTTTTGAAACAACTTTACAAATATCAGTTGTAGTGAGGGCACGCTCCGAGCTTCACGATTAACCTCTGTGAAAACATTTTCCACGCAGACATTTGATCTTAACTAAATACTGCCACAGCTTTAAAACTGCAAATTATGTATAGACAGGAAATATTGGGTGACATTTTGAAAGATTCCTGAGTTAGCATAAAACTCAAGCTGTATTTAACTCTATTAATTGGTTATTTTAGAAAAAAAAAAAGAGCAAATGACAAGTTGCAGCTGGGGTGCATAAAGCAAACAATGAAAGCAGTGCACCTGATTTTTTAACAGCACTAAACCGATGCCAGAATATAAAGTGAACCACAGGAATATGGTGCTCCAAGGATATGGTCAGTGCTGTGTTCAGGAACAGGCAGGTTTGTGGCCAAAAGATTTGTGTTTCCAGACGCGCTGTCAGAATCTGGGTCAAGAAACTATATGGGAACGTGTGCAACCGTGTGACTGCGATGGAGGTTAAGTTGTGCTCAGTTGACCTTCCCTGCTGGTTTAAATCAAACACCTGTGATTCATTTATTTGACAGAGAGGATTCGTGTCATCACAGCCCTCTACAGCAGAACATATTCACTTTGTTTCTACCTTTCAGCAGCTTCACTGACTGTTTGCGACAGTATTGAGCTCTTTTAATCATGTAAGACTGCTCAACATAAATCTCATTGAAACCGGCCCAGTTTTCATCAGCTCTTAACGGGGTACATGTGGATTAGAGTTATAGGGCTGCATGATCAGTCCCAGTCCAGAATTTGCCATTTAATTTCCTGTCTGCAGATATATGGAGTAATAAGAAAAAACACACTTCTTAATGACAGGAGTGGACTGATTTAGACCCATTATTTTAATATAGGTAAGTTGAAGAGTTTCAAAAGTATTCATATTCTTAGATATTGGTGTGAGGGTGAGATGGAATGTGGAGTCTCAGGGGTAACGTAGAGCTGTTGTGTATAAGGAGCCGGAAGCTGAAACTCTTGACTTACATGATGATCTATGTTCTAACCCTCACCTATAGTCAAAAGCTGTCAGACACCATTGCTTCATCAACTGAAATATAACATTCTATGTTTTAACAGTTTTATAAAACTCTTATTTCTCAAATTGATTATTCAATTGTGTGAACAACCTTGCAACTGATTTACTCAACTGGTTGACAGAGAAAAAAAACAGTAGAAATATAAGTAGAGGTACAGTCAAAATTTGAAAGTCTGTCAACACTGATTGCACCTTGTAAACTGGGCAGTGTGGGATACAACTCATACGGGCTCTGGAGATGTTTGTTTTACATGTTAAAGGCAACAGGCAACAGTAGACCTTCAACAGGCAGTCATACCCGTTTAGGGTCCATTCTCATTAGGGTCACAGAGGTCTGCTGGAGCCAATCCCACCTTACTGCGGTAGGGAGGTCACCAACCTATCTTGGGGCACACACACCATTCACACCTCACTCACACCTACGGGCAATTTATAGTTAAACTCTGGGAGGGT
Organism: Lepturacanthus savala; assembly: GCA_030544235.1. NCBI lineage: Eukaryota > Metazoa > Chordata > Actinopteri > Scombriformes > Trichiuridae > Lepturacanthus > Lepturacanthus savala. Next base: position 29,402,979 of record CM060464.1, on the reverse strand, counting down.
GTTGCAGGAAAGTGGAGAACCTGGAGAGAACCCACACAAACATAGGGACAACATGCAAACTCCACACAAGGAGGTCTTGAACCTGCGACCTTTTTGCTGTGAGGCAACAGCGCTAACAACTGTGCCACCCCATTCACACAATCATACATAAACACTTTGTACACATGCAAACACACAAGCACACAGATATACATGCACACACTTTTACAATACATGTTTTTTTTGTCCTAATCTTGGACCTAAATGTATTATATTTCAATTATATTACATTGCATATGTGTATGTACTCTACATATTTAATGGTTGTAAGTTTAATAACTCAACAGTTTTACAAATGACAAGGGTTGGAAATTAGCCATAGACTGGAAACCTGGATCTGTGGTATCTGCTCTGTACCTTGTACACTGTAATGCATCAAGCATTTGTCCCTGTCAAATTAATAAGTAAAATAAAAACAAAAACCTTGTGTTGTGACCAGAAATAATGGAATTGTGGTTACAAGTGTCCAAAATTTCATTTTCAGGTGATCTGAGCTCAGCCTTAAACATGAGGTGAGGAGCTTGGACATCCGGGGGAAAGACTAGAGCTGCTTCTCCTTCGTGCCAAAGGCCAGCTGAAATGGTTTAGGCATCTGGTTAGGATCCTCCTCAACGCCTCACTTTGGAGGTGATCCAGGTACTGTATGTTCAGTAGAGAGATTCCGGGGCAGACCCAGGACACTGCTGGAGGTATCACAGGTCTCATCTGGTCTGTGAGTGCTTTGGGAACCCACTGGAGGAGTTGGAGGGCGTTGCTGGGAAGAAGGCCCTCTGTGTAACCCTAACCCTTGTTTTAGATAGGTGGTGGTTGTTTTTTAAAGCATTTTATGAGACCAACTGATAACAGATAATAGGTAACAAATAAATCAGAAAGATTCAAGTTAAAAGCCCAATAAATTTGACTCAAAGGTGAAAAATTAAGCCAATGTGGACATTCCAAAAACTGCAGACTGGCTCCAAAAAAACAATCCCCACGGACCCCATGTTACAGTACAATGACCAACTTTACAGCATAAAGGAACATTTGCTGCTTTAAGTGACAGGTACTAGCTCCCTGCTGGGCGTAGCTCCTCCCCAGCTCCACGTCTTAGTCCAAAAAGTCATTTCTGGCTCCAATAAACCAAGATGGTGATCGCTTAAATGCCAAACTGGATGCTTCAAAATGTGAGTCCAGTACCCAATGGATGACATCATGGTGACTATGTCCATTATTTATACAGTCTTAAGAAATGTTTTCAAGTGTTTTTCAAACTGGTTTTGAACTGTTTCAGGCAAAATAAAGAGTATTGCTCAGGATTGCAAAATCGTTTTCCTCATCATTTGTTTGCAAATGAGACAACGAATCAATGCTGTCACTGACAGAGGTTTTCCTGAGAACAACTTTACTCACCTGTAAACTTTACGTACTGGCTTAGTACTGGCTTTACATTTGGTAAAATCTATCAGATAGTTTTAAAACAGCCAAATATGATGATGCGGCAGCTGAAGTTTATCTATAAATGATTTAGACTGGGTTCAACCTTTGAACCACAATCCATGAGGGATCACGGTTGATGCAGTTTGGTGGTCTACTACAAGTCAAGAGAGGCACAAGAGGCCACTTCAGAGGAATTGGTGAGCTGTAGAAGTAGCGTGAGCTGTGCATGTGGCGTGACCTGCGTCAAGAACTCACCAAAAAACAATCAGATGGAATCCATATGCATCCCATAACCCTTTATAGTCGAAAACCACTTTTCGTCTCGCAGTGGGTGTAGCTGTGGGTTCAGATTCCATACGTCCGATGCAGAGCAGAACGCTCCAAGTGTTTGGCTTTCCCTCCAGACTCTCTGATTTCTTTATGATTCGCCAATACAGGGGCATTAAATCTGTTTGCACTGGCCGGGCTCAACATATATGGACATATGTTTCATCTCAGCATAGATAAAACCACAGCCTGTCAGTCCCTTCTGTCTGTGGCACAGAAAAGTGTCTGTCTCAGTATTTTTCCGTATATGTTTTTAAAAGGTCTAAATGTCATTTACACATGATGCTGGATAAGGTTTGACTCTTTTAATGTTCATTTTCTTGGCCTTGGAACTATTTAGCTCACTGTCAGAGTAGCCACAAAATATAATAAAACCTTCATTACCCATTAGTGATCTGAAATATAATATTACCAGAAAAAATACTGTTTATAGATACCACAATTAAGAAATCCATGAGAAAATGTCCCAAGAAACACCACTCAGTTTAATAGCTTGAATGCGATAACTCTCTCAAGAGAGTTTTTGAGAAATGTTGATTTCATATAAAGTTTGGAGCTGTCATATGATTTGTAAATTGATCCATGTTACACTTTAATATTCCTCTGAAAGCCATTGCATCTCTGTCAAGCTAATAGGGTCAAATTGGCTTTGGAAGCCGATCCAGGGTCTGCTTTGCAATTTCCTCAGCAATATGTTAGGTGAGGGGTTAAAGCAGGAATGCTGACTCCCAGTCAGGACTCCCAGAAACTAAAGGACCATGTCCAGAGTGTTTAATTCTCTTAACAATTCATTCAATATAGCTTAAAATTCCTGTAATTAATCAACCTGTCGTTTTACATCCAAAGTCATAAGAACGCAGAGCCAAAACACCAGAGTGTAGTACAGTCCAAATATTTATGTAACTATCTGTAATAATCTAAGACTTGATTTCAGCTTTGGGTCTGCTTACACGGTTCAAAAACAGTGAAAATAACAATGTTCTCCTTTAGGGAAAACAACTCAATTCACAAGCTAAATTCAGTTGTTGAACCATTTATGCAGTTTGCCAAAATCATCTGACATTTTACTTACACATTGTTCTGTAGCTAGCTCATAGTAAACATAGCAGTAGTTTGCTTACTTATTTCAAGCCAAACTGACATTGGTATTGACATTACGAGTGAATAACAAATGAAGGTTTTTCTGATTCGTTCTGTGTTAAATACTGTTGATTATTTTCCCCATTAGATAAAAACAAAAAAAAAAATGTATGTGTATATATTACTTGAGTAATGAGAATGACATTTTCTGTCACTGTATACGTTATATATAATTTGATGTCATGGTAGCGATAATATTTATTTAAAAGTGATTGTAATGTCAGGTTTTGACCCTCATCTTTATTGGTTATGATAACATTGGCCGCATTTGTAATCTGTAAACCGAGACCCGGGAACATGGAGATGTTGCGAAAAAAGAAATCAACGAGGGCCAGAAACACAAGCAGTCAGCCAGATCATCTAAACAACGTTTTTAAAAGGGCTATGTGGAAGTTGCAGAATTTCCTTCTCAATTGCAGCACCCTTTCGACAACATTTACATGAGTGCTGCTCACACACATCCTCGTATGTCCTCGCAGCAACAAGAGATTATTGGAGGTGATGGGTTTTCCACTTTATATTTATCATAACAACACAATCCATCTCTAAATTTGTGTTTTGCACAATGCTTCAGCAAAATGCAGCATGTTGCTCTCCCCTCATGTAGTTTACACACACACATACACACACACACACACACACACACACACACACACACACACACACACACACAAACCAAACATAACCAGAGAATCTGAATGAGAATGTGAAGTCAGATTACACTTTAGGACTAATTCACTATCATGAGAATCAAAGAAGGGTAAAATATGTTCTGCTCTCACTCTGGTGCGTGTTTTCTGCTCCTTTGTTAAGGATTGGCCATCACATTAGCTGTAGTGATAATCTGCTGTCAGATATATTGTTGTGGTGGATACTGGTGAGGTAGAAAGCCACATGGGGCACATTCTTCAATCCAAAACCTTTAGATAAAAGTGGATAAAAGGCTGTTATAGTACACTGTGAAAGTCGGTAAGGGTCTCATTTGTAGATATGTTACAACCCATTAAATCCCAAAGGATTACAACAGGAACATTTCTTCAAAAAATTACACACAGGCCCTTTAATGATGAGGAAGCGTGCACCTGAAATTTGGGTAAAAGGCCCTGATAGAGACAGAGCAGAGTGTTATACTCCAGCATGTGCAACCATAACATGCAACCAAGCACTCAAACCAACTGAAACGCTGACAAAATGCCTGTAGTGAGGTAAAAACATTACATTTCATCACATCAGAGGATTACTTTACACGGTCTATGAGGAGAAGATTACCCTGTTGGTATTGCCTTCCACCATCCAGCAGAAAAAAAACATTACTTCAATGCTGGATCATTAATTCAAGAATAAAAATTATTTTTGGAAAATCATGTTAGAGTTCTCCTTTTCTTCTTTCTTTCGAAAAATTTCAGTTTCAAAATGTCAGTACAGCTTCAGTGTTCTTTTTTACTACTCTATCTACTCTGTAATACTCTGTCAGTTCTACTTACATATAACTGAGTGCAACACCATCACCTCCCCTGAGGGGAGACTCTATTAGTGTAATCATTGTGTTGATTATCATTATTTGTATGATTTATAGTATGAGGCAACTAAAACATGTTGGTAGTTTGTGTTTTTAGGTTACACCACATGGTATTTTTGACATTTTCCTATAAACACTTCTGCCTTTAGATTGTAAATGGACAACCCATTGTACAAACTGGACATTAACTGATTGGCTTTTTACAACTTACATGATTTACTGACCTCTTGTTTTTAGTTTTTTGCCTTGTTGGGACTCTTTTTTGACAATGCTGCCATGCTCCCAGTTCTCCTTAACTTTGTGAGTGTATTGTTATTGTAAGAAGGAATGATGACCAAAACTACAAAACTAAAAACCCACGTTGTCATATACCGGAATGATAATTTATAGGCTCACAATCTGGGAAGCATTATGTTCAAAACATTCGCCTGCAGTGAGAAGTCAAGATGCTTTTGTCTGCCTGCTGACAGCAGTGTGGACTGAGACTGACCATGGCCCATCTCTCAATTCCCAATTTCTTTGGAAACTAATTCAGGACTCTGCAGCCTCCAAGGGTTTTGGCACCGATATCAGAATTAAAACCACTTCTAATTGGCGAGAGCAACCTGGAGCGTGAGGAATTTGACTTTGTTAGTGACTGCTGACATGCTCAGTTACACAGCACAGGGCTGACAGATTGCTGCAGGTGAAGGGGAACTGGTGCTAGCACATCACAAATGATAGATTTGACTTAACAACAAATTTTATAGTGTTTTTCTCTTTCCAGTTTCGTGATACGGTGACAGCAGTTTTGGCATTAGCTCAGAAAAGAGCTGCTAGTAAATACATCGATAACACAATGTGTTTATGCAAAGCATATTTTTGGCCTTTTTTCTCACAATGGCAGTATAAGTGGATGATAAGTGAAGGAAAATGACTCTAAATGTTCTTGTCAGCACTTTCCAGACATCCAGCGAGAGCCACAAATGTGTTTGAATTATATGCTAATAATGGTAATTGGCAAAAGAAATGTGCGTGATTGGCCCCAATAGCCCATAAATAACAAATGATGCCCCTGGTCACATGAAAGAAGAACAATAATAGTCCCATGATAGTAGCTTCAGCTCTTGGATTAGATCTGACCACTGTCCTCATGATGACACAGCAGAGCCTCGTTGGTTGGAAAGAACAGAACTTAAGAAAACTAGCTGAACTTTTAAGAGAACTTTTAAACCACATGGTTTCACTAAAAACTGATTTTTGACACATCACATGCATGAGGCAGATGGATTTCATCATCTGCCTCATCAATTCGACACCTAGAAATGATGTTTGGAGCAAGAAGTAAGATACAGATATAAGGATAATAAACACAAGGACAGAAATCTGCATATGACTTGATAATCGACTCTTATAATGTGTTCTGCTATGCTTGTGTATCTGGGATTTGCCACAAATCTTCAACTACAAGAATGTATTTGAAGTGTTATTATACTGTATATAATATCGTTTTAGTTTTAAATACATACCCTCTCTACAACGAGGCTGCACAACATCTTCAGGCTGCTTGTTAATTGCTAAAATGGCTGTTGGTTAAAGCAACTTCTACAGTGACCAGTTTTCATGCATCAAAACATTCAGAAAGATATATCAAATACTGAAGAACCATCCCAAAGAACCTCATCACTTATGTTTTAAGATGTAAAAATACTGAACTTTGAATATCAATTTCTGATATAATTTTATATGGAAAAAGTTTAGTTACCTCAAACTCTTTCTACTTGATGTAAGATCCTAATAAGTCTCCTAATTTACTGAAAGGTCATTTCTCAGTGTATGTGATCTGGCTGTTAGCTTCCACTTCACACTTGAGAAAGTTGCCTATTCCACTGTGGTTGGTTTTTAACTAGCTGTTATTTCAGAAATTATGCTCACAAAATTCAAAATTCACAAAATTAATTCACATGTGAAAGGTGATCTGCCATCTGTTGACCTATCATGTTTCAAACTGTCTTATTTTTGCCAAAATATGTTCAGTCCAAAGGAAACCTGTGTTGGTTGGCACACTCCTCTTCTTCTATTTGGTTAGAATTGTTCTGCTTGACATCAATTGCAAGTTCTTTTGATCAATGGACAAAACAAGGTTGCACACATTACACACTTTGCACAAGAACAAAAAATATATATATATATATATATATATATATATATATATATATATATATATATATATATATATATATATATATATATATATATATACACACACCTTATTGGCTATTTTTTAAGCATATGTTCCTTAATCTAAATGTTAGCCAGTTCATGAACTACCTGTACATTTCTGCTTGGGTCAAATTTCAAGTTAAAATATTTGATAAAAATGGTTAAATCTGTGGTTTTCCAGTTCCAGGGAATATTAAAGAGTCTGGGGGGGTTCTGTGGATAACATTTTATTCTGACTCTTGTTTGGGTTGGGTTTGGTCCACAAAACTACCCAGACTGTTTTATAGCTGCATGCCATACTGTTAAAAACCAATGTTCTCTGTGGGTCAGATTTTACTCTATTTTTTGATGACTTGATGTTTTGGTTTGATGAGATTTTCAACACCTCCCTAGAAGTCTAACCCCGAACCAGATTAAATTGCACACTTCACTGGTGATGTCATTTTGTTATTATATCAGTTAGAAGACACGTGTGAGAGTCAGATTCAAAAACATGTATATTATGCTAGTTCTCACCTAGGGAAGCATTAAGCTGTGACCTTTGGTGATTCCATGTCTCCAACCATTTTATAAGTTCCCTCAAGTACGGGCCCATAGAACAGAAAAGAGAGTTAGGTAACAACTCTTTCAGCTTGACCCCGTTTTTCTTTTCTCCAAGAAGAAAATGTGATCAGATTTTTACATAGATATACAAATTATAGTTAAATAAGTGAACAACATGATTAGAGATATCTAGTCTTATTGTTCTCTTTTCATTTCAGGTGAACTTTAAGGAGTAATGAGACACAGCTGAGAAATGAGACATATGCTGACCAGGAGACCTACTATACCACTATTTCAGGTTAATTTTCTATTGCATGACATGGTAAAAATGTTTTGACTGTTTTTATTACTTAAATGACCTAAATAATAGATATATTTTATATAAAATATAAGATAAAAAAGTTGAAACATAGTGTTCTGACATAGTTTAATGTTATGAAAGTCAATGAGACTCCAATAGGCACAAGGAATTTTACATATTTGCATATTGTATATTGTATTGCATATAGCAACAAATCTTTTTCAGCATATTAGGAAAAAAACATATATCATCAAAATGTAATTACATGTAAAAATTATTTAAAAAATAAATAAATAAAGTTTACTTACCCAAGATAGGTTACATTTTTCAAAATTCTGAATAAGAGACAACCTTTGGTCAATGCTCACATGTCAAATGTTCATGAACAAACAGGATATCCTGGTCATGTGACCTGATAAATTGTATGTCCTTCAAAATAAAAGCCCCCTTTTCCCAGCTAGCTCTAAAAACATAGATGCTATAGTAGAGATTTTTAGAAAAAACAAAGTAATTGTTTCCATATGGCAACACAGCAATACAGGGTTAAATAGTGCAAAGACAAAGCTGAGCAGATCAGTCCACTGTTTGATTACCAGGTGATCTCTACACTACAACAATGAGTAATTGGCACCGAGGATGAAGAACAATGTATAAATAATTGCATCACTTTCACAGTTATGTGTTCCTCCTGTTTGTCTCAGTTTTTTTTCAAAGTCAGTTTAGGAGATCTCCCTCTCAGTTGAAAGATGCAGAGATAATATTTTGAGTTGAGTTTTCTCGATGGCATTTCCTGCTGACACTTCTAAATAAATGAGGTGTTGAGTTGTGGTGCCCCTATGTTTTCACTGGGGCTCTTCACTAACACTGCAGCACTCTCACCCTGCACGGCTGCCTATTAATCCACACCTTCTTGATTTATTTTGTCTGGCTGGTATCTTGGCCTCTTTGCTGAGCTTATCATGTCTCTAAACTGGATTAATAGGAGATAAATGAAGTGAGCAGAGTCACAGTTTTAAAGTGCTGGGAGGAGACGGCATCATTGTGTTCTCATTGAGAAAATAAATGCTGCAGCTCAGTTTTGTTGTTAATTGTCCTGGACCACAGAAAGGCCTGGTATGTACATGTTTATCATCGTTGATCCAAACCATTGCACTGAGGTAATTTTATAAGTTCAGTTGAGTTCAAGCCTTTATTGTTCCAAAAGAGGAAATTATTCTTGCAGCAAAGCAGCATGAAAACATGAAACCATGAAAACATAAACATGATAAAGAAGTACAGCAACAAAAAGACGTTTAAAGTGCTGGAACTATTCACACAACTCAAACAATAACATGCATTTATTGCACAACGCGATATATGCTTTATATATAAAGTAGGTAATATTATGATTTGATGTTGATATAATAAAGCATACACATAGGATACAGGATCATCTGTGATGTTCTTTATATTCTAAACTAAAATATACATATATATATATGAATAACCACACTGGTGGTTTTAAATCTTTAAGTAAACTGAGATATCAATCACTCTCCAAAGTATATAAATTGGTGTGGATTCTCTATTTACGAAGATGCCATTAAATCCATGATGATGAACTTGATATAATTTCCCAGGATCATGATGGGATACCATTGATTATGCATAAACACGACCCAGAGAGAGAAAAGACAGTTTGTTTTCGGTCATATTATTCTTCGCCTTGGTCTTGTCTTGATTTAATCTATTAGTGAACCTCAGAGTGCATTAAAACACTTATTCCATGCCCACTTACTAAAGGAAAACAAAGAAGCTTTGTTTAAACCAAAATCTGCTTCTCAAACTTCATGTTTGGTCAACAAAAGGAAAAAGAAAACAATCCAAGGCATCCTGAATTTAGTATATAGTTTTTAATTTAAATGGTTTCTGACACCAATGTAATCAGTTAACCTGATGGTTGGGACTGTTTTACTGGAGTTGCTATCTGCTAACACACTATCAAGCATTATAATGAAGCACTATTGTTACCATGCTTTAGTATGCACTTATTTAGAATATTAGTTAAGCTGTTGACCAAGAGCCAGATGTATTAACGATGCACAAAAACCATACATATGCCATTTCCTGCATATAAACTGAGATTTATAAACACAGAATATACTGTATACATACATCAGACCAGGGACACATGTTTTCCAGAGTCAGCCACGGGTCACATTTAAAGGTAGAAATGGAACAGGGTAAATTTTAAAGACTTAATCGAATAAAACATTGTTTGTTTAGGTGCAGATAGTTTTCGTCATGTATTTATAGAGTTTAATGCATATGTCTGTTTGAGGGGACACCTGTCAGCCATGCAGAAACATGCACTGCATTTTCCACAGCCATGGCATAAACAATACCATGCAAATATCATCCAACTCTACTCATGAGGATGGAAGACTTTCAAAACTCACTTTTTGTGGCAGATCCAGTAGTGTTGCAATATTTCAAAATGGACTGTCAGCTGCTAAAGAATGGAATATTCAGGATTTCTGCTGCTGGAAAATATGAAACAGACACAAGACTGAAGATGGACACTATAAAATATGGACATTTGATGAGTTCTTTTCATCTGACGTAAATATCAGGGAAAGTTTATGCTTCCACTATGTTCCAATGACTAAAAATAGACAGAAATTTGTTCCCGCTTCAGTCTCAGGTGTCACAGTGCAGCTGTGGCTCCGGTTATTTCCCTCTGTTTCCATGTGTTTCCCCTGTGTGTGTGTGTGTGTGTGTGTGTGTGTGTGTGGCTTCCTTCTCTGGTCCTCCCTGTCTCCCTCCTGATTGCAGCTTATTCACTTCACCTGCCCAGCATGTACACTGACTTCCATCAACCACTGAGTTGTTGAACTCAACAGGATCTACTCTGGTTCTCCATCTATTCATCACCAGATCATTGGTCCAACTACAGTGGATTCACAGCCACACACACACACCCCCCAAAAGCCTACCTAAGGAAGGAGGATGATCAATAAACAACTTTGATGATTCAGAAGGTGCCACGTATGTAATCAGGTTGTAACCATGGTAACAACAATTACATTACAGGGTGCACTCTTGACTTCATTATTAGCTGTGTCCGGGTTGGGTTTAAACATAAAACACAGAATTCCTTTTGGGTTTTCACAGAAATCTGCAGCCCGAGGTGCATAAATGCATGTGAATGCATTTAATGTGGATGTATACGGAAGCAAACCTGTTTGTCATCTAAAATATAATAATAATAATAATGTATATACATGCATGTACTTTTCTTTAATCATTGATTTTTTTTAATAATTCAAATAATTATTAAAAAAATAATTATTGAATCATAGTTGGTGTCACTAATCATGCCTATATGCCCACCTTTTAAAATGGATTTTCAGTGAGCTGAGAGAAACTTTCCACTATCAGTAGATGAATTTAAAAACAACATTCTAGTATCAAACTGTGCAGAGAGAAGCTCAGCTGTTTCGGTGTCTGTGCCGTTTGGCACGGAACGACAAGTCTGAGCGCATCTCTGGTTGCTATGCAACGTGAGGCGAGCTGAGCTGAACAAATGCGTTTCTGGTTGGCCAATGGACACGTGGTCACGTTATCAGCATCGCTAATTCTGATTGGTTCAAACCACATGCGTTTGCTCTCACCGAGCAAAATGATGTTGGCACAATGCAGTGCAGAATATACGACTTTTATTATTCATTTTTTAATTGCTATATTGAGCTTAAGTGCCTATTTGAGACAGCTTTATTTTATTTCAGAATTGTATTTATTTAACTGTATTACTGTATTTGTTTTACATTTCGGAATAATGCACCTGGTCTAACTGGTTTAACGTGCTTGACCTTTACTTTTGGATTTAATTCATGAAGCACAGTTCACTAATAAAAAAAATGGATTTCAGATCTTCTCTTCTTACTGTATTCAATTGATTATTCATGCACTACATTGTTTTAATATCCAAGAATTCAAATTCTTTATCAGGAGACCTTTAGCAGATATGACATTAATATGTGATTAATTCGATTAATTAATTGCAAAATCCTGTAATTAATTCGATTAATTTTTTTAATCGACTAACAGCACTACTAATAACATTATTTTTTGTTTTATATCACATGCACCGTCCCTATATGTACAGTATTGTATAATTGGCTCATGAATGCTTCACTGTGAACAGACAAAATGGCTCTGAGTAAAAATTACACGTAATAATATGACATTCAGCATTTAAACTCAAATTACTCGAGAAGAAACTTCACTTTCCAATGAAAACGGACTTTAAATACTAAGCATGATTGGATCAAGTCCAATTTGCTGGAAATCATTCTTTTCCAAGTAGTTGACACATAATAAGCTTTGCTGAACGAGCCGTGTATAGTTTGTCCCTCAGGATCCTCATCATCAGCGTCAACTGAATGTTCCCATTCACTGTGAAACTTAATCCTCAGATATATGTGAAGCAAAGTGGTTTCCTCCCATTATTAGTGTCCCAGTAAATCAAGTCAATGGGGTGTCCCGTTGTGAATGAGGCCTCCTCGTCTGCAGAGCTGATGCCAGTGAAGTCCTATGGGAGATAATAGGGTCTGAGGCACTGTGAAGCCCACTGGACCGATGTGGTTTTCAATCTACCTGAACATTAACCACAATAATTTCTCTTCTTCACAGTAGCTATACATTAAATTCTGTGACACATGTGCGGTCAAATGTTTGCTTTACAGTATGCTCATGATAATAGCTTAAAATTCCAATTAATATCTGTTTTAGGATGAGTGAGAGTGAAAATCCAGGGTTAAGGGTTGCATTTATTAAATAAGGGATTAAATTTCTGCCAATGAACTTTGCTTGCATGTGAAGTTTTGTTTTTTTTTGTTATCAGACAATCTTTCCTTCATTGATTCATAAATCTATTAACAGTTTCAACTCAAGGCTTTTGTCCGAACAGTCCAAATTCCAAATGTATTCAATTTATAATGAATTTCATGAAGGTTGCATCAAAATCATTTATCCCACAGATACTTGTTAAATAACGCTTTACCCTTTTTCCCACTCAACTACTATTAGTTGTACATAAGAGAAGATTTTATTTAAGATGCATAGTATTATATCAGGATATGGTTTTATTTCTCAAAATCAAGGTGCTCAGCTTAGAATAACATGTATTATTTCATTTATTTTTCTCACACACTACAGAGCAGGGCCTCTGGGTACTATTTTTATATGAAAATCATTTCTTTTTCTGTAAAATGATTTGAAATGTTTGATGACTCATCGTGCACTCAGGGGTGTTTACAAAAATTCATCCAATCAAACATGACATTGGGCAAGTACCACATATAAAAGCACACTTCCTTGTTTGTGGATCATATCTTCTAACAGATGAATATGGAGAGGGATAGAAAGAGATGCATCAACAGGCAACAATTCTCCCTCTTGTAGCTGTACACTGCTCCAATATCCTGTGCTACTGGGAAATACATCACAGTACAGAAGCTAAAGACTCCCTGACTTCCATTCTAAGTGTCATGGGAAGCTTGGTAGGACTAAGGAGCAAATAACCGCATACATCACAATAAAAGCCACCATCCATTCAGAGCTTTTTGAACACACTAAGCGGGATCAATCATCCAGCTCCCCTGCTGTTTGTGAATAACCACACTGCCAGTCAAGAATCTCCACTCTTTCTGTGCCTCCCAAGACAGACACTTAGCATCCTACTGTGCCCATGTGGTGTTTTTCAAATCAACTGGGATTCCCTCTTGCCAGTGGTAAACCGAAACCATTCCGCTTGCCCTCATCAGTCAACTTTCTTGTTGTGACCCAGACATACAATACTTTCACTGAGAGAGATAAAACCAAGGTTCAGAGGGAAGGGAAACTCGGCCACGGCTACACCGTCTTTGATAGCTACGTCTGACACCTTGGCTGTTGATCGGGATGGATCGCCATGGTTGAACGCCACTACTAATGATGATGTGAGCACCAAGGGGCAGCGGAGACACATCCATTACATCAAATGGCTTGTGAATTTTATCGATTATCTGCTATTGCCCTAATTTTTCACACATGTTGGGCTTGTTGCACAGTGGCAGTGGAGAACCTCAAGCCAGGAACACTGGTGGTAGCAGCTACTGTGACCTAATGCCTTTAACTCTTGGAGGACCTCTCCATTTCTTCTCCTGGCCCTGGCCAGGAAACAGCTGCCCCTTCAGACAGTGGCTGCTTTATCCTCTGGCGATAGTAGAGAGGAGCTGGTGAAAAGCAGTAGGTCGCTTTAACGGTCGATATTGAGCTTCTTGCAGTAACTTAGTTCAGTCTAGAGCCACAGGGCTCAGTGGAAGAAACAACAAAATATCTTGGCCTAGCAAGAGGTCTGACCCAAACACATGGACCAGGATTTGTACCAATGTGATCTTTGCATGTGGAAGTGTTAAGCAGCCAAGACGGATGACAAATACATGACTAAGGAGACATTTAGACGAAAAACAGCCCCGCATTAAAACAACATGTGGGGTTGTTGGTGGGGTTCAGACATAAATTGCAATCCAGGAAGTGCAGTCTGAGTAACAGATAAACGAGACTGAAGCCAAAATGATCCACTGTGGATAATATATTCAGTTTAAATGCATTTATTTAATGTTTTGCCATGATGATCATCAGGTAAACTAGTTCACATAGCAAAGCAATCTACCAGAAACATGTTGCTTTTGTTTAATTGGCACAAGTGAGCGCTAGCCTCCAACCTCCAGCAAAACTGCCTTGGTTAGTTTTGCTGAGCCTCTTTGCTTTGGAAATACTTTGTTTGGTCTCATATGAAAGAATGAGGGGCATTGCTATCATAGCTGAGTTTTCAGCTGTGCTAGCAACTCTAGCAACTTTTATGTAAGCTAAATGCTAACATCAGCATGCTGATATGTTAACATCAATATTGATATGCTGATATAAATGCTAAATGGATTAGCCTCCCAAACACTTGAATTTTACCCTTTCACGCACTAACGGTGGTGGATCATCAAGGTCTTAGCCAATCATACACAAACAATAATGTGTGTGAGCAATTAGTGGATTTTGGTGTAATTTTATTTTTATTTTACCCAAAGGAAAATTCACCATGCCAAATGCCAAACTGCCGATTTTCCAAGAGGTAGACAACTACTCTCCCTCCTGAGCCACAGTATAATGTTTTTCGTGTTCACCACCTTATAGCACACAAAGTACAGCTGGGGCTGATGGGGATATCATTAAAAGTATTTCATCATGAAGTGATTATATTAGACAAATAAAATAGGTTTCTTGAAGGAAAGTTAAGGGATCACCAAAGTTATTACAAATCCTACCATAGGGGACATGAATGACTGTGCCAAAGTCAGAACCAGAGTGGTGGGCTGACGATTGAAATTGGCACCACTGCCAGAGTGGTTAAAAATATTCAACACTGCATGCAATTGTCAAAAGCGTTTCATTGTCAAATTCCTACTTTTCAAATACAGAGGACTCTAACCCATGTTTCCAAGGAGAAATCCTGCTAAACAAATACATAGAGTACTATATATGGCACCACTGTTAGACAGGGTGATGGCTCATGTGCATTTACACTTAAAGAAGGAGCATTAAACACAGTTCTGTGGCAATTTGATTGGGCACCAAGACCCAACTTCACGGTGGTTTGTCGTCGCCTATATCCGACGCCTCCCAACATCCTGTCTGCGAGAAAAAAAGGTTATAGCTTCACACCACATCGTAAAAGTCCGATCATATCAGGAGAGCATCTCTCCATTGTTAGGATTTGCCCTGGCACCAGCGATTAGACCAAGGGCATCCCTGTTTTATTGCTTTCTAAGTGAAAACAATGGTTATTTGAAACAGTATATGCTGAGTTGACGTACAGGATGTGTTGTGAAATGGTTTGATGGGAAAACTGCAGAAGAAAACCTCAGGACCTTATGGCACCAGAAAGCTGGCAGCTCTCATGATTCAAGACGACACGGCTTCAACTTCCCAGCCCTCTCGTCTCATTTTCGCCTTGAATTTTAATGAGCGAGGGTCACTTGATCCATTGTAGTTATTTTAATGATCGGACTGCATCCGATGAGGTAAACAAAAGATTTTTGCCAGAAAGTTTTAACCATTTCAGTAAAAAAAATCTATAGGGGAGGCAAGGTTTATTAGTGGGATGTGGAGGGAGCTTGTGGACTGCAGCTGGTGTGACTAATCAACAAGAATCCGCACACTCACCATTCCCCTCAGTCATAAACACATTTAATTAAGTTCAAAATTGTAAAATCGTCATGCCATAGACTCCTTCTTCCTGAATATGGTTTGTACAGTAAAAAGGGCAGCCAATCGAGACCAGATGTATTCAGAATTACTGTTTAATAGAGGATAGACTGTCCACATAGCATTGTAAACAATAATCCTTCACATGAAGCAATTTAAAACGTCAGGAGGATGATTGTGAGCAAATAATCAGTGACATATAATTGACTTAGATATTTTGAAAATAGTGTAGCAGAGATGATGGAATCAGAATTAGTTATTTATTTTAACTATGTAGACTTATTCATTTTGTGTACTTCAGCATAGTTTTAACGTGCCTTTACTTGAGTGACTCAATTTAAAGCTATTATATTTTTTTTCCATGTTTTAGAGCGAAAGATTTTGCTTCTCACTTGAATTAATCCGACAGCTATAATATTCATAGCAATCAAGTCAAATTACAAAAACTCTTAGTCTGATTTATGTATTGTTGATCATTTGAGGGCAGGATTAGACAACAAGCTAAGCAAATAGCCCATGTGGCTAACGTGTTAGCAAACAGTTTCCTACGTACTTCTTTGTGTAAAACATGTTGTATTGTTTGAGGTTATTTAGAAGCAGCAGCATCATTATAAAGTTGGTACATTTGTGTCTTAGCATTTTAAGATTTTGAATATATCAATAAAAATAACTTGTTGGGCTGTAGTAAAAAATATTTTAGTTAAAATCAGCTTTAGTTTCAAAATGCTGTTTCTACTTAATGCTTCAGTACACATTTGTATAATACTCATAATAGGTGTCATGCTGCCCAATTTACTTATTTTTGCTTTCTTGTCTTCTTCAATGACTGTTTTGAACTGTATTCCTGTCTTGTTTTATCGTGACTTTTAATGTCTCATGTGAAGCACATTGAATTACTCTGTGTTGAAATGTTCTATATAAATAAAGCTGCCTTGCCTTGGCTAATGAGTGGAGGGTTGTGTTGGAACTTCTACTTAAAGGGTCTGAATATTTATTCTCCAGCACTCTTCATGCAGAGAAATTGTTACGACACTTTAAAGTTAGGTACAAGACTCTCACTTTCTTGTTTATGTTATTTCAGTATGCAGTCAGACAGAGCAGGAAACCGGGACTGGACAGTTTTCCTCGCTAACATCTTTGCATCCCGTGTCTGTAAATGACTCCCAGGCGGCTTTCCCTCTCCTGCTACCCAGCGTGGGATTTACAACGAGATTATGGGGCTCCCCTTTGACCCCAGGGGTTGTGTTCAGCAAGAGTCAAGTTTTTTTTTCTTCTTCTTTTTTTTTTTTTTTTAAATAGACTCAACGAGTGCTCCCTCTCCCTCCCTCCAACTATCCGTCCACTGACTGCACCAAGAACAATGGCTTATTCTCCTGCGCCAGTGCTCCATTACGGGGCCTGTGGCTTGGCAGTGCAGCAGGCCTCAGATTTCAACCACATGTACTGCACTCAAATCAAAAGAGTCAGCCCTGGCAGTTTGGCCACATAGCTGAGGGAGGGAGACACAGAGAAAAACTACGAGCAGAGAAAGAGAGGGAAGAGGAGAAAACAGGGAGGAGGACTGAGGAACAGAGAGAAAATAAAACCAAGTGATGTAAAAAGTAAATAGTGGAGAGGACAGGGAGAGTGGGGGAAAAAAAAGGAGGGACAGTAGGAGTTAGAATGAAAACTTGACGAGCAAACAGAGATTACGGCTTTTAGTGCCATAAGGTCAGGACACAGAGAGGCCAACTCTCAGGGGAGCCATTTTTGGAAGGCAGTGAGGGATAACCTTGCCCTAACCCCCAAGCTGGCTGTTCTCATTGAACTCTTACTGTAATTTCCAAATCCCACGGACAGTAGCATTTCAATGGAGTCTAAACACGTCGACAGCGCTCGCCCAGGGAGATTTGTATTTTTTTGGGGCCATCCGTCATGTTCCAAATGTGCGCGCAGTCATCCCGGGACCCTTCGGCAAAAGCTGAAATATTCCCAGAGAGTTTACGAAGAGGTTAAAAAAGAGAGAGAGTTGAAAATGAAAACACCGGGTGTTGCCAGTGTTTTCCAAATGATTGCTCAGTCGTCTGGCACTCGAGCCGGCGTCTGCTTGGGCCCGGGCCGATACATCTGTGCCTCGGAAGTTCACTGTCAAACGCAATTTGAATGTCAGAGACGATCGTGTCATTAATGTGACAACCCCAAGTTGGATGCTTTTACCTTTCTCCCTCCGGTGTGAAAAAAAAAGAGGAAGAAAGAAACATCACAAACACATCGTGATCCGTTAGTACATGTGTTTTTTCAATGAGATCTTCTCTGCAAACAGGTCAACTCATCTGATACTTGGATGCCGTTTTGACACTCAACATGATCTATCTTCTTTAATATCTGCTAGCGTGATATAGCTTTCATTGTCCATATTTCATGGAAGAAATACAATGAGGTGATGACCACATGAAATACAGAGTAGCATCTGTCCTGTAGGGAAAGAGGCTAGATTATCTAAGTAGCCTACTTAATGTAACCAAACCGAATGCACAAATTGCAAAGACACGAGTCCCTTTGCCATAAGTTTGTCAAATCAGAGCAGTTCTGTGGGGAAGAAAAGTGCATTTAGGGACAGCGAAGGTCTCTGTAAGGTAAGAGCAGACACATTTAGTCTTGGCCTCAGCTCTGAACCTGTTTGTAAAACAGCGGACGGTGCCTGGATGGAGCAGAGGGGCATTTGGACACTGCAAACTGCAGGCCTAACAAGAGCTAAAGCAACCCGACACCCGCACAGATGTTGCAAAACCTCTGGAGACCCTGTTTCCAATTTGACATAATTCACTCTCACTCCTACGCCACTGCTTAATCTTAATTTCTTATTCCAATTTGCAGAAACTGCAAGATTCCCAAGCACCGTTGTTTCCTTTGTTGCTCAATCAGACTTAACTAGCTAGAATTGGGGTTGAAGGTGAAGTGCAATGTTGCGGGGCAGGACCACGAATGCATAATCAGAGGGAACAGGGGGAAGAGCATAAAGATGTGCATTCAGTCAGTGTCCTCTATTGTGACAATTTCCCGTAAATGGTTTGCATCTGCGGCTATGAAATTCCATGCAAGTCACGATTGTTTGATGTTAAGCTGTGTGATGTCAAGCTCGTTTTATTTGGATAAATTGTTTGAGAAAAACAGATAATAACCAAAGTTCGTGTTTCCCAAGTTGTAGTTTTTGGTCCATAAATTTACCCGCAGATAAACAAATGTCACACCTGTTTTTGCTGAATTTTAACCAATTTTCCCTTTGCACTGGTCATCTGTACACATCAAAGTAAATAATGAAGATATCTTCAGTGTGCAAGAGAAATAAATAAAAAGACAATTCATCAGTCAGAGGCAGCAGTGGTGTTTTTATGGTGCTAATGATGCGAGCAGGTTACACATCTGGAGCTGTTTGCACCATCTGAAATTCAAACTTTTATAACATTCGTGTTTATTAGGACAGGTGTGGACGAGAAGGAATTTCTTATTACATCCAGTAACTGTAGGTGGATGTGTTGCATGATGAACAGGCTAAACTAACACTAGCTTGCTAGAATATGACTTGTATAAACTGCAAGTAAACCTGATAATATGTAACATGGTGAACATAGCTGACCTGATGCTTCAAAATGCTGTTAAATAATAATGTGAATTTGAAAACATACACTTTATTGCATTCTCAGGGCTTGTGCTCTGAACTTGTACTATCAATGTTTATCAACTTTTTAAATATTTTTTAAGGGCTGCACCTATGTATTATATTTAAATGATTAATTTGTTATTTTTCAATTAGTCAAGCTAGTCAAGTAAAGCTGATAAATGCTATACTATTCCCTTAGAATTCTGGTTATAAATTTTGGCCATTGCAACATTTTATTGTATATAAAAATTCAACAACAACCAATCAGGTTGCAATAAGCTAGAATGTAAATAGCCAATCACAGTAGCTCTGTCCAACACCTGGTGAAGTGATGCAGTTTTGGAATGTGTATTTGCATCTGGTTTATTGGGTCAGGGTTCTTTCCTACTGCAGTTTTAATCAAATTAATATTTCACTGGCAAATTTTTCTATATAAATAAAGTTTCCTTCAATTTTTTTAATCATCATTAGTTAGTATCAGAATTATTATGTAAAACAAAGCCATAGCTGCATTTCCAAAGAACTTCCAAAGTCATTTTGGTCTTTTACATTATGTGCATAGGGATTTTCAATATTTTTCTTATCTGTCAACAAATCTCATAACCAGAGCCAAACCAATAATGAACTGATCTACTTACAAGGATCATGTATCTAAAGTCTGAAATATCTCTGTGTCGTAGGCATCCCTCCATTGTTGCCAAAAAAACTATTAAAAATATGTCAATGGGCCACATGGTTGCACTGGGTGACATAAAGAGTTTGAGGATGGTTGTCTGTATAGAAATGGCTTCAAAACTAACAGCAATCATGTTTTCAGAGAGTAGTTCTATGTAAGGTCCATCTCACATAGCCAGTCTATACTATACTGTATTAACAATAACATCCAGTTATCATAGCACCGGTTATCATTTCTGGTATAAAGGGAAAAACACAAAAAAACACTCGTTGTGAGCAGCTGCTGTGTTCTTGCAAAACTGAGGCCTGGAATTAACACGAAGGCCTGGAATTAACACGAAACAATCCCTGCAATCCCATTTTCAACAAGTAGGGTACTAGCAGGAAGGCTGATCTTACTTGTCAGTCAGTCAGTCATTTTCTATACCTGCTTATTCCTCATTAGGGTCGCAGGGGTCTGCTGGAGCCAATCCCAGCGCGTTACGGCGAGAGGCAGGGATACACCCCAGATGGTCGCCAGTCAATCGTGGGGCACACACACCATTCACTCACACACTCACACCTACGGGCAATTTAGAGTTGCCAATTAACCTGAGCATGTTTTTGGACTGTGGGAGGAAGCTGGAGTACCTGGTGAAAACCCACGCAGACACGGGGAGAACATGCAAACTCCACACAGAAAGGTCCCAGACCCAGGACCAAGGAGGTCTTGAACCTGCGACCTTCTTGCTGTGAGGCAACAGTGCTAACCCCTGCTCCACCGTGTCACCCTGATCTTACTTGTATAAGTTAAATTTTGAGTGGGCTCCAAATTAGTTGTGATGTCACAAATCTTGCCTATAAAACTGTGATTTTAAAACTGGATCTTCAATGAGTTCTCGGAAACTTTCCACATGTGAAAACAGCCTTCTGGTGTTAAACTCTGCACATATATCATCCTGCACATTGAATCTCAAATATCCAACTGCAGGAAGAAGAAGAAAAACATATTTTTTCGGTGGAGGGGCGACTTTAAACTACAGCCGGTGTAACTGGATCCTGACCTATAAACATATAAAAGATTTAATCAATTTCCTATAATGCCTTTTCCTTTATTTTCTTATAATACTCGGAAGGTTCTACACAACAGTCTAGTGTGACGGTGAGCATAATGGACCAAATCTATTAAATAAATATTAGGCTGAGTTCAAATTAATCCCTGGAAATCTCCTGGAGGACAAAACCAATCCCATTGATCTCTGATCCTCCTATTCAAGAAACTAAAGCCGAGCAACTTTTCATCGGCTAACACCGAATCTGCTCTACCATCTGATTCCCCCAACAGTTGGCTTGCTGAGTGTGTGTCACTGTGCGGATGACGGAACTCCCATCCTGCTGCTTTCCCTCAGCCGTAATATGTTATGTCTTCAGCAAATGGCCAGGGACCCTCACTACACTGGCAAATCTCCCCCCTTACCCCTTGACTTTCCCCTGTTTTCCCAGTCGGCCGTATAATTTAGGTCTACAAAATTGGCTACAGTTTAACATGCTAGGTAAATCTTTCACGTCGGACTGCCGGGCGCTAACTCCTGACTGACATCGACCACACCTGTGCAGCTGGGCTCTGCATTATTTAGTATTCTGCAGGCGTTTCACAACAATGCAATTGATTAATAAAAATCTATTTCAAATGCCCAGGTTTCAGTGCTGTACAATGTAAAACAGTAGGGCTTTGTGTCAAGGTGCGAAAAAGCAAAACATTTACTCGTAATGGCAACCGGCTAAAGTTCACATCGGTAGTTTAAATTTTCCCCTGTAATAGCCAGATGAGGGCACTCTGACAGAATCAATTAGGAGTCTATTTTAGATTTGTGTAATATTTCTGACGATCCCCCCCAACCCCACCCCCCTCCTGACTGATTTAATAATCTGAATTATGTCTTTTCATTTGCCAGGAGCTAATGGCGGCCTGAGCACAGCTTGAGTTCCTGTTATAGGCCTGGCCTGAGCAAAAAACTAACAAAGAGAGGTATTTACTTTTAGATCTCTGCTAGAGTACTTCTCTATGAGGCACAGAGGCCTGATGGTAAGAGAAGTGACCCTGTGGTCACGAGGTTTGCCTGTTTGAATACACACAGCAGCTGGTAGAATTAAAGCGCAAAAACAGAGCCCTGTCCTCTCTTTCTTCACCCTCTGTCGTGCTCTTGAGCAAGGCATCCCGCTGCAGGCCCACAAGGGATTCCCAGCGGCGTGAAATAAACCAGCAGCTGCTCGGAAAAGAATCAACATGTGCATGTGTTTAACCGTCTTTACTAGCCCAGGTCATTGTTAGGAATAGCGTTGCCAGCTTAGCGACTTTCTCGCTAGATTTACTGTGTCGGCAGTGATTTAGCACCTGCAGCGACAGATTTAGCTCAGATTTACCTCTCCCCTGAAGGGAGTCACCGATATTTCTCAGTGAATGTGCTCTCAAGTGTCTGTGGCTACACTCCCATACGTCTTTTTGGAAAATGGAAAATAACAGCCTGAACAGAAAGCCCCTTGGCTTCTGTCACAGCGTTCTGTGCCTGTAACTTGTACATTTATTTTCATATATGAGGACACTTTAAACACGTATTATCTTGTACTTATTCATTGCTTATTACCCTCGCTCTTGTTAAACAGCCGTATTGTAGCGTCTCGGTGTTTAACAGCCTCTCTGTGTTGGATTTACAGGCTTGGCGTCCTTCACGGCCACAGCGGTCCATTCTGAAGCGCAGGTAACAGGTGAACATTCAGTTAAATGGCTTTTGGGTTGTTGGATGTCTTGGCTGCAGAAAGCAGCAGACAAACTCCCTGAGCTGCAGTGAAACATCCATCCAGCAGCAATCTAAAATATGTCCTGGATTTCTGTTTTTACGATCACTGAATGCTGCACTCGCTTCCCCTCCGATGTCCTTAATGAGCCCTTCAGACTGAATGGTATTTGTAAGCAGTGTTTGGAGTAACGTGTAAAAGTAATAAATTACTGTAATACATTGATTTTTGCTGTAACGCAGTAATATAAGGCATTATAGGAAAAAAAAATGGTAATGTTTTACTTGTTACAAATGTCAATGTCTTTTTACCGTGGATGAAGTGGTTGTATTTTTTGTTTTTCCGAATTTGCTGAAATCACTTCAAGATCAGCAGCAGTGAAACACAAAAATATTTCACTTCCTTTTCCTTTTGGCTCATCAGACAGAAGCTGTAGAAATGGATAGCACATTCTACAGATGGACATATTCTCATTACTTTACATTTGAGAAACATAAGGATTTGAAGAACATCATAGTCAAATGCACTTTGTGTTCTACACCTAAAGAACTGTCCACTTCCTGGAGTAGCAGCAGTAATTTAACATTTACAGAGGTGTTATAGTAACATGAAGTTAAAAAGGAAGCAATTGGAGCACGAGAGTGGAGATAAAACCACAAAACAGACAGCAGCAATAGCAGCAATAATGACAAAGGTGAGCTATATTTAGATCAATGAATCCATATTTCCAATTATTTTGGTGAGAGTAACATAAAAGTAATGTAATAGTAGTGTAATGCCTTACATTTTAAATACAGTAACAAGTAATAACAGTTTTGAAGTAACTTGCCAACACTGTTTGTAAGGCTCTGACATTCAATGACTTTGCAGCAACATGAACACCTGAACAGGACAAAGCACCACCTCCCTCCTCCCATGTGCTCTTCCTCCACATTTAGGCCCTGTTTCATTAGGGGAGCTTAGACAAACTCATCACACATGGCTACGTGTCGAATGAGAAGGAATAACGGCGGCGGCTTGGGTTTCAAATTCTTGACCACTTGTCCTGAACTCAGCAGCAGAAGTCCCTCCTGAACAAAGGGTGTGATGACAAAACGTCCATAAATACAGCGGGGGGGCTAATGAGTGTATTTGGGTTGCACGGCCTGGAGAAACATGGGGATACACAAACACTACTTTACATCAATTACTCCCCGGTTGACTTGTAAGAAGAAATAATAATGATGAACTTTATTTGAACACCGGGGTTTTCAGAAGCAGTTTACTAAAGGAGGCACGTCGATATGAGAGAAAACAACCTGTGTTTTGCTTGCAACAGAAAACTAAAATTAACAAAGTTATCTTGATATGCACCAAGAAAAAGAAGCTCTCTTTGTTTTCTCAGCATGGTCATGAAATAAATGTGTTTATTTACCATAAACTTTGGACTGTAAGTTATTACGTTATGCTAGTGGCTTGGACTGATGAATAATTGCTGTTGATTTCCATGACGTCTGATCAAAAAACAGCAACAATTAGCTAATGAACGGAGCTTAAAAAACAGTTACAGCTCTGCTAATGCAGATTCTGAATCAGGGGCCACCAGCGCTCCAGCTTAAATCCAACAATAATGCTTTTTAATGGTGTTATTTTCAAATTAAGAGTGTATAGAATAAGTACAGGTTATTAAAATGTTGGACAGCCAGTCCTAGCTTGGCAGGCAGTAGTGGGCAGTATTAAAATAATGCACAGGGCAATTATTTTAGGCCCGGTTATTAAAAAGGCTACAGATGTGCTTTGCGCTAATCACTGTGGTTATGTTACCCTCTATTTTCTCCCCATTTTCTTCTTCTCCTCCCTGAATCCGAGCTGAGCTCTCTGTTTAATCATCTATATGGTTTGCAGTTTTAGTGAAATAAAACTTCTTGTGTGCTTCATTTTCTTAAAAGGAACAGAACCTTGGCCTCGTTTCCAGGACGACATGAATAAGCTGTGGCAGCTGTTGTTTACAGACAGACCAGAGCTACCGTCCCCTGTTTTGTTGTATTTCTCTTGTACAGGATGCCCTGTTTAAAATAAGCATCTATAGATTTATGTTTCTTTATGTTTTATGTTTTGGAGTGCATTCCTGCAAAAGCTATCGCCCACCTCTGGGACGAATAAAATTGAACCTTGAACTGTGCTATACTGCCGGAGCTCACAGTAGGTTACATGACAAATAACAGTCCTGCTTAAAAATTAAATCAACTTTGAGATTCAGTCCTGACAGGCTTTTTGTGGAATTGTTTAGTTTCAGATCTGCATGTTCACTGATTCTCATACAACGCTGTGCAAGACAATATGATGAACATTACATTACTGTTGTTAACAGATATCCTTATTTAGACCCTTGTTACATAGCTCAGTATATAAACATATGATGACATGATATGTTGAAACGAGTAACTGGTCCTAGTAAAGCAATTCATCATGTTTATACCACTTTTCAAGAACCTGTTATTCAGATGCAGTAATACCTCCAGACTTTGCAGGGGAAAAACTTAAATTCTATATTCTGATGATTAGATCAGGTTGGGTTTCTGTGACTCCGTTGCTATAATAACAGCAAATGTTCTATGTGGATTGCTCCTGATGAAAGAAGTTTGGTCCAAGAGTCGTTCATTGGCTGTGAAACCTCTAAATGTGTAGTTTTGCTTTTCTTGGATTAAGGATTTCTCAGGTGTAAAGTTACAGTTTGAACACCGAACCGAATGACTTCCCTGTTTGTTTTCTAATCCAGTGATCAATCTAATGCTCTGTGTTAAAAAGTCCATGGCAGCGTTTTGGGTTGAAGCTCCGCTGGAGGTGCACATGCTAGCACAATGTGTTAATAAATGGATGAAAATATTGAAAACAATCCACAGAGAAGACTGAAAACACAATAAATCAAAGAATGATCATCCATAAAAGGAGATCAGGAATTGAGATTACAAAGTGTGACTTTATGTCATTATAAATATAATTATTAACCCCCTATTGCATGAAATATTACTTAGACATGGTAAGAAATGTTACTTAAAATGGCCTAGATAATAGATATTGAAGAAATATGAGAAAGAGTTGTAAACATAGTCTGTTTTTCTGTTGCTATGTAAGTCAATGGGACTCCATTAGGTTGTATGCACTGGGAAATTCCAATCAAAAAAATCTATTTTAGCATAATAGAAAATCGAGAAAAGAAAAAAATCTTTAAACATCAAAATTGAATTAATTGTAAAGTAATATTATTAATAACAAGCTTACTTACCCCAGATAGTGAGTTCAATTTCTTATTTGGTGAAAAATGTCCAAAGTTCTGAATAAAAGTCAAACTTTGGTTGTGAGACAGTGTTATTCACATGTAAAATGTCCATGAGCAAACAGCATATCCTGGTCATGTGTCAAAATTAAAATGCTCTTTTTCACATCTAGCTGTAAAAACATAGATTTTATATCACAGCTTTTTAGAAAAATTAAGATAAAGTAATTTTCTATATGATGGTAACACTATGTAATAGAGGGTTAAACAAGCATAAGCACTTTATGTGGTTTGAAATAACCCAATATGGTTGATAAACAGCCAGCAGGTTCACATATTGATATCAGTGTTTATGTCACAGATCCCAACTCAGAATGTCTTGCATAAATGTACAAATGACACAGAAAAGCAGACGGTAAAACAAATCATGTGAATATATACTATCACATCTTATTTTTTTGTCCATCTTTTTTTAATGGCTGTGAATGGGGGGTGGGCGGTGACTGTATAGTTGTGACACCAAGTCAGAGATAGTTTTGATGGCTTGGTTTAAGTTGTTTAATAAGGGCTGTGAATTCAGTTTCAAAGAAAACATGGGACAGTATTCATAAAACACTTAGATCTTCTCAAAAAGTGATTGAAATCTCATTTTCTATGACCTTTAATGCATGTGTCTGGGTTGGAAGACTCAGAGAAAGTCGATCGGGGCGTCAGATCAGAAAACTCTTAACTGTGTCGTTCTTAACTGTGTGAACCAAGGACAGATTCTGTTATTTGATTTGAAGTACTTGTTGAACTTGGAATATATATAATAGTCATAAGGCAGGAGACCACCACTGCTCTCTATCTGTCTCTTACTCTCAGCTCGCTTTCCTTCTCTCATCCTTTTAAAACGAGTCGACAGAAAAACTAAACTTTCCTGTTAACCTCATCAAACGAAGACAAATGGAAGAGATTCAGTTAACTGTCAAAACTCTTAAAGAATCCAGAAATATTCAACATTGAGGTGCCAAAATCAGATAAATCTCCTTATTTAAAAAAAAAAACTTAAATGTATTCAAATCAGTTGTTGATGAATCGACTAATCATTTTCACTCCACCATTAGTCATCAATTGTTCTTCTTCATGCTCCTTCATAGCAGGGTTGTATAGCTCTAATCATTGTGATCGGCCTCATATGATCGATACACTGCAGCATGACTCCATTTGCGTTTTCTGCAAATCTTGATTCTGTTTCACCTTCTTGCTGGGTGGTATCTTTTTTACAGCACCCCATGCAGTCTGAACTTCCATGGCCAAAATGCACTACGCCCATGAAAATAATTGTGAAGACCTATGTTTTTCTTATGTGAACTCACTCTGAGGAGTTAGTGCTGCCAGTTTATCAGTAAAAAATGTTCTTTTATTGCAGTAAAAACATTCTAGTATCAACTGCTCAACTTAAAAAAAAAAAAAAAAAAACTTTTAAGTCAATACTACTTTTTCTAATGATCTACTTAAAATATATATACTGTTGGTTCTCTTTAACCTAATGGACTTGAGCCATTCAAAGTATTTTCCTGTCTTGTGTGTTGGCAGGAGGTGGCGCCACCTGTGACCGAAAGCAACACTAAGTGCTTTATTTGTTGAAAACTTTCATTTTGTGAAGTGAATCGCCAAAAACAAAGACAGAAAAATACAAGCAGGAACACAGCAATTGCCTACAAGTGTATGTTAGTTTGGCATCAGAGCTGGCACGAGATCAAGGGTTAAAACACCAGAAAAAAGTCCCTTTGAAATCAAAGCTATTGCTTTCAGTGTTATCATGACCGGCTGCTGTGTGGAGACTGAGGGATAAGTGAAGAAAGTCTTTTTCTAACTCCTGTGTGTTAACTATTTTCACCAAAGGTGCAGTAATTTCTTTTCAGGTCTGAGCAGTAAAGGCATAAGAAAGCATTTAAAGTGTTGAAGCATCGAGACTCTGCTGTAAATCTGTAAGCCAGCTGGATTCAACTGATTTTTACAAGCCTACTTTGTACCATTAAATTAAGTGTTGTATACTAGAAAATATTTTTGTTTTAAGGTAATTGACTTAGTTGGGAAAAAGTATGAATCATTTTCAGATTTGTTAAATTCTTATGGTGCCTACAAATATACAACATCTATAGCACCTATTGCATTATTACGTTTTTTGGGAAATCTAATGAATGGCTGCCATCACAGCTAATTCAATCAAAAAAAAAAATAGAAATCACACATCACACATAGATTTATCGTTAATCTTATTACAGATTACAAAATTCCAATCAACTAAACCAAAAATAAGCAGCAGGTATAAATCTGTAAAGAGACATGACTTCATACAAAATGGAGCACAAAATCTGCTCCAATATTCCATCTTTTACTTCTGTTTGGGTCAGAACATTCAGAAATATAACTGGCTATGACCCGATATGGTCGCTGGGTTTGATTTCCAAGCGTATGATGTCACACATTGGTAAACGTGGAGGAATGCCAGCGGTGACAACTCTCAATGACTAATCTTAACACTCCTGCCAGGAGCCAAGAGAAATAGGTAGCAGAGTGCCTACCAACTTGAAACAGTGCTGAAATGTTCTTGGAAGAAATGTGTTTACCCTGAGGATTCCTACTGGACGCTTTAAATCAGCGAACCTGTCAGCGAATATGTCTACGGTGTAGAATGTGGCTGGAGATACACCAGTTTTCACAGTGAGTTCGGATTTATTGCTCATCTTTGAAGAAATGGAAACATTTTGCTCTGTGTCACCCTGACCTGCCAGACCATCCTGGCACAACCCTAGTGCCACTATATAACCTGGATATATGATTAAAATAAGAAAAAAAGGCCATCTAGTTATATTAACACTCTATTGCATGAAATAATAATTAGACATTTTAAACAAATGTTTTGAATATTGTTATTACAGATAAGGGCCCAAATAATAGATATATTTAAGTAATATAAGAAAAAGTTGTAAACATAGTCTCAGGATAGTTTGATGCTATGTAAGTCAATGGGACTCACTAGGTTGGATGAACTCGGAAATTCCCATATTTGCATATTGTTGCCATATAGCAACATATATATTGGAGCATGTTAGAAAAAATATAACAACACAACTGATTTAAAGTTCATTTTTTATTTGGCGAAAAGCTTCTCGAATTCTGAATAAAAGACATCCTTCAGATATGAGATAATGACGCTCACATATAAAATGTCAAATAGGATATCCTGGTCATGTGACCTCATAAATTGTATGTACTTCAAAATAAAAGCCCTTTTCACACCTAACTGTAAAAACATAGATTTTATATTCCAGCCATTTAGAAAAATGGAGATAAAGTAATTGTTGCCATATGGCAACACTATGCAATAGAGGGTTAATGATACTCTTGATGTATTTACTCCATGACTATAAATGTAGTGAAGCTGTGAAGAAGATTCCTGCATAATAGGAACATCAACAGTGTGGAGGAGGTTTGACAAGATGAATTTTCAGAGAATCTGTGTGTGTGCCGCACCTCATAGAATAAATTCAAGACCAGACATGGATTCAGCTCAGGTGACAGTGCTCATGTCGTACATTTGTTCTTTAGTCATTAACCAGAGAACTGTGCAGTAAAGTAGTTGGAGAGTCAGAAAAACATATATATACACATATATATTTGAGTGGAGAGGAGAGAAAACAGTACCACCAATTAATTACATAAACAGTGTGACAGTGACAAAATGGGTGAGACTCAGCATTTGTCCCTTTATATTTTATTTATGGTTGTGTAAACATGTTTGTGTCATTGGTTAACTATTATTCTATCTCTGTCAAATAATGTGCAGACACAGCCTTTTAAGGGTTTGATCTGAGTTTGCAATTTATATTTCAGTACAGATCAATTACATCATATTGGATAAAACAAACACACAGATAATGTTAAGTCATATAAGTTTATTGAATTGAACCAATTCAGTTTATTTGTTAATTACCTTTTCTAAGTTTTCCTATACTCACCATGTCATCCAGGGGCAAAAGGAGGAAACGTGTTTTACTTCCTGCTTTTATACCCTGGGGGGCATCATCAATGAGGTCAGTCGGTCATCTTCTATACTCATTATTCATTAGGGTTGCAGGAGTCTGCTGGAGCTAATCCCAGTGCATTATGGTGAGAGGCAGGGATACACCCCAGATGGTTGCCAGCCTATCGTGGGGCACACACACCATTCACTCAGACACTCACACCTACAAGCAATTTAGAGTCTCCAATTAACCTCAACATGTTTTTGGACTGTGGGAGGAAGCTGGAGAACCTGAAGAGAACCCACGCAGACATGGGGAGGGGAACATGCAAACTCCACACAGAAAGGTCCCAGACCCAGGACCAAGGAGGTCTTGAACCTGTGACCTTCTTGCTTAGAGGCAACAGCACTAAAACCCTAAAACCCTGCTCCACCATGTCGCCCTCATCAATGAGGTCATTGAATGATACCAGCAGTGGAAAGATGGTGATTGTGTTATTTTATTTTATGATGCATTTAAGGACAAATGTCCATGGAATAAACAATATAAAAGTGGTCAATACCATTACATTATTTTACAGGACTTTGTTGACAAAATGACACCAAAGAAAAACTTAACGATTTATACATAATAGGATATTTTTAGCTGTAATTACCGATCTGCACCTATAACAACACAATAGTATTTAAGAGTAATACTCATGGCTTCTTCTCTACATCACTGAACTGCAGACTACTTCATGATGTAGTAGGACTGTATGGAGCTGTTGTTCTACAACATATTGTATATGTGAGGGGATGTAAAGTTCGGTTATGTCAGGATAATCCACACAGACAATCAAACACCACAACAGCGACACGGGAACACATTTCATCCTTTGGTAGGAGAATCTCCACTGACTCTGACCCCGGTATTTCACACACACACATCTGTGTACAGCTCTCTCCCACTCTTCCCACACTAAATTGATTTCCTGAAGGTGGGATTTTTCTACCATGAGCTGTAATTTAGGATGAAAATTGAGGTTACTGAGTGCAAAAACTCAAGTTTACTCCTGAAGGGGATTTTATTTTTCCAATTTGCTAAGATAAAAAAAAGAGAGATTTTCACACCCCGATGCTTGCTTTATATCCACTTACCGTAACTTCAGCCAAGAACCAAGGAACTGATGTTTTAAGCTTTCGCTGATGAGCTTTTGACGGTGGGAATATCGTGACTACCTGACATGCAGTGGAGATGTAATAAATTCAGTGTGTTGAGAGTACAGTCGGTGTGTGTGGCCTCTACAGTCCTAAAACCAAGTTAAGTTGATTTTTAAGACTCCACCTCGAAGATTAACAGCATCGTCAGTGATGGTGAACTGTGTCATGTCGGTGTCATTTTTAGCCAAACACAATGTGTCTGTTTGTTATTCCACCACTTTGGTCCAGATACCTCATCAATGATTGGATTCCATAGTGAATAGATACATTCCAGCATGTTAACACCCCCCTAATCATCCTGACAGGGGTGGTAACATGCCAAAAAGTGTGAAATTAAGATTGTAAATGTTATACCAGCTCCACTTTAGAATATTAACATTTTTGTGAGAATGTGCTGCTGATGTTAGTACTTACTTTTAGGTGATATGATCCTAGTCTTTTTGTTACCTGTGTGATCACTGACAAAACAAATCACAGCATATTTGATCTACAATTATTACACTTTTATGTCATAGCTGATAGTCCAGAATGATTCAAAGGATTTTTGTGGGTTACAGCTGCATCGAGTGGAAATGATTTGACAGAAATTAAATTGTATTTTTATATATATTGACATTTAATCTAAATAATAATAATAATAATAATAATTTATTGAACTCTCTGCAAAGCCCACCATGCACCAAACAATTTAACATTTTTTTATGGGGACACTCGGTTGCGATTTGTAATCTTAATACTATAGTCTGCCTTTACTGTAATCAGTATATTTTTTAAAAATGTTTTAATGTCACATTATATAATTCATCATTCATTCATTCATCTTCTATACCCGCTTATTTCTCATTAGGGTCACGGGGTCTGCTGGAGCCAATCCCAGCGCATTACAGGTGAGAGGCAGGGATACACCCCAGATGGTCACCAGCCTATCGTGGGGCGCACACACACCACGTTATATAATTATATTGTTAAATTAATCATGGTGTGAAAATGTGATAAATTAGAGAGAGAAATTAAATAAAATCAATTAGGTTATACAATTAAAGTTATACAATTAAAAAAAATAACACAAACATCACACATGTTGGCTACTTGAAGTTTTGATGACTTTGATCCCTGACTCTTCCTGTACATGTCTCAAAGTGTCGGTGACCAAGACACTAAATACCAGTGAATATGTGTGTGTGTGTGTGAATGAGAAGCAAACACTGTGTCCATTAAGGAAGAAAGGTGCAACAATTTACCATTGTTCCTTCAATTCTCTGTTGAAGTTGATAAGCCATGGAAAATATGTACACCCAAATAACACTAACACAGCTGTTTCTAAAAGGGTCGTCTCTGAGCAGTACGTAGGTGCAGGCTAATCATTTCTTATCATTACAACACTGGCACTTTAACGCATAAAAAAGCATATTTAAAATTCATTGTATGCACATCTAACCACTGTCTGTGTTTGTCTGACAAAGGCTGAAGCGTTTGAATGCATTTTATTACCTGTAGGACAGTGAGAAACCCCACTGGTTGGTTACAGCAGTCCCTCAGCACACCTTCATGGGAATAAGTTAGCAAACGTTAGCTTAGCCAAGCTAAGGCAGCTAACTAACAGACTAACAACACAACAAATTTGACTCAATCATTTAGGCGCAATGTAATCACCACTTCCTTAAGTATAATATTGTTTTAGCTGGGTTATTACATTATTTTCACAGTTTCAGTACAGTGCTGTGCTTCGAGAAACCTACAATGGGGTCAATCTGAGAACTATGCCAAACAATGAGTGTTCATGATACATACTGTATGTAACAGCAAATTGATTTCCTTGTTGCTGTTTCAAGTGGAATCGACAGATAAACTCTGTTAATTATATATATAAAAAATGGATTCCAGCAGCATTTGTCATGTTGCACAGTATTCATTTACATTGACAGTGATCAATTGCCTTCTGCTATTGTTTCAGAAAATCTACAGTACCAGCAGTACAAGATGGCACTTATTGATTGATATTCATTTGACAGAGAACAATATACTGTACATTTATATCATGTAAGTGAAGCTGTCATTCATCATGCTTCACATATTTATTGTGTTTTTAATTGAACAGGAATCTGATCTGCTTTAGAAAGTTTTGCCTGCTATTAGGGTTTGTGGCAATTGAGGATGTTGTAACTGCACGAGAGGATTGTTAAACCACTATTGGTGTGGGTTTTCTTTTTGTTCAAATAAAGTTGTTGCCCTTTGTGTGGTACTATTGTTTATTGGTCGCAATCCATCACTGTCATTTTTAATGATTCCAGGGTCATAAAATTGTAATTATCAGTGTGATTCTGATTTCAATTTGGCTTGTTAGTGGGATGGGGAGTTCCCCCCTGTGGTCGTTGTGTTCACCCCATTCTTTCTGCGAGCCAGGAAGTATAAAACCCAATCGGTTGTAAAACCATCGCTTAAAAGACATTGCATGAGAGTAGCAGTGAGTTGGCAAAGAGAAAACATATCATCTTACCCTAACGAGCTGAAATATTTCTGCTACAGTAAACATGGATATAACAACATGTTGAATTTGTCAGCAGACGTTCCACAATTGAAACCGTTAAGGTTGGAGAGTTTTACATAATCCGCAGTATTTTCCACCTACTCCTGTTCACTCGATGGCTGCTGTAGCTTCCATGAAGCGATGAATGATCTCCACACGCAGAGACACACACGTGGCCACGGCACCTTGGAGTCTAGTTACTCTCTGGATGAACTGTTTGAAGGAGATTCCTCTGCAGTGTTTGACTTGGACGGACTTGACATTTCTCAGGTTTTTGACAACTTTGATTGATGAACTTCTTGGGTATCCAGTGTCTGGTTAATTAGAAGGTTGAGTTGAGCCACTGGAAAATAGTCTGCGTAGCCTTTAGTTCCTTTGGTAAGGATACAAGCAGCATTCACACCATTCTTTTCCCCTGTATCACTCAGCTACTGCAGATTACCCCAAATCCTTCTCAAAGTCCACCCGTATCATGTAAAATACAGCTTTATTAAAAAAAGAAAATACAGTTACCAGTCTGCGATAGGCTGGTCACCATCTGGGATGTATCCATGCCTCAGCCAGTCAGTCATTTTCTATACCTGCTTATTCCTCATTAGGGTCACAGGGGTCTGCTGGAGCCTATCCAGCGCGTTACGATGAGAGGCAGGGATACACAACAGATGCTCAGATGGTCGCCAGCCAATCGTGGGACACACATTCACATTCACTTACACCTTCGGGCAATTTAGAGTCTCCAATTAACCTCAGCATGTTTTTGGACTGTGGGAGGAAGCTGGAGTAGCCGGTGAAAACCCACGCAGACACGGGGAGAACATGTAAACTCCACACAGAAAGGTGGAGCCAAGGAGGTCTTGATCCTGAGACCTTCTTGCTTTGAGGCAACAGCGCTAACCCCTGTATCCATGCCTCTCAACTATAATGCACTGGGACCCTAGTGAGGAATGAATCTGTATAGAAGATGACTGATTGACAGTTAAAAGTAATGACATGAGACGTTTCAAGGTCATATATAAATCCAGCAAACTCTGGCTGCATCCGAAACCACCTACGTCCCACCTATGTAGTCAGTAAAAATGAGGGATCCACTATCTAGTACATCTGAATACCTTAGTCGGCTTTCAACTAGTACACCAACGGATGGTTTACTACATCAGGTCATATTATGCAGTATGCAAGCGAACCACACTACGCTGTCCCAGAAGTCACCAGGAGGTCAATAACTGCAGTAGAAGAAGAACTTTTCCTTTTTTCCCCCCAAACTAGAATATTTACAACTTCAAGTAGGAATCTTTACTTTGACTTCTTAAACATAAACATAAACATGAACATAAAGAGTATCATCTCACGAAATAAATGGATATAAATAAATAAATAATATGTGTTTATTTATATATGACATGTCAGGAAATAAAGTAATAATAAGATTAATTAATGAAATAATAACTATTTAATACAGGCAGTTTTTTCAACAAGACAATCCTTCTCACCATATCATTCACATTTTAACCACCTCAGACAGTGACTTTTCAGTTAAGCATTAAAAATTGTTAACATTATTAAAGATAATTAAGTTTTTGTATTGATCCATATTTTTTAGCTAACAGTAATAGAGAAGAATATAAGATTTTATATTTTAATTTAGTTTTTTAAAACATGTCTTTGAGTTTTCCATTTACATGCATGTAGCTGATATTTTCCCATAATCATGATAATATTGATCATATCAGATATGTCCTTGTATATTAGGATTTGATTCATATCAAAGGTGTGATATGCAAGTTCTGCCAAAATTGGCTTGTGACTCTACATCAGAAGAACTTTTCCCAGTGGTGCTGTAGTTTGTCCTTTGAACATCTGGGTTCAAAGTACAGCCAAGATGGCTGCTGTAGCACATCTGAATTGTGACTTCTACTGGCTAACTTCCTACATTGAAGCTACTACTGTATTAGAGTAGTAGCTACTGGTTAATAGGCAGTGATAATAAGGTTCTGGATGCACTAATGTAGTTAAATCAACTTCCGGATTAGCCTTTGTTTCACTTTTGTTACTTAAAACATTCTCTAAATCGTCATTTCTTTCTGAGTGTTCCTGGAATTTATTTTTTATATATGTACAACAGTTGGAATAAAGATGAAACCTTTTTTTTTGTCCACACATTCTGGCTTCGGAACCCAGTTAGTCTGTTTTTTTCATGAGAGAGCGATCAAGATCCTCACCATCACCTTCCAGTAGCTACTTTTCCCTCTATATGTCTTAGGTGGCCTCTCCCTGCTCAGAGACACAGAGTAACAGAGTTACTGGACTGAACAAAATTATCAATCAACCACCGGCTCAATCTGGTAACTAACCATGCAAACCTTGAAAAGACAATATGACCCCTCATGACACCCGGGTTCCTTTCCTGCAATTCATTCAGAGCTGATTCCTGTCTGCATCACTGCACCGATTCTTCCAAACCACATGTGATAAAATCCCTACTCTGCATCTTTCATCATATCTTTGTGTTTCTTATAGTTCTTTGCTATTCACTTGAAAGTCCTTGTCCTGTCCTATAAGGTGCTATAAGATTTGTTTTATAAAAAAAAAAAAAAACAACAAAAAACAAGATGAAACCTATTTAGCATGATGTTAACAGCACCTGGGCGATACGGTGGTTGCCTCACAGCAAGAAGGTCGCAGCACCTCCTTGGTCCTGGGTCTGGGACCTTTCTGTGTGGAGTTTGCAGGTTCGTGTCTGTGTGGGTTTTCACCAGGTTCTCCTGCTTCCTCCCACAGTCCAAAAACATGCTGAGGTTAATTGGAGATGCTAAATTCCATAGTTGTGAATGGTGTGTGTGCCCCACGATAGGTGACCATCTGGTGTGTATCCTCTCGCCTGTAATGCGCTGGGATTGGCTCCAACAGACCCCCGTGACCCTAATGAGGAATAAGCAGGTATAGAAGATGATGAACTAATGTGACAGTGCACCTTTGTAACTTGGATTCCACCATATTCACAAGGACAGCTTGCCTCTTTTAAACATGATGTGTAACCTTCTTATGGGGAATGGTGTATTTAAGGCCAGTAAGAATATAAATATTGAATATCTTAGAAATATAGAAAAATCCATTGCTGTCCTTGTCATTTCATGTGACACCATGACAGACTGTTCACAAAGGTTCGGTTCCAAGACTGCATTCTTAGTTTCTGATATTATTACAAATGTCAATGGGATTTTTAATGAGATTTTCCTACTTCAAAGAAAAACTGTAAGTTCCAATTTTACTTTAGTGAGTGACAATCATAATGGTCATGTGGCAACATTTTGCCCATTCAAAACATGACTATAATCTTCTCCCACAAGCTTTTTTTAAAAATCAGTTACCCATGTTACAATTTCTGAAAATCACCTCTTTAGCCGATGTGGTCTTTTCAGTGTGAATGTGTCTGTTTTCTCAGGGTCCTTTTGTTCCCCAGTTCAATACTCAGTTAACACACATTAACCCTCCCTATTGTGGTCAAAACAAATTTGACCTGTTTCAAATTAAAATATTTCATATTATAAATTTTTATTGAAACAAGGATTCAAAACAGCTATATAAACACACACAAAATAACAATGGTTAAGATTTTATTTGATTCTTAAAGTCTCTAAAAAAATTGTTAAATCTCTGGAGTTCCAGTTCCAGAGAATATTAAAGAGTCTGGGTGGTTCTGTGGAACTTGACTCAAATTCTTGTTTGGGTTGGGTTTGATCCACAAAACTACCCAGAATGTTTTATTGCTGGAGGCCATACTATTAAAAACCAATGTGGGTCAGATTTAACTTATTTTTGATGATTTGATGATTTGGTTGATGAGATTTTCAACACCTCCCTAGCCGTCTCACCCCTACCCTAACCAGATTAAATTAGCTATTTAAGTCATGATGTCATGTGTTTTATTTCAGTTAGAAGACAGATGTAAAATGCAGAAAAAACATATATAAGAGGTAAATCTTCACCTGAGGCAGAATTAAGCTGTGACCTTCATTGATTCTATGACTCCAATAAAGTTGCCTCAGTGGCTGATATTAAGTCTTACAGCAGTTTTGGGGAACAGAAAACCCCCTTGATGAGTTCCCACATTAACCCATGTCATATTAAGCAAACACTTTGTTGGGGAAAATATTTTTTCAGGTTTTCATTATGTGCATTCCATCCCATATAAATATAGAAACATAGGAAAACTCAAATGATAACAGGAGGACAATATATATATATATATATATATATATATATATATATATATATATATATATATATATATATATATATATATATATATATATATATATATATATATATATATATATATATATATATTAAACAGGGACCTTAATATATAATCTGACAAATATATGTATTTCATGGCAAAATTCAAACAGGACGACTAATTTGCCTCTGGCCTCTGCTCATGTTTTATTCATCCTAACATCAACCCTGCTGCTTGTCAAAACCATGTTGCATACATTACTAAATTAATGTATGCAATGCACATCATTACAATAGGGTTTGCCTGTTCCCAAATTCAATATAAGTTTTCAATTTCAATTTACTTCTTCAGTAAACATGCATCTGTCTTCTGTCTTATTTCCAGATCACTATTGGTCAGTTTTCATGAAGATAGGCTCTGAGGGAAATTAAAAGTGATCCAGTGTTGTGTCAAAGTTTTCCCCCCTCACACAATGTTTCCCTCCTATTGGAATTGTGTTTTATGTCTTTTAGGTGTAACAAAAAATTACAGAATAACACTGTATTGCTTATTACTCTCTGACAATATTTCTGTATACCAGGAATTAGCTCTAAATACCCTAAATAAAAGGATGTTGACTGCTGAACATGCTCTCTGCATGTGATAGTGATATATCATTGTGATACGACAGGCATTAATGTGTTCGTCTGTAAAAGCCTTGACTCCTCTGGTTTAAGTCTCCTCTTCGTATTTTGGAACTTGACAGAAAGGATTTTCTTCCACTGGTGTTGGGCGATAAGCCCAGCTCACAATCAATGTTCCATTTCAACCCAAACATCTTTAAAAAGTCACTCAAGTGCACACATCATTTCAACAAGCCTTTTAATTGCAGAGTTTAATACAGTCTGATGCCCAATTTCATGGCCTTTCATGCAGAGAACCTGCTCCAGGAATTAAACCACACTTTTTCCATATGTTATTAGGTCACAAATCAACTTGTATTGAGATTTTGACACATTCTACATTATTTTATGGTACAACTTTTAACATACGTGAACTTTGGTTACAGTTACTTTTCCAAATCAGCAGCTCAGGAGACCTATGCTTCTAAGCTCATTTCCTTCACTTTAGCCTGGCTAGTCTGGACTGACTAGGAGCTATTGTTATATTGTATGAGGTTAAAGTAATTCAATCATCATAATCTATTCTAAACTTATCAAATATTATCAGACTGCATGGATTAAATGCTCATGGAAAAACAAATCATTTTGTGTGGATTGTGACTCAGAAAACTGCATCCTCTGTTTTACAGTCCCTCCTTTCCCCATGATAGCAAATGGAGAAAAATGCTTCCATCTTCCATTGTTTTATGATAATTTAATGAAAGAAGTAACTTCACTTACATTACCAGTGTCAGTTTAATAAGTGACTATTTTAACTAGTGACTTTTAACCCAATGTGTTATGGTTGTTCAATTTCACATTAATAAGTGAAGGAATATAAACACCTTTTATTCAATTTAATTTTGATTTAATTTAAATACTATACCTTACCATGGGAAACAAACCAATGAAATATACTCTCTGTCACAAGTGATGTTATTGGGCCAAAAAAGCATTTTTCTATTCGCCATTATGAGGGAAAGAGGGGCTATAAAATGGTGGATACATTTTTATAAGTCACAACCCACATGAAAAGACTTGTTTCTCTATCCGCATTTAATCCATGCAGTCTGATATTATTTGATAAGTCTAGAAGGCCCGCACGATTGAATTACTTTAAAAGTTGTAACATAAATTAATGCTGAAAATCTCAATGCAAGTTGATTTGTACATACATATAACTGTAGGATGTCTCACTTCATTTCACAGGTTTGGTCAAATGTAAATACATATGAACTACATATGAACAGAGATATGAAACATATGAACTATGTAGGAACAGCATATGAACACATATATGAACACAGATAAAATACTTGTTTGAACTACATATTAAATATATAGGAGTGTTTATATGAACCAGATATGAACTACAAAGTAGTTCATATATTAGTTCAAGCTTAACGACTTTAGTGTAGTATATGTAGTTAAGGACCTATAAAAAGAAGGGTTGCCCACATAATAGCTAATGGAAAAAAATAAATAAATAAATTGGCAGCTAAGGTTAGCCAGGCTCATCTGCTTTGACAGCAACTGCCAGAGTTTGGTTACTGTGATTTTTGTAACAGAAAGTCTACATTTCTATAGAACATTATTTTTCAATCAGGGTCAAAAAGTCAGATTGTGGTCTTAAAATACCAAAAAAAATCTTGTTGTTTCCCCACATCTGTTTCCTGCAAAATAACAAAAGGAACAATTCCTTGCATATTTCACTGTCACCTGTCACCATCTGGTCTATGAAATTACTGACGACAGACAGCTGTAAACCACTTGGCACTGTTCTCGCTCGGCATATTATTGTATTCACAAACGTACACCACAAAAGTGAAGGATTTATGAAGTGAGACAGACTGAGAAGGATGAGTTTGGTTTTGACCTGTGCTCACATATGGAGTTTACCACAGGAGAGTTACACAATACTGGATACACCAAGACGGAGCCAATAAAAAAGCAATTTGTCAACTCCTTTTTTTTCTTTATAGGGAACCTGCAGGGCTTTAACACTCAGGCATTTTGATATGAGCAGCACCTAGATGTCATTTACTCAAATATACTTCTGTCAGGTGCAGGTACATTACACTATTTATTCCCGTCTCATAAATGTCTAATGTGTTAACAGCCTTGTGTATTTGGTGACACCTGACAGATACACGTTCCCAAAGAAAATACATGTTGTCAATTACAGTAATACGTGAAAACACAGATTTGTAATCATACCACTCCCTCCTCATCCTGGTGGAAAAAAAGAACAAATACTTTGGCCATGTGTTACAAATCAAATGGAAATGAAGGAATTAAAAGGAAACGGGGCACTGAGATAACCATTTCATTAGCGCTTAGGTTGGCGATCAGGATGAAATCCAAGAATAAAATCATGCGGGGTACACTTTTCCCTCCACCATCAAGACTATTGCATGACTGACACCTTTCAAAAAAAGGTCCAAACTGCTCCTTTTAAAGCTTTGCAGCAAAGGACTCATTTCACGCCTGTTATAACACCACAGCATCGGGTGCCTCACAGTCAACTGAACATGGGGAAGTGAGGAGGATAGATTTCTTATATGAAAATGAAGATTAGATTGGATTTGAGTGGAGCTTCCTATCCACCCGCCGCCCAAATAAAGAATGCAGTGAGATCTGCTCACCTCAGTGACTGACACTCAGTCCTTACACTCGTCGGATTTAAAGAGCCATGAAGGTATTCAGGGCGGCCCTGCAAGGCCTGTAGGAAAATAAAGAAATCTTTCACTTCAGCGTACACATGGGTGCACACATAGTAGCACAAGCACATAAACAATGTGAAGTTGGACCGATCGCACAATTTCAATCAGGCGTCGTAGCCAAAACACAAATGTGAAGCCTTCTTGGAGACGGGCAGCGCTGAGTGTCCCACTCACATTTACAAAGTGTGTAATCATCAGCCTCCCCGACGTGATGAAAGGCCAATTAACAAGATGGGAGAACATCACGCTTACAATTATTATCGCTCATCAATTTCTCATTCACAGCTTCCTCCAAGCTGGTGTAATTGTGAAGTTAAAACACAGAGCAACTATATATCCATTTAAATACAGGAAGTGGTTTCTCAGAGCTTCCTTAATCTGACAGCTGCCAATCTGATTTGTTTCTTCTTTTAACAAAACCCACTAGAAAAGTTTACTAGGATATTCTGAGAGGATAAGAATATAATATATCCCACTATGTCATCTAAATGTAAAACATGCATATTATCATTTAAAAGGATAAATAAAAGGAGAGCACAGTGTCAAGTGATTATGGTAGTGATCACACAATCAGCCCAGAAAAACACACAATCAAGGATCTTCTAAATTCTAGCGAGCTTCATGTTTTGCTCAACACTTCATCAACATTCATGAAGTGGTACGTACGATGAGCCAAAAGCTGATTCGTTTATGTATTTTCTTGTTGAGTTTTGTGTATTTTAATGGCATAGGAACTGCTCAGACTTAATGTTAGAGGGGACCTATTATGCTTTTCCTTATTTTCTGTTTTATTTAATTATAATTTGAGTTACAATGTCAGATATTCAAAGAACATGTCTCTAAAATCTTAC
The DNA here is from genome assembly GCA_030544235.1 of Lepturacanthus savala. Lineage (NCBI taxonomy): Eukaryota > Metazoa > Chordata > Actinopteri > Scombriformes > Trichiuridae > Lepturacanthus > Lepturacanthus savala. The sequence goes on along the minus strand of CM060464.1, from coordinate 29,360,669 downwards.
ATAATAAGTTATACATATGTAGAAGTGATCCTTGTGAGCAAAAAGCACTTAATGGACATGTGCGCCACATGTTCTGATCTGCTACAGTAACACAACATAGAAATCTATTGCTTATGTGCTGGTCATCTGCAGCTTGTCAACAAACATCTCACTGTGGCTGTTTCTGCTTGTGCTGCAGAAAAAAGCTCCAACTATCTTGAGATCATGTGATCAGAAGCTGCTTTTAGCACAGCTAACAATGCTAATGCCAGTTCAGTGAGGAACACATTTCATTTCTTGTAAATTCTTCACAATAAAGGTCTCCCGTTATTTAAAACTTTTAATGACTTACCTGACAGTGTTTCGGGACAAATCAGAACAGAGTGAGCTCATCAGGTGGAGGCCTTAAAGAGACAGGAGCCGAAGCAGCCTGTGTGAGACAGAGGAGAACCGTGAACCACGCAACATTATTCCAGTAGAGTTCTGTAATACAATATAGAGCTGGAAATAAGAATAATGAGTCCCCTTAAAGCTTTAAATGCTGTGGTATGTGGCATCAGTTCCTGCTATATACATGTCCATATGAAAATGTACATAAATAAATAAATGCATGAAAACAGCAGATTATTTAAGAAAGACACCTCGTGTAAAGCACTTGTCATTAATCCAGAATGACTCAAACATAATATTCCAGTGGATCAATTCCTCAGATTTAGGCACGATTGCAACATCTCAGATGAATTTCTGTTGAAATATAAGGAGATGAGAAAACACTTCTTGGAAAGAGGCTAGAGAATCGTTGACATTGACCGGGCACTCAACTGAGCCAAACATACAGATGGAGTGTTTCTGGTCCAAAAAGACAGAGGAGAAGACTCCTCCATGTATCTGTTTTTCAACTGAGTATAACTCCACAGTAAACAATATTCTTCATCTGGCCAGCAAACACTGGCTAGTCCTCAAATGTGAACCAGCACTGAAAGACTTCACTTACAGTATAATTTCCCTCGAGACTCTTTTAGAAGACCACACAATATCACAAACAAGGTTGTGCATAGTTATTCACCCCTACTGAAAAACCCTTTCTTTAGAATTGTTATTACTAAATCAATAAATTCCAATAAGTCCATAGATCTTCATTCATTTACTCCATTACGGTAGATGTTTTATCATTCTCTTGTAAACTAACTTCTCAGAAACAAAAAATATTAAATAACTGAAAACATGTTTTAAATTAAAGTTTCTTCAAAATAGCCACCCTTTGATCTGATTACTGCTTTGTACACTCTTGGCATTCTCTTGATGAACTACCATTTCAGGCAGTCACCTGAAAATCAAAGCGTGTGTGGCTACTTTGAAGAAACTAGAATATAAAATATGTTTTCAGTTATTTCACAGTTTTTTGTTAAGTACATAACTCCACATGTGTTCATTCATAGTTTTGATGCCTTCAGTGAGAATCTACAATGTAAATAGTCCTGAAAATAAAGAAAACACTTTGAATGAGAAGGTGTGTCCAAACTTTTGGCCTGTACTGAGAAATAGGGCCGCAATTATCAAATCAACTTCAGTCTCCACATTTAAATACAGGAACTACTTTAGCAAATCTGAGGTCATTAGGCATCATTTCAGTTTCTAGAGATTTGGTAAAGATAAAGGTCAATGGCTTGATAATTGAGAAACTCATTTCGGTGATCAAACATGACCTAACCTCATCAGTATCAGCTGCTGAATCTCTCATATTGTTAATGATGTCCATGATTTCCATCTCAGTAGGAGGATTACAGCTCTGGAGCAAAGGAGAGCAACCTATCAGGAACTGGATGGATGGATGGAGACTCAGCAATAAGACTGATCCTCTCTGACAGAAATGTACCAATATTGACAAAATACTTATTGAAACCATATGTGATATCAGATGGGATTGTGTATACTCTATTTTCATCACCAAACAGGAGCGGAAGAGCGGCTGAAGCCGTTTTCCTCTTCGTGGTCTGATTGATGAATTCCCATGGAGTTTAGATGTAATTTGAGGCCTCATCAAACTTGTTGGTGAAGTATTTGTTTTCTTTGCAACTTTCATGCATCTTCCAGGAGAGTTTGTATTTTTTGAATTACTGCCTATATGTTATTCAAATTCTGGAAGAGGAAAGAAACATGTTTGTAAATGCTTGTACTGTGTGTGTTTGTGGTGGAGTAAAGAAAGAAAAAAATCAAAACATGGTGTATCATATTAACAGCTGGATCATACTGTCAGATTTATTGAGCCTATGTTGGCTTTCATTAAATACTGCATATCCATCCATTCCCCAACATATTTATTGATTCACCTGCCAATTCTTAATGTAAATGCAGTGATCTGTTCCAGAGTTTCCCTTCCATCAGAGGATTTGCTAACTTCAAAATAACTTCATCAGGCTGGGTTTCATTGGAAAGTTTCAGTGTCCATCAATGGTGGTTTAATGCTTCTAGATGGCTTTCCATCAGAATACAGTTTAAACGGAAACAGCCACACTTACTTATTCTTGGAGTAAAAGTGGAAAAAAATAGACAATAGAAATATTATGAATATCAGCCATGTGATACAGACACAGGGATCTTATATCAAACTTTAAGTCATCAGTTGAACTCCTGAAATATACATTTGTGGTGTAACTTTATAACAACACAGCCAGGAAGTCTTCAGCCTTCTTGGAAAGTCAGTAACCCCACTAAATTTCCAATCTGACCTATGACCACAGGAAATGTTTGGCTGTTGTCCCCTGAAGGCCGAGTTACAGGCATCGGTGAGTTGTTACCACAGTACATCATGTCAGTGTTATTCAAAAAATAAATTCAGAATTATCATTCAGTGAAGACGAGAATCAAATTCAAATGCTAATTTACTTATTTTGGGTGAATACTGCTCAGGCATTATAGTTGCAAATCCTCCAAATGTGGTTGCAAGAGCACAAAGAGTTCAGGAAATATGACATTTTTTTAAATTTAAGCCCACAGCATTTCAGCAAATATTGAGTCCCAGCAAGAGAAAATGTGTTGGAAATATTGTAAAAGTTCCAACCTTTCCCAACTTGTTCAGGAGAGATTTTAAACCAAAGATGGTGGTGATTACTCAAAAATAGGAGTGATGAAAAACTTGATTGGTGATGATGGAAAGATTGGTCTAAACCTACAGGATACAGGAAAATCTATTATGATTTTGAACTTTATGGTTCAAAAGTTGTGGGCTAATGCTTGCTGTTGTGCCACAATCTGGTCATATTGTACATTTGATCCTGCACTTACTCTAGTCCACAGAAATACACATGCCAAGTGTGAAGTGGATCAGATGAGTGGTTCTCAAAATATCAATCACTAATCAATCAAATTTAATTATTTGAATTGATCAAAGTGTTTCACATGTACAAATGAAACAATAAAACGTATAAAGGAGACAGTAACTATTTACAACAATAATATCAAAAGGAGGACTAAAACACAAATAAGTGACATCAGGACTAAAAACACACTGAACGATTTTCTGTAAAGGTCTGTTTTGAGCATGGATTTAAATGTATGAAGCACGGTCACCTCTGTGTTTTAAATTACTGTATTTTGTTGTTAAAAGTCAGGTCAAGTCAATTTTATTTGTAGCCCAAAATGACAAATCATAGATTCGCTCCAATGGGCTTTACAGTTTGTACAACACAAGGAGTCTTGTACAATGTGAGTGTCTAAGGACAGGGGATGCCCTGTCCTTAGACACTCACATTGTACAAGACTCCTTCCCTAAAGTTTCCCTTTTATAAATGGGGAACAAAAGAAGAGAAACACAGGTGGGATCCCTCGTCTGGGACGGACAGGCATGCAATAGATCAAGTGTGTATAGGATGGAAACAATACATTCAATGTCAGTCGAAACCTTGCAACATATCAATGTTCTAGTCCATTCTGGCCCCCAGAATGAAACAAGAAGACGATTCCACAGGAGAGGAGCCTGGTAGTTGCAGGCTCTGCCTCCCATTTTGATTTTATAAATCCTGGTAAAAGGCCCTGGTTGGCTGACCTGAGGGATCTGATGGTGGTGTAGGGAGTTAAGAGTTCATTAAGGTCCATTCAGGGATTTATATGTGAAGAGAAGTAGTTTGAATTGGATTGTGGATTTGATGGGTAACCAGTGGAGAGAGGCTAGAATGGGGTTGATGTGACCATTCTGTTCCTGTTAGAAATCTGGCTGCTGACTGTAACTCACAGGCTGTCAGAAAGACAGACATAGATTCCTCGTTTTATGATTAGAAGATATGAAGCAACCTACATGAATACAGCATTCATTTACTGATCCAATATGTGACTGTAATTCTATGTTTAGCATATTTATGTCATATATCATTATGTCATATGCTATAGGAAAACAACCAATTCTAAAGGCAACTCCCTTGTTGTAGGCTACATATTATGTATACAATGAATAAATCAAAAAATTATGGAGAAAAAAAACCCAACTTATTTTCACTTTTGGTCTGCTGTGCCAGTAAAAATATACAAGGGGCCAGTAAAACTCTGATCTACAGGCCAAGTGGGCCAGTGGGGAAACAATAATATGTTGGATGATCTAAGAGCCTAATATGATCGATTCCCTTTTGTTTTTCAAAGGCTCTGTTTTGTGTTTTATTTTTTAAATGCAGCCATTATTTTCCTTGAAATGAAAGAAGAACATGTATTTACTGTTAAAAGCTTCACGTGTGTTCAGATTCCTTCATGTTGTTGGTGTATAAACTCATTTACTCCACATCAACAGGATTCAATTCTCTATACATTGAAGCATCAACACAAGCTGCTCTGAACAGACACATTTTAAAGAGAAACTGCACCCGTTCATGAAAATAAGCAACAGCTTGTATTCAGTGGAATATTTTCAATGAGGTAGGAGGATTTTTTTTTACATTTCCTTCTAACATTATCTTCTAATGTTAATCCTCCGTCTTCCCCGACACCAACCTGCTCGTTTGTGTAAAGCAATAACATGACTTAAACTATGTGATCACTATAAAATGCACACACAGTTTCAGTTTACATCTTAAATGAATATGCTTCCTGCTTCTTAACCTTGAAACTATCAGTTTTCATTAATCTCAGCTCTCTGAACTCTACGAAGCCAATACTGTAATTTAGTGTTGTATTGTCTGTCTGTGATGAGACAGTAACTGTGCTGTCTTTATCCAGGACAGGTCTTTCTTGAGAATGAGATTACCTGTACACATAAAGGTTAAATACAGTCCTAGTAAGTTTGAACATGAATGATGACAAAATGACGACTGGACATTTCATCTCCTGACTCCTTTCTTTTAAATTTCATATTGACCAACGGCTAAATAAATTGAAGCTGAAATAGGGCTTTTTCTTTCATAACAAATCCTGTTTTTTAATTCCAGGAAACATCTTGTTGCAGACACTTTCTTCACCTCTCATGGACTATAGTAATGTTGTATACAGGAATGCCTCTACTCGCTCTTTCCATGTGTTGGGTGCTGTATATCTGAGATTCATAACTGGTTTGAACCGCTCACACATCACTGTTATATTCTCTAGAAAACTGGTCGTCACTATCAATGTGTAGAACCATGCTTTGGTATATATTTATCTATAAATCCATCTTTGGTCTGCTGTTCTCTTATCTATTTTAATCTGTCTTTCTACTGATAAACTTTATTCCGTTTTCAACTTTATGTCAACTTTATTCCGTTTTCTGTTGTGTTCCTGCTGCCAGCGCCACAGTGCTAATGCAGCCTGTCTTTCTGAGTCCCTTTTGCAGATACAGGTTTCTATCCTTTATACTAACTGTAGAAGCACCACAGAATGTGAATGTTGGCTGCTATAGCATGTGAAACAGAGCATCGCTGCAGCCATTAATATCTATCTCATAAGTTCTTGGAAGGTTCCGCCTTGCTTGGCTTTGTGATGAAGCACACAGCATGTGTCTGGCCAACCTGAGGCCACAAATATTGTTGCTGAAATATAACCATGACTTAATGTGTTTGATATCACTTCCGCCTTTGAAAAGCTGGCCGGGCCTTCGTTTCCTGCTATTGACTCGCCGGCCTGTTGTTTTTACCTGCTCAAACAATAACTTGGCACAAAGGCTTTGACCAAGAGACGTGTGCAAATGCAGAGGCCTGTGTGTGATTAAGGGCTGTACATGTTTTACTTTATGTACCAAAAGCAGTAGATTATAGTCAACACACGAGTGATTTCTGTAAATGGGTGATGAAGTTCAGGCCTCTGAACTAGAAGAAAACTCTGAATATTATAGATGTGACCATATTTAATTCCACTTTTTTCTCATGTGGAAAAAAACACAACAAAAACAAAACAATGCTTTACCTGATTTATTCAGTTTCTAGCAACATCAGCCTGTGGTTTCACTGGGCAGCATCCAGGTATAATTGTGTGTATTTTCGCTGGAAAAGAGCGGCCGCACTCGACAAACCTTCCCCGGATAAATACAGAAATGAAGCTGGAAGATGATCGAAGAGAGCGATTCTCCAGTATGCAGCTTCCATTTGTTTGTTTGTTTACTTGTTTGTCTACAAGGTTTGAACAGCATGTTAATGCAATGCTGTTCAGCCACAGGCTTGGAAGGCCTGGATGTTTGATTTTCTCGTTAACCGTATCATCATAGATACCCACAACAGACAAAAGATAATTGTGCAATTGCTGAAAATCCACATTAGGATCACCACCAAAATCAAATCATCGCAGCTGCCCATCACATCACAGCCAGAGCAAACTGACACTGACTGAAAGTATTTCATTTATATGTTCGTAAACAAATCCTCAAATGGTTTAACAAGTTACTACAAACACCCTTTGTCCTTGGATCCTTCCTTCAGATAAGAAAAAAACACAAAATAATTAAATAACTTTAACAGGGAAAAAAATCCAAACAATTACATACTTGATTCTTCCTGTAGTAGGAAGCACAAGACATTTACCATAAATCATGGTCCAGGTACTTTTCACAGCTTCCTTGTGTTTTTCTTTGTTAAAATGCAGGATGAGCCATGGACGTTGACCCAAATGCTGTTGATATGATATTGTTTCAAAAATCCACCAGAAAATACTGGGAACAATATGTGGAAATGTATGAATGAGAAGCAGGATGTGGCTGAACGATCTTCTCTGATATACTGCATGTCAGAAACACACAGGCATTCAAACTAATGAGACAACACACAAAAATCTCTCCTGTATAGAAAATGTTAATTCACTGAGTCATTGACTGACTCAGAAATTCCCACTAACCTCAGAAGGATTTTTTTTTCTAGAATATAATATAAACTTCAGTGGAATGGGGAGATGCTACTTAACACAACAAAGGCCATGTAGTAAATATCATTGTTTAAAGAGCCGAAAAAAGTCAAGTTGACTTAAAATCAGAATGAAGTGAAAGGAGTTTAGTTACCAACTTGGTTGAAATGCCTCCCGGCAGCTTTTAAAGGTTGACTCCATATATTTGTGCCAAGGCAACATAATCAGATGACTTGTTTCATCTGCAGTGACCAACAATCAAAAACACAAAGATATTGAATTTAATACCAATGAAAAGTGTAAAAAAAATAGTAAATATTTACATGTCTTTAATTTCCTGACAGTCAACTAAACAAATAATCATCTGAACGTTTCAGCTCTAGAGAACTTTGTACCATCGGGGCCAATAGGGGCCTAATGTGGCCAAGCTGTTTCACCTCTGACCCTGTGGTTGGTGCTTCATTGCACCTGTAACCAGCTGTGATGTCACCTTTATATCGCTGCAATGAGATAATACATTTAAATTACTGAAAGTCAGCACAAAAACAATTTATAGAGATGTTAAATTACTCTTTAAAACAGTTATTAAGTAACTCCATTGATAACAAAACAAGCTGTGTCAGCATCTATGTATCTGATACAGATTCAGTCTGTGGTGCAAGCTACTATTAGATTCATATGCATTATCAAGACCTGCATTTTACCCAAAAACATCTTCTTTAAAGGAGGAACTCATGAACATGTCTTCATGCTAAAGAAGTGACAATAGTTAGAACTTAAACGAAATAGATAAATAAAATGGTTCATGCTTGTTTATGATTGTATGTTTCCACATTGCAACGATAAAGTGACCTGATCCACACTGTTCACTTTTCATGGATTACTGCTGGATGATAGAAATCTACTGTAACTCCTCACACTGTTACATGTTGTAATCAGTAAACAGTCTGCAGGATGACAATGTTGAAAATCCCTGTAAATCCTTTTGTAGCAGTTTTACAGCTGGGATCACTCTCATCCACAGACACTTGTAGATTTTCAGAGTCTGGCAGTGACAAGTCGGCTTCAGAATTTTTTTTCCTGTTCATTCATTACCGCCCGGTGTCTTTCCTGATCGCTCTGTTGTCTTTCAGCTTCCATTCTTCATTTTTTCCCTCTTTTGGTTGTTTTATCTCCTCTGTAAGCTAAAGAAATCTGGTTGGCCAAAGTGGAATGAGTCATGTTTTTTCCTCATAATCCATCATTGCACTTAGTTTTCTTTTAAAGGTCCCATATCGGCTTTTTTATGGGATTTATTGGAAGTTTCGATTCCCCCAACATGATATATTTGCATTTTAAAGTTCAAAAAATTCTGCACGATGTAGATTTAGTTTTTTCTCAAGCACCTATATATGTGTATAAAGGTCAGTGACAAAACTGTCATGTGGTGTAACCCTTAAAACCTGGTACCAGATAGTTTAACTCTCTTAAAAAGGTTTTAAAAAATGTAAAAACACATGCTATCAACAATTTTTATACATTTCCATATTACATTTAATATTCTTTACAAGGATCTTCTTTAAAAGGACTTTTAAATAAGAAGAAACCAACATGAACACACAATGTACATTTTGAGAGATCACATATATATTGCGTTTAATTGGAAATGTGAACAGCCTTGCAAAAAAATCTGAATTAAGCATTAATCCCTGCAGTATGAACCTAGTCTGATGGGAAATAGTGATGGGAAAAGAATAGCCAACTTTTCTTTAAGCGGTAGTGTTTGAAGTTTGTACTGGTTGAACTAGTACAGTAGATTGACTGTACTTTGTCTTGTGACTGTTGGACAAATATATGGGTGACAAATAATGTTTGGCAGGTTGAGAAAGTTAAAAATACAGCTTTAAGAAGCATTCATCTGGTCTCTCAAAATGTACATTTTGTGTTCATGCTGCTTTCTTGTTATTTAAAAGTTATTTTTTTGGACATGAAAGGTCAAATGATATAACCAAAAAAGAATGATAAATATTGAATATCTAATCTACCTACAATATGAAACTTGTTCAACGCATGTGTTTTTAATTTTTAAAAAAACCTTTTCAGGAGAGTTAAACTATTTAGTACCAAGTTTTTAGGGTTACACCACACTATCCCATACATCACCGTATTTCATCATGTTTCTTAACAACAATCAGAATATCTATTATAATGACTCTCATATTTACAGCAGAATAAACAGGAAACAACATAGAATGTACAAAACTAACTATGAACTACTCAGTCCATCTGTGTATTAGCAGTCACTCCACTAACTGTGACAATAAAGTAAAATTCCCCTGATTGATCACATTGGATACAAGGTCCACACTTGCCTATTTCTATTCTTGCTGCTCATCATGGTTCTCTGTCTAATAATTCATCTTTTCAGTCCCTTTCCTGTGAGAGCCAGCTGCAGCTTACATCACACGTGTACACAGAGTCTGGCACAGTGAGTAGGCAGCAGAGTGACTGCAGTACAGTACACGCTGTCGGGTTTTAGGATATATCACCTCTGAATAAATCAAACCATGACTCTGTTTATTTTGGCCCGGGATCCCGTTGGTCTGTAGTGCTGCCATGTAATGTGGTAACACCTATGTTAAAGTCATGTGAAGAGTGCTGGGAGCCATATGTGGAATCTGCACAGCATCACGGCATGATTTAATAAAAGGTTTGACTTTAGCTAAATTAATTTTCAACAAATGTGATGAATGGCTTCATTGCCAAGTAGTCATTTCGGATAATAAACCATCGCATCTGTGCACTTGATTAGGCTGCTCTTGAATGTGATCCATGCTTTTGCACGCAACTTTGTCTCTAACAGGTGCTCCAGTGAAACATGTATTAAGGCTGCTTTATGTATGATGTTTTTGTTATTACATTGTTGCTTTATGAGGTCAGACCAGTGTGTTTTCATAATTGGAAGGTTAAGGTTTATGGCCCAAAACCACAAAAAAAGTCTTAATATGATTTTTTATTATCAGGGACGTGGTGCAAAATGGCGGGGAAATGTGCTTGGAGTTTGAGAAAGAAGTAATTCCTGTCTGGATTATGTTCCCTGTGTCCCCTATGTCTTTTCTAATCTAGGCTTGACTTTCATATATTCTACTGTTTGAATGAGAAGGTCATAGATGAAAAAGAAAAAAAAAGTTCTGCAAAGTCCTGCACCCCACATATTGTTAGGTTTCGGTAAAGGTTTTTTTTGGTTCTGCCTCATACTTGTAGTCAGTGTTAATGTTTTTAGTATTTATTGAAGACCACAATCTTTCCCTAACCATAACCAAGTGTTTTGAGTTTCCAAATATAACATTAAAAACATGAATCATGATTCAGTTGCCAGGATATTGCAGCAAAACAAATGACATAACTTTGACTGTAAATTTGCAGAGACAAACATATTGCAGATACATTCATCTTAAACCTTTTTTCATGTTTATGAAAAAAAAATAAATCCAGATGGCATAATGTTCCCTCCAAAATATTTTTATTGTTTATAAATGTTACTGCAGGGTTGAAATTTCATACACAACAGGTCAAAATGTCCTGTCAGCCCTCAGAGCAATGCAAAATAAAATTAGACAGATTCACTATTCCATGCATCTATGGTTATTATTAGTCTCCATAACTTTGCAAGTTGTTATGTTGCCTCCTGTAAAATGAGTATCGCTGCATCAGTCACATCTGCTTGTCGCTCAACTGTTGCTGCACCACATCCAGAGCAGACCGAGACTGAGGCCGAGGCCAGCTGCTGCTGGTTAGTGATAAACGCTCAGGTACCCTCAATAGAACAGCAGGGGGCAGGGAGGTAGTAATTACCTGAACTTAACAACAATATACACTGGAGCTGGTTCACACTCTGTAAAATATCCTAATATTTACTCTATTATTTCCATAGTTTCTTTTGGAAATTATGACCCTCGTCTCCCCGTCTGAAACTGCTGACCTCCCAAGGGATGCCTCGTTATTCCTGCAGTGGCTGCCTCCCCACCTTTGATTCAAAAATATCACCTCCGCACGACCCTGACCTTTGACCCCAGGCAGTAAATTCTGGGCTCGCTCAGGTACCTCGGCGCCACGTTCCCGCGGGACCCTCGGCTTGTGCCTTTAATTGCTTATCCTCGTCTCCATGCAGACATTCGTGGCAATGCAATTTGGTGTGTCGTATAAGTTTGTGGGCCTGATGTCGGGCTCGGAGGAGGACCCGTGCCAAGAAATATACAGCGTCTCTGTATGTCTTGGACATGAATATAATCATGAAGAATAGAGGGCAGTCTCAATATTAATATTTTTCCTTCATTATGCTATAAAACAATGCCTTCTCAGTGAGAGAAACACAAACAAATCTGCGACTTGTTTTTTGATGGATCAGTATCTCTTGCTTTCTATGTGGTTACATGAAAAAGTGAATTATAACACTGTTAACCCCCTATTGCATGAAATGTTAGACATGGTAAAAATGTTTTGAACAGTATAATTATTTAAAATGGTCTAAATGATAAATATATTTAAGAAATATGAGAAAAAAGTTGTAAAGATACTTTTAGGATAGTTTCATTCTATGTAAGTCAATGGGACTTTGTTGACAACAAATCTATTTTAGCATATTAGAAAAAGACTTATGACATCAAAATTGAATCAAATTCAAGTTAAGTTTTTATTTGGTGAAAATGTTTCCAAATTCTAAATAAAAGACAACCGACGTTTGTGAGACAATAATGCTCCCATGTCAAATGTCCATTAGAAAAGGGGACTGGTTATTCTGGTCATGTGACCTCATAAATGTGTTGTCCTTCAAAAATAAAAGCCCCCCCTTTCACACTTAACTTTAAATACATAGATTTTATATCACGGCTTTTTAGAAAAATGAAGATAAAGTAATTGTTGCCATATGGCAGCACTATGTAATAGAGGGTTAACAAGGGAACAACTCCAACTTCATGAATGACATCATCAGGCAGTAGCCCTGTGTATTCTGCCAGGTTTTAATATACTTTTTAAAGTGACCATTAAAATAAGAATAACATGTTTTCCTCTCATGCTGAGCAACTTTGAAGCAATCTTGCTGGTGATTAACCATCTATTTCAGGCTGCAAACAAATAAATGCAGAGTCAGGGTTTTAATGTGCACCGTCCAACTTCATCTAATACCCTGGGCCGTGTGTCCATGAGAGTCCTGGTCCAAAACCCCAGACCACATGCTTCCAGAGTCCTTTTGTCCAATCACAGCAGTGGCTCCAGGGTCCATCAGTTGATGGTGCTGAGCAGAAGGCCCCATCAGAGCCCCCGGTCTGCCTCTCTGTCTCCAAACCCCTGGAGCCGACCTCTGCAGCCAGGCTGTCCGGTAAAAATAAAAACTGAAATGGCGACAACGCTGTGTTTTTAATATTACTTCTTAGTAAAAGAAAACAGTCCCCCCTTCTCCTGTTTTTTTTTTTTTTTTTTTTTTTTTTTTTTTCTCAGAGACAGGGAGGCTCAGAGAATCCACATTTGCAACACTGGATATTTTCACGTGCTGCTGCTGCAGACTGAGGCTGCCTTTTTCCACATTCAGCAGAGTTTCGGTTCCACTTTGGAAGGGGCAACCGTGCTCCTTCTTTTTCAGCCGTATTATCCCACGTGCTGCCAAGGTGCCACAGGCCAGGGGGGCAGCACGATGATTTATGTGCAGCTTAAGTGATTTAAAAGTTCTTTCAAAAATATTTTACTGGTCTGCTTCTTCTATAGGACATAAATACATAGGAGGAGACATGTAAAGGCGCAGCCTGCTGCTCCTACGCGCCGGATACGCATCATTTATTCGTACTTAAGGTGAGCAATTACGCAAACTTAGACGAAGTGGGTGAGGTGATATCAAATTGAACGATTTAGGATAAGGTAATTCAGAAATTGCAGATATGGGAATTGCACTTTCCAGGATTTTTCAACGCAGAGCGAGACGTTTTCTTGGCTCCTGGCGCAAGAAATGAAAAGTGGTGCCGGGGAAGGTTTGGGATCTGCTAAGCTGACATTGATGAAGTCTTTCAAGAAGTCATAACCACGCATGGAAAGTCCTGCCCACTCTAGCATGATACCACACACACACACACTCTCATCAGAGCTCATGCTGTGTTATTTTTAGTTGGTGGCTGTGATTCACATTTCCACACATCTGCATCTGTGCCTGTGTTGATCTTTAAGATGCTATGAAACGATACATCTCTCCCAGGAGGCGACGGTGTGAAGAACTGTCGCCAGTGGCTTAAAAGTAGAAGAGCCCAGTGATATGCATAGAGCTCAGAAAGCCATTGTGATTATTTTCAGACACTTTAATGATGCTGCTATTGCCACAGCGTTGCAGTTTCCTGGTAAGATACAATCCCCAGCGAGCTTTTTAATCACTGCACACTTTGATCTTTTTACAGAGTGAAAGCAAAAATAAATCAGATCGCTATATTTAACAGCATAATTCACTCAATCAATTTACAATTACATTAGAGTCAAGGACATAAAAAGTGCCAAATCCTGATATATATGCATATTCAAAATCCAATATGTGGTGTTTACTGGGACTAACAGCCGGTGCTACTTTCTGCGCCATATGGACAGAGAAAGGCCTCAGTAATCTTCATTGCTGTGGTCACCCACCATAGTGGAAATGTTTGTATGAATTCAAATCAAATATGTCAGCTCCACTAAAGCTACACATTTCCTCGTACTGTGGGACCCTGTGGGAATGCTAAAAATCTCGGGGTTAAGGATGGGAAATGACTGTTGACATATGATTTTCACTTTCTAACTCAAGAGAGCAAAGGAATTTGTATTTTCCTTTAATCACAAACAACACTAGAGTGGAGTTTAACTTGGAGTCTTTGCCAGGGAAGCACCGGGCCGACACTAGATGGCAGCAGCACACACCGCTAATGCTCCTTTCAGCTGCATGAAAACTGAGCTCTGACACTAAAACAGGGAGAAAGAATATAAAAATTGCACCTCATTTCTTTTTTTGAAAGCAAAGGAGAAAAATACTATGGCTTGGCTACCGCGGTGTGAGAAATCGGCCCGACATTGTCACCTGTTGGCCAGACCTGCTTGTCATCGCTTGGGGCTGTTTTTTGCTGGACACATTTGATTCACATCCTGGTCAGAAACAAAGGAGTGAGCTCTAGGAATCCAGTCAAAGGAAGGAAAGAGACGAGGAGCAGGAGAGGAGGAGGCGGGGGACGAGGAGGAGGGGGAGGTGGAAAAAAGTTGCAGGAACAGGGGTTTTTACGTCTATCTCTTACACACTGAAGCGATGTTTGGAGTGGAAACACCCAGGAGAGATAAGGTGGGTCGTTACGTCTGGCTTTCATCATGGCACTGCCTCCTGCGTATTGTTGCCTTGGTGCAGTGAGCAGCCCAGAGCTTTGGAGTCACAATTCAGCCAAAGTGTTTCAACAACTTAGCAGGGATCTTCACTCTCCTGAAGAATCGCAAAAAGATGTTGTAAGCCATTATGAATCCACAGAGGCTCCATCTAACACTTCAGAGTAGGAGAAAAGTGAGGATGATTGCATTTCTGATGGTTTATATATTTTTCAATAGTTGGAGAATCACACATATTTGTTTACCTCAGGGGGGAGGGCTAAGATTTATGTTCGCCTCTTCGAGTTGATTCCCCTGGTGCACAATTCATCCTGAGCATGTTTTATGGTTTTCAATAAAACACGCTTTAAAAGATGTTCCCTTTTCCTTTGTCTGTGACTCTGATTTGATCAGCAGAGCACAGACCGGGGCCTTGGATTGGTTTTCCCTATCAGGTATGATCACATCCCTCTTGGTGTTCCTCCTTCCACTTCCCCTGCAATTGAGTTTGTTTTCTTAAATAACCATCAAATTCCCATAAGGATATTTGAAGCCATAAAAAAAAAAAAAAAACATGCCTGAGTTATCCAGCAAAACAAGATGTCTGTCAGTCTGCCACAGAAGCCTGAGTGGCGGCTGAGAATTACCATGCTGTTAATGTCCCTTTACTGCATTAGCATGCAGTAATTTCACTAAATCGACTAATCACCATCAATGTGTTTTGTTTTTAAACTGCGGTAAACTGAGAAGCTTCTCACAAGGTCTGGCTATATCTCATGCTATAGTTGACCTTTGAACGCTGAGAGTGGGTCAGAGTCAGACCCCGTAGATCAAGCTGAATATTTGAGGGGAGAGCCACATGGGCTGTGAGAGGGAACTGTTGAAGGGTTTGTCCATTAATCACAGCTTCAGCTTTGACAGAGTTGACCTCTCGAGTCAAATTTCAAGCCCAGTGAATCAAAGTTGGTAATCGTCACCTGAAGTCAAATGGTTCAGATGACTATTGAGACTAAATTAGCACACAAATGTGCCTTGTTTGCTCAAATGAAACAGTTGATACAAGTCAGTGTTTTTCTAAAAAAGTGATAACTTTTTTTCGTATAACATTCCATGTTCAAACATAGATTTACATTAAATGCAAAGCTGACAACCAGACCAGAAGAAATGACTTCCTTTTTTTGTCACTTTTGTCCTTGT
This sequence comes from Lepturacanthus savala, assembly GCA_030544235.1. NCBI lineage: Eukaryota > Metazoa > Chordata > Actinopteri > Scombriformes > Trichiuridae > Lepturacanthus > Lepturacanthus savala. Next base: position 29,344,865 of record CM060464.1, on the reverse strand, counting down.
TTTAAATTCTCATAAGTTAAAACCTCGTTCTGCTTCAATGATGACCCTCAAAATAATGAAAAACAACTATCCAAACTTCTGATTACATTATTTAAATTTACAAATGTCAGAAAATAGATGCAGATCACATTTACCTACAGTCCAAGAGGATGTCATCTAATGTCTTGTTTTATTGGACTGAGACAAATATGTTTCACAGAGACAGAAAACAGAGAAAAGCAACAATACTTTAAGTAACGTCCTGCATCACCAACACACGATCACTCACACCTGGACTGGAACTGGAACTGTTTCAGCTTCACTGAGGCCTTCACCATCAACATCTCTACTATGACGCGTCTATGGAACTTGATGTGCTTTGAGAGAAATGGTTAAGTATGAGTTCTAATGCTGAAAGCTATCACATGCTGCAAAAGAAGTTGCTCAAGTCTTGAAATATCTTCTCTATGAAAATCTGTGTTTAGTTGTGTGCAGGTCTGCAGTGACACGTGTGCTTTAGTCATTCCATTGGTTGGTCTAACCACTTTGATCCAGACTGAAATTCTGGACAGATTTCCATGAGTTTCAGACATTCATGTGTTCTCCAGACGATGAATCATACTGACGTTTTAGATCCTTGACTGCCACATTTCTGTCTTTTAAAATTTGGTACCAATCTTCACCCCCTACGGGATTGTAATAAACTGACTTTTCATCGAGGGCCATCGTCATACCACAATTTGAATTTGTCTAATATTTTCTTCATGACTAAATATCTGCAAAACTAAAGCCATACCCATCAGCCTCGGGTCAGTTGTACTTTGTGTTTAGTGCTAATTAGCAAATTAGCATGCTAACATGCAAACTATGGTGGTAAAAACATGAAACACCTGAAAAACATATTAAAGCTGCTAAACATCGACACATTAGCATTATCAGTGTACATTATTATTAACATTATCATGTTAACATGGCTACGTTAGCATTTAGTGCAAAGCTACCTCAAAGGCCTCAGTGAGCTGCAGCAGTAGCATGGTTGTATACTTAAATAAAATCAAATAAGACTGATACATGGTATCATACAAATATACCTGATCTGTGTTGAGATAAAAAACTTCAGAAGTAAACGTGTAAACAAATCACAATGTGCCTCATCAGAGCAAACAAATGCTCCTATAAAGTGTTTAGACTTAAAATGTGGCAGTAGACTTTTAAAGGTACATTGCATAGTTTCTGGGATCTAATGTTAAGGATGCTGATGCAACTTACTGAATATCCAAAGCATGTGAGAGAACCTGTGGTGGCTGTGAACAACTTGAACAGCCGCCTCCATTGTTTTATTTGTTTGTTCTGGGTTACCATAGAAACATGGTGAGCTTTCCTCAGGGGGACTTATAAATATAAACTGCTCATTCTAATTTAATAAAAATACAAGTCTTATTCTGATTGAATTATATACTAATTCAAACATACTTATGAATATTATATTCAAATTTCTGCTAAGTCTGTTCCACTAAATGACATAAAACTTTGCAGACTGTACCTTAATACTCTTGATGTCCTCCAAATCCTGTAAGAAGTGTTTACTATAGAATATAATGTTTTGCCTTCTAGCAGAGTTTGTCTGATTTAAAGCAGTATCCAGACATATAAAATACATCTGGCTGAACGGCTTCCTCCAATAATGTCATCCACACCTGCTAGAGATATTTCATATCAATTACTGGACTAATATGTTACATGAAAGTTATGGTACAGATGTGTAAGACATGTAACACACACATACATGCACGCACACACACACACACACACACACACACCTGTCCAGCCATCACTACTCTAACACTTCCAGCTGTACAGCTGCTCAGAGACTCAGCGTCAGCTTCAAGGCTCGCTCCAGTTTCGGCCATTGTCAAAATATCAAGAGAATAATGTAGTGTGGAGGGGGAGAAACAGTGAGGTCACTTATTTCAAAGCCAACACTTGACAGGATTTTAGCCTCTGCCATGTAAATTTGACACCTGTTTAATCTTACAGCCACCACTCACAGATCCTACATAATCTCTGGAGTGAAGGCAGCACTGTATCCTAACAGATGCCAGACACAGCCAAGTCTCTACTTGGTATTTGTCAACAACAGCTTGTAAAGCCAATTATAGTGTTTCTATGTTGTGTTCTGCAAAGATGCTGTAATATATTGTGTTTGATCTATTTTAGAGTAGCACATCCCAAAACAGTTTATTGTTCACTTTCCCCGGGATTTATTAGAAGTGATGATATCTCTAAGGAGATTTATCTGTGATTTTAAAGAGCAGAAACCATGTCAATAGAGTTTTAAATCTCTCAAGCTTCTCTCTGGACCTCCATAAAGAACAGGCTGTTTAGTATCTGTCTCGTTAATATTAATGATCCCCTCCTCTGATTGGCTGAATAGCTGTGAATGGTTTTTTTTTTTTACTTTTTTGACTATAGTTGTGACATCACAATTTCAAAGATGTCCTGATGGCTGGTATAAAGGTTTAGTTTCTGAAAATGGTCCATGTACATTGGTACATTGATGGTATTTATATATCCCCAAAATTTCTTATAATCAAAAAAGCAATTAAAAGCTCACTTACTACGATATGTGACCTTTAATCAGGCTATAAAATACAGGATTAAAAAGTTTGGTTGTGAAAATTTTGGACATTGATTCTTCATGAAGATTTGTGGCTGTGGTCTGTTTGAATTAATGTTCCAGCAGTATATTAGAGGTAGGAGGTGCTCACCTGAAATGAAGAGCAGCAAGTTAAGAAGAAATGATTACACTTCATGGAATATAAGAAGGAAAAAAGCATCATCTCGTAACTAAGAGGATCATGAGGCCATACGTGTCTGATCTCATCATATCACTCTATGGTCTTTAATCAGAGCAGCATGTCCTAAAAGAAAAATGCTTTTTGGGCTGGGACGAACTTGGACAAAGTACAGTTTAAACAAATGCTCTATCAATCAGTCAGTTGGGGACGTGTCAGGAAAAGACAAGCTGCGACTTCCATGGTTTGAGACTTCAATAAAAGTGGAAGTACCGTCAGAGTGTAATGCCACGGACAGCTGCTAGACGCTGGATCCAACTGAATCTCATTCAAGAACCTTTAACTGTCCTCACAAAATTCTAAATCATTCATTTTTTTCTTTCAATTAGTCCTTTCTTGTCTCAATCGCTAATTTCAGGTCCTCTAATAAGGTGGTGGTGATGTCATGAGGTGACAAGGCATGAATGCTTTATTAAGGCTGCTATGGTTCATGTTTTATTGTGTGCTCCATTTTTTCTCACCTAATTACTTTTAATCTGATTAGATTCAATGCAAAATATAGTTGTCGATTATGCAAATTTTACTTTTTTAAGATTAAACCGCAGTTGTCATGATAAAAACATAGTTTACCTTCTCCCTTGCATTTATCTCTGCTCGAAACATTTCCAAAGTATCGGCTCCATGGATGTATCAATCGCTACCGGATCTGGCTATTTCGTGGCTCTTTAAGAGTAAGAGTGTGTGTGACACGATCAAGACGAGTCGGTGAGTGAGCAGATGTCTCTGACGGGACATAAATCACGATAAGTGAAGGAACGTGAATCGGCTCCCCGTTGTTAGTGAGCCCGCCAATAATTTTATGCTCGCTATTTATTTCCAGCGGACGCATCCCTCCTACGCAAGGGCGTTCCTGTACAGCAGCCTTAAAGAGTGTGTGAGCGGACCGAGACGAGTCGGCGAGTGATCACACATCTCTGAAGGGACATAAATCCAGATGAGTGAAGGAACGTGGATCGCCTGCTCGTTGGGTTTGTGAGTGTGGCTCCTGATCGTAGGCGAGTCCTCCAATGATTTTGTTTGTTTGCTGCTCATTTCCAGCAGCTGCTGATCTGGGCCAAAGAGGAGTGGAACATCAGAAGCAGCTAATCCGCTGACAGGGCTACTGGACCATGACTGAGACCACGAGACCATGACCCCACTATAGGATGGATCCTGGATTAGACTGAGTATTGAACTAATATTTTTAGTTTTGTTAATATTATTTATTCTTGTACACGGCCATGACTTTGTGTGAAGTACCCGTATGTATCTGGGTCTCTGTTGCTTCAGTACATGGTAGCAGGGCATGCTTCCAGACTGGATTTATTTGAAAGGTCCTGGCTCCAAATGGACTAGATGGTGCAGACGATAAGCTGCAACTCTGGGCTTCAAACTGGCTCCAAATCAAACCAACGGATGACGTCACCACCTCAATGCGCTCATCTTTATATACAGTCCATCTGTGGCTTTACTGAATAAAATCTGCATTGAGTTAAAGTTATTTGTAGGTTTGATACTGACCAGATGGGTTTGTGTTGTAGTCAGAAGGTCCAGGTCCACTGCATGAAGCCAACTCAATAGACGCAAGTTAAAGTATGCTGTTAACAACCGAGGTTTAACCAACCAAATAGTTGTTTACCGGTCCTTTTTTGTGGAAATATTTTGTTTTAGCTATGCGTGTGTGTCTCAATAGCTGGAACGCTAATATCTGCTTGGTGTTTCTAGTCCGATAAGCTGGTGTTTGTTGTGGGTGGTGGCAGAATGACTCACAGCGTTCTTCAACCTGAGCCCTTCACGGGCTGGTATAGTCTGTGGTACTGAGGTAAAGCAGGGTCTCATTTTTTAAAGTTACATTATAACCTATCACACCAAAATGGATTATAACAGGAAAATTTCTTTACACCTGTTACACATAGTCTGTTGAAGCTATGGGCCAAACATCTCAAATACTGTATGAGCACATTCATACACATTGTGCTCTTCATGTTCAACTCAGTTGAGAGTTTGTTAAATATTTTAACCAATCACAAGCCAGAGCCAATCATTACTAGTCTCAATTAATCATACTGTGAGAAAAGTATAGAGCTGCTTAAGCCAATTGAACATAGTAAATATGTACAATATTATCTATTTTATGGCTCTAACAATTGATTTCTGTTGGCATGCTGTCACATGTTGCTGACTTTTAGTGAACTCATATTTCTTCAGTGTTTTAACCATAATTATTTGTTTGTTGTAGGTAGCCATGCAATAATCATACCCTCTGGATTTGGTGTAATTCTACATCACTGCTGGACTTCCTCCCAACTTATTAATGATAAGAATCAAAGCTCACAGTGCTGCAGATACTAAATCCAGCAGGCTCACTGCTAATACTGTTTTTTTTTCTTTTTTTCTGTAATTTGCCTATTGTACAGATCGTATTCTCTTTGCTCGATGTGGATTCTAATTGCAATGTTTGCCTGCCAGAAATTGAAAAACCAGATGATGTTTTATTGATAATGAAAGTATCATCAGGGAGCCGTGGCTGCTTCGGTGCATCCTGGTTGATTTGCTGGCTCGCTTACAGGAGCTCCGGAATGAATTTATTCCCTTTATCTCCATGAAAGCCAAAAGTCATGGGGTTCCACAAAGCAGCCCATGTACTGCAGCATTTATTTGTTTTTTTGGAAGCTCTGCAGCCATGAGACAATCCATCATGTGAGTTGTATCTGAAGACAGAAGAGTTTAAGGTAAATAAAAGAGACTCATCCCTCTTGTTGGCTTTGTACATGACGCCTAAGTAGTCCCACGTTTGGAAAGCACACCGAATCTCGATAATGTGGTTTGGAGTGGTTGACACTGAGTCTATGCGAAAACAATCAGAGTCATTAGTGGGAGATACTCAAAGCTGTTGCATGGGCCCCCCTCCAAACAGACCTTGAGAACCTCTTTGTTGCGTTTTTCCTAAGCCCGTCATGCTGAGAGACCAGACTCTGGCACATCACAGGCGGAGAGGAAGTGTTTGTTCATTTGAAGGGATGCTGTAATGCTAATCAGATGTGGTTCAAATTATGTGTGCAAATAAAATCCTAAGTGTTTTGTTTTACCCGGCTCGAAGGATCTGAGTAAACAGACACTGAACAGAATGCCAGAAAGTGCAGATAACAACAGGAAATATTTGTATTTTTAAGCAATTTGATATTCCGTCAAAATGGTTATTGTGTTAACACTCAGTTATTCTGTCTGACATTAGTTGTGTCTGACATGAGTTGTGTTATTTGAGTAAAGCAAACTTTTGAAATCTCATAAAAAAGAGCATGTGAATTAGGTGTGTTAGATGCCAGGTACCAACAAAGTGATGTTCTTGCAAACATTTTACTGTATATTTGATGTGATATTCTGGTACATCATAGAAGCTAATATTGCCAGCAAATATACAGTAAGCTACCAATGTCAGGCTGTATTTATTAGCTTGTGTCTGATACTATTACTAATAGTAAAGTAATGAGAACACATATATGTATAATTTGTACTGATTCTGTTGTTACGGGTACTTTATTCTGTCTGTGTTTCACCAACTTGTTCTCTGAGTCTGCTCTGTCCCACTGGGTAAAAATCATGACAAAATCTGAATTGACGCCAGGATTTCTGTTATCTGTTAATTAATGTTTTTTTTTGTGTGTTGAAAGTCTGTCTGTTGAAGTCCGGCATATTTAAAAATCTCTGAGCATCCTTTGTCCCTTTGAAATAATTTCCTCTAAACAGAATTCAGTGTGGCAGAGAGGATTTTCTCACCCTGGGCAGGTCGCAGGCTGATAACCATACATACACCTCGACCTGAACAATGTACTGCTTCTGAAGGGTGTTTCCTTTCTAATGGGCATGATAGGGTGTGGTCGGGGTTTTAGAAAATCCCTCCATGACTCCCAAGTTCCCCAAAGGAGCCAAACACATTCCAAACACCTCCTAGCTTACAATCAGAAAGGAATATGACAACAATAAGGAAAATAACAACAACAAATCTTTGTTGGAAGTAGGTCAAACAGGCAGGGGTCCCGGTATTAACTAATATCACAGAAATCAGGTATCAGTATCTCTGTCTCCGCAGGCCAGGGAAGCTCCCTGCCCCGGATGCTGGATTTACAGCAATAAACAGACAATATTTGTCACACTGAAATCTTTATTGCCACAGTGGTGCAATGGGTAGTATTGTTGCCTCAGAAAAAAAGGTAGCGGGGTCAATTGGAAACTCTATTAATTGCCCGTATTTGTGTGTGGGAATGAATGGTGTATGTAGTGGTGAAAAAAATGATTAATCGTGATTTTGTTTTGAACGAGTATGACTCAATTATTACATTTTCAAAAATCGATTGTATTTGGCACTATTTTATTTTGTAAAAATGATGGTTTACGTTTCCAAAGAAGGCTGCGTGGGTAGGAGATAAGAACTTGCAGTCTTGAAGTCGTTTCATGCAACGTTACCATACTCTCCATGAGATGACATAACTATCCCAGGCTCAGAGCGAGCTAGGAACATTACAGCGGCAGGGATTCCTGCAGCGTTTTATAGGTGAGGTGGACACTTCAACAACAAATGGCCCCCGCCTCACCTACACCCCACTGAAAAAGAACAAAACAACATTCTGCATCTCTGCATGCATAGTAGTGTAAAGTCTCTCAAAAACCACACCACCACACCACCTGCTAAGACTTTATTCCTCATGCTAACACTGGCTACTGTGGTCATAGCCAACACCAAAACAACAAAGTAAGAAAAGTTCACAAGTAATCTTTTCTTTAGAGGAGAACCACTCCACACATGAGAGGCAGCGTCCAAGATGCATTCACAGACCCTCAGGAAATCCTAGTACTATTAAACCGGGCCTAAGCTCATTTTACAAACACAAAATAAATTATTAAACTTTAACATTGTGGATGAAAAATCAATAATCGATGATCGTGAATCATGAATTGAGAATCGTTAATAATCAGGATTAACCACTATCAATAGATAAACCACTCCTAACCATTTTCAACCAACCTCTTGCCTAAAGTATGCTGGGATCGGCTCCATCAGACCCCTGTGACTCTAATGAGGAATTAGTGAGTATAGAAAATGATTGACTGACTGACATCGAAATCTTCCAGGACCCTTGGACTGGCACCAATGTTTTTCCAGCGGAAATGCTGAACCAGACATGAGCTGTAATCGGCAGCTTCTCTAAATATCCGGATGTCTTAACCTTCAGAAGTATATATGAGTCACTACTGTAATTGTGCCTTTCATTATTAGCTAATGTCTGCAGTACTTACATGTAACAAATGCTCTCAATCAAGTAATGACCACAGATTCAAATGAGATTAAGATTAAATTCCTTGATAAGAAGATCCAAAGTTAAAAAATGGTTGATGATGCAGCTGTTGTAGGAAAATATTCCTCTTTCTCTGCAGTAAACAGTTACTATTCAACAAAGTAGAATGGAAAGGCAGGCAAGATATTATATGCAAACTATTCAACTTGAGTTGAAATAACCATAAAAAACAGTCAGTACCTGGTGTAACCACTATTTGTGACACACAGTTCGATTTCACATATAGTTGACCAGGTTGCTGATTGGTTGCTGTTGCCTGTGGAATGTGGGTCCACTCCCCTTCACTGTCTGTGTGTAGCTGCTGGCTTTCAGCAGGAAGTAGAATACTTCGTCGATCCAGGCCATCCCAACATGCTTAGTAGGTGACAAGTCAGGTGTTTTCAGGATCTCATCACAGTATCTCTGTGCATTCAAAATGAATCAATTATATATACCTGTGTTTATTGTCCATAGCTTATTCCTGACCAGACCAGAGGGATACAGTGACAACTGGGATTCATCCTTGAAGAAAAGGTGAGCATTCAAGTGAGTTCTGACGTTTTGAAATCACGTCAAGACCCTGATGAGGATGACGAGCGTGCAGAAAATCTTCCCTGAGACCAAAAAAAAGACCCTAAACCAGCTGTTACTACAGCCCTCCTGGTGGCTGACAATCTTGCAGGTGAAGGTTCTGGATATGGAGGATCTGAGCTGGCAAAAGGCACAGCTGTGCAATAATCATGCTGTTTGATCATCATCTTGATACGCCACAGCTGTCAGGTGGAGAAGTGCTCACTAAGATGGAGTTAAACTAATTTGTGAACAAAATTTGAGAGAAACAAGCCTTTAATGTGCACAGAACAAGTCTTAGATCGTGCTTAGTCTTAGTCTTAGATCTTTTATTTCAACACTTGAGAAATGGTCGCAAAAACAAAAGTGTTGCGTTCATATTTTTATTCAGTGTATATAGGAATTTATTCTGCATATGGACTTCAGGAGTCCAAAATATCACTAAAATTAATGACAGTATTAACCAAGGACCAGATGAACTACTGAGGATTATCGTTATTTAAAAAATAAGGTAATTAGCTTTCCCCTCAGGGTTATCTGATCTAATTTTGTATTAACTGTTTATTATATCATCAAAAGCAGCTGCTGGGCCGATGCAAGCCTTTTAATAACTATTTCATTCCTCCTTTGCTCTTTCTTCTCTCCTCCCCAAGTAATCCAGTGGGAGACCTGATTAGAAACGGGTGCTTCCTAACAGTTTTTTCCCCCTCTTTCTAGTTGAGGTCAGCAGAAAAATAAAAGACGTTACACGAAAGATTTCTGACTTGATTAGCCTCCACTGACGGACTGGATCCGATGCCTGCTTTCTGCTAATTGATCGTGCCGCTGTTTTTGTTGTGGGAGCCAAGAGAGTTGCGTTTGTTCAGATCACTGCTGCTCTCATACTGCCACGTGTGTTTGCTTTGACTCAAACTTCAGATTGGGCCATGGGAAAATATGGTTCCCCAGAGCTGGTTGAGTTGTGCAGCTCTATGTGTCATGGTGGTTTTAGGGGAAGGAATGTGTGATGTGTATTACATGCAAATATTCTGGTGCGCTGACAGATAGTTTTTCAGCCTCATAAGGCATTTAAAGGTCCTGTATCATTGAAAGTGAGATTTTAATTGCTTTTTGATTAGAAGAACCTTAACTGCACTATAATATGCTACAGGAATACAAATTCAAGCTGAGCACAGCCACAAATCTTTATGAAAAATTAATGTCCAATCTTTTCACAACCAACACTGTTTTATTGCCTGATTAAAGGTCAAATATCATAGGAAGTGAGATTTTAATTGCTTTTTGATTATAAGAAGGTTTAGATTTTATATAAATGCCGTCCAATGTTTCAAAATGTGCAAACAACAGAGAAATGCACACAGCCTGTATTCAGAAGCTGTCAGGACTTTGGTGAAGTTGTGATGTCACAGCTACACAATCACTACCCACCTTCCCATTCACAGTCAGAGCCTCATACTAAGGAAGGCACAAAACATGCTGTTCTTTCTAGAGCTAGAGAAAATGTAAAACTAAATTGTGATGACTTTTGGTCCTTAGAACCTCATATCTTTTTAGGGATATCACAACCTCATGCGAAACCCAAGTGTACAATATGGGACCTTTACTCCTTTATTCATTCAAGATCATGCATTTTCAGTTAGCCTACTTTTAAATACAACTTAATTCTTGCTGGATTATTGAGACTGATAGCAACATGCTAATGTCAGCCAATAAATTGGCACAAATTTGCCTTTAAATAAATGTTATACCTACAGTATCTGTGGCTGTACAGTTAATGATTACATGATCATTAACACACTTCACAGTTCTATTGAATATTCTATGGACTGTATTTAATGCAGAAGTGAACATGCTCTGGGACAGTGGGGGAACCTCAGAAAGCACCTTTATCATCAGTTAAAACACTAAGCAGTTCCTGCTGTGGCTTTTGCTGCTTTTCATATAAGTCACATAGCCAGTCCCTGTCAAGATCACATATACTTAACATTTGCAAAGAGTGTGACATGATCTCTTGGCAAAAGAAAAAAAGGACATTAAACAATGGCATTTCTATTACTATTACTAGTTTCACAAAAATGATGGAGAGGCACCAATAGCAGCACCAGTAACTGTAATCGTTGATGAGGAGAGTTTGATGATGGCTCATTGAGTGGGCGTCTGAGTATGTAAGTAACTCACTGGCTGATATGGTAGGTTTTATTGTTTTGGACAGCTTTTAACTCCCCAGTCAATTCCTCTGTGTATTGGACCAACAAGTAATCTGAGCACCATAGCCTGCAGACAATCTACACACATACGTACACACAATAAGGCCTATCAAAAGTCGAGGTACAGGGCCTCATCCTGTTACAACTCCTGCCAACAAGAGAGCCGATTCATGCTGGCACCATCAAAGAGAGCTACAGCGGCAGGTGAGAGTATTAACATTCTTTGGGTAGAACATGAGGATGTGTTTATTCTCCTCTGCATTTCTAATGACAGCATCTGGAAAGCAAAAAAAATCCACCGGAGCAAACTCTGTTCTTCCTATTTCTGTTCAGTCAGTTCTCACATAATTGGAATAGTAACATTTGGCAATGCTTAAAAGAGCCCAGGAACACACCTGTTTGGTTCATTATGTCACAACCGGTCAGGCACTTGTGGGTTTTAACAGCTGTGTAACACCTATAGCTGAATGTTTGCCACTCATAAGCTTTATGCCTTTTACATAGAACCGGAAATGAGCATTATTCAAATCAAAGAAACCACTGCGTACAAAATAACCCATAGCCAGAATAAGGAAATATCTTTGCTATTGTTAGATCCTTACCGCCAATGAAGCAAAAACTATTTGGTCTAAGGGGTGCCAGAGGAAAAGCCATTTTATTTGCTCTGCACAATATCCATTTAAAACATTCTGCTCTGTAGATGTAGTTAACCAACTAACAGACCATAATAGTCCCTGAACGTTCCTTCTAGGTTTCTTTTCCCATTTGATAACCCTCCCACAATGCTTCTATGAATGCATTTCCACAATATTCTATGAATCTTGTGAAAATGTTTTTGTTCAATGCAATATTTCCAAAACATTTAAATAACAACATAAAGTAACATATTTGGGGATAAGTTTGTAATGCTCCACTGAGATTCCCTGTCGGTAGAATTTTGGATATTCTTCCCACAACATTCCAAGAATGTCATGCAAATGCTTTTGTTCAATGTAACCTCAGAATATTCTGGGAATGCAATGACATTCATTTTAAGTCAGAAAAATGTCCCATCCAAATACAGGCAACATTAAGCAGAAATAATCAATAAACATATCCAGAACTTTTTAGAAACTAAATTTTATGAACTGGGCAGGCTTAATTTTGCTTTGAGCTGTTAGCATGTTAGCACTACTGGGTGTCAACCAAGCTGATATTGATACAATATTGAAATGCTAGTATGTTACAATGCCAACATTACTATGTAATATATAAATTCATGCTGTCATGCATAATGTTAGCATGGCTAATGGACACATGCTAAGGAGGTGTATTGGTAGCATTTAGCAAACAAGGCCTACTAGCATTTGGTCTTTTGTGTGTCATGTGTGTGAGAACAGTTCTTAACAGTAATTTGCTTATTTGATTTAGATGTATTGTGTCTGTGTATTGTGTACTGATAGACAAGTGGAAAGTTTGGCCCGTTGGTGCCACTGAATATAGCCCAAAGTTATATTTGAATGGCACCCGATAGTTGTGTAAATAGAGAGAGAGACAGAACATTGGAGAAACAGCACAAATTGTGTTTATGCAAGCACTCTACATCTGTTTAAATTCATCCATATTATTTTGTACAGTTCAGCTGTTACACAACCACTGTCTAATTTCTCTCAGTTATTTATGTTTAATGTCCTGCTATATTTAAAGGGGTCCCATTCCGTGTCATGCTCTAAATTCTGCTTGACCCTTACTCACTTCTTACTCAACAATTTAAATCCCTTCATAAATTGGGTTTATTCATTGTGCCTTGATTAAACAAACAACATTAATGAAATATACCAATGATTTATACAGCTGCTCTGTTAGAAACAACATTAATCCAACTCTTAGCTGCACATGAATTGCTTCCAATATCCTGAGTGAGAGAAGCCTGTTGAAATAACAGTCAGGGACATATTATGATGTCGCTCATGTGGTTTCAAGAGCTATTTTGTGGGTTTGACAACATTCCAACGTCTGCAAATAAGGCTCATCCCTTTGCCCACAAAATACTACAGGGGTCAGCAGCAACAGTTTTTATGTGCAAGTCATGGTGTAAGGACGTGCTGGATGATAAAGTCAAGGACAGACAGGAACACATCAAAGAGTCTGCTTCTCACAACAAAAATATACCATATACTTTTCTTAGCATTTTAAACCATTATGTTCTGCCAAAGGCTTTGATTTGTGATGGTGATCTGATGTACAGAAAAGAAACCACATTGCATGGAAAGGGTTGTTTTGCAGAAATTAGTTCCTCTTATATGTCCATGCAGGGTCTCAGTCATCCGGATCATATTTTTATTGAGAAGTTGTATTTAAGACCTAGAGTGGATGTGATAACAAATTACATGGCTACACCCCCAGAACTGGGGGGTGGTCATGTGAACAGGTAACACAAGCCCCAGGTTTGAATGAGTCTTACTCTTCCTGGGGAGAGCTCCCAACACAGCATTCTAAATGGTGGATAGATTATGCATCAGAAGGTTTAAAGAGGGTTTATCTAAGTGGACATAGATGGCTTCCTTTACACTTCATTTTATATGAGTTTCTCCAATGACCAATTTGTGTAATTGCCCATTGAAATAACAACAGGAAGTCAATTTATTTAGATCCTAAATCGGCAATACCACAAGTAAAAATCAGCAACCAGAAGTACCAACAAAGTTCTATTTATGAGTAAAAGTACACAATTTCGAATGTACATCTGTACATTTATATTGTATTTGTCTTTAATGTTTGTTGTTTGTACCATTTACATACTAGTTATTGGAATGGTATGTATTGTACGATTTAAATGTTGGAGCCAATGGGTTTGTAAAAACATCATATACACCCATGTTTCTGTGTCATAATATACACTGTAACTGGACAGAAAGAGTACAAAATATGATTTTCTTTATTTGAATGTAGTGGATAAAGTAGAATGAAAGGGAATTACCTCAAAACTGTAATTCCATTTTCTCTAATAAATATTTTATATTAAAGCCCCTGAGACTTGTTTACCATTTTAGTTTGCTTCTATGACTTTAAATGTTCATGTCTAAAAAAAACAACAATCAAATTTAAAGTTTGGAAAAATGACATTCTCAGAGATTCATACTCAAATCTCTGCAAAGAACTGCTTAAAAAACTTCTGCAGAAGATTCATCGAGCTTCATCAAGCTTGTCTGTGTGGTACAAAGTCACAAAAACAGGATCTCAACTATCTGACTGAGTCTCACACCCTTCAATCCAGGACAGAAAACTGACATAACACAGACAACAGATTGGATCCCCAGGGCAAGGATGATACCAGTCTTGCACAAATCTGTGGAGAGATGTTCTGTCATACTCATAGATGATTCTTTTCATCTGCTCTTTGCAGGGGGGTTGTAGCTCTACCTTCCTCTTTAAAATACTCCACAAAGTGTTCTAATGGATTCAGGTCAGGGGACAGAATGGAATAGCTTTCACTTTTTTTCTTCTTGTAAAAACAGATTTTTGTGGTGTGTTTGGGATCATTGTCATGTGGGACAATTCCTCTCTTTGCCAAAATGCTTGAGACTAGTCATATTTTCATTCAGTATACAAACTTGCAGTCGTAGTACCATCTATAAATTTCATCTCCCCTACATTCCCATATCAGCTCACTCCCACTGCCATGTTTTCGCGGTCGGCACTATGTAGTCACTGTGGTACTATACGCGTCATGTCCACGCCAAACATGCTGGACCCTGTCTGATCCAAACTAATTTATGCTGGTTTCATCTGACCAGAGAATGTGCAGCCAGTATTCATCAGGCTTCTTTTCATGTTGTTTGGCAAAGACTGATATTGGAGATTTGTGCCATTTTGTGAGCAATGGATTTCTTCTTGGACGACGTCCGTAGAGGTTGACTTCATGCAGTGTCCTTCACACTGTCTGAGCAGTTGCTGAAACACCATTTTCCACAGAAAACCATTGTGCCAAATCAGAAGCATAAACAGAATAAACCAATACCAATAACAGATTAAACCTTCTGTTATTGGTAGCATGAGTCCTCCTGTACCTCCCAACCACTGCTGCAAATGGATTTTGGCTTCTGTATCGTAGTCTACTGACTGATGGTCTGGTACATTCTCCCACATTTATGGTAAATTACAGATGTGTTTCATTTTTGGGAGTTAGTTTAAGGAATGGACTTATTGGAATTAGAGTTGGAAATGTGTAGCCCTCTAAAAAGGCTTGTGATTAAAAATGATCTAATTCAGTGAACTTTCTTTTTTTCTTCTTCTTTATATGTGTTGTAAAAGCCCTGAGCTTCACCCTATGATTTTTTTTGGTTACTGACTGCATTTTTTGGTGTGAAATTGTTTATTTTTTAAACTGAACTCACTTTTGTTGCATTGAGGTTGTAGCTTGAGGGCTGTATTTTCAATTTAGTCCATCGAAACTGTTTGTTTTTAATTACAAATGAAACCAAACATAATTTTTACTATAATAAAATATATATCAGATAAATTAAGTTTTTAACTTTTTAATGATATTGCACAGACATACTCATTTATACGTATATATATATATATATATATATATATATATATATATATACTAAATTAATTCTGCTTACTTGTGCAGTACTTGGGTAAACTTAATTAGTTTCCTTCCGCTATTGAATACAATTATAATATTAAAATAATTTCTGATAAAACTCCTAGCATACTTCAGCCTTTAGCATAACCTTCTGTCCTCATTGTTCATCAATCTGTCCATTATTGGACTGAGAAAGAATCACTTTGGGAAGGTTTTTATGGAACAACTAAAAAAAGAGGTGGACACTGAATCTTTCACCCCGCAGGAATGTTTTTGCAGGGGAAGAAAAGGTTAAGAACAATTTTGGGCCTGCGTGTTGCTACTGCTTATTTGGCCAAAACATCTGTAATAGCAAGAAATGTAGGCCACAGCAGCTGGGAAGCCGACAGCCCAGAGGATGCAAGGTATTATAAAGACCTTCCATCTAAAGCTGAGTTGCGACTGATATTGTTGACAAGCATCGTTAATGACCTGCTGGGTTCTATGAGCATTATTACCTGCACATGGGCTGAAAACTTCCTAGACATCTGAATTTGTGAGTACAATGCACAGCATAAGTGCATTTACAATCAGCATAATGAAAATGTGCTTTAGTATGGTGTTAGAGCCAGTATAAATATGACATGGGTGTGCATCCAAGCCTTTGGTCTGTGTTATTGTACTCAGATGTCTGAAAGAACAGCCTGTTCTCTATAAAGTCATATTTGGATATCTTCAGGTAGCAGATGAGTGAGGGTGTGACTGAAACTTATTTTGACTGTTAGTCAGATTGAGTTAAGCTGCAGATTTGCTTTACTATAGAATGTTTTTATACCAAATAGACAGAAATCTATTTTAATGTATTTGTCCCAGAATACTCAGAATAGAAAAAAAAATTACTTAAAAGCTGATTCTGTTTTTTGCAATTAATTGCATGTTTTACGAAGCTTTAGACAATTTTAATTGGTTATGATACCAACATATTCCACATGATGAGAATATAATGAGTGAGTGTTATAACAAAATCCAGATTATCCAGATGATCTAATGTTCACCCTTTTGTTTATGACTGTTAAAACAAAGCAATGTCAACTTCTGAACCCCTGTTCAACTGCTTAAAGTTCACATGAGTATGATTTTCCTAAATTCAATCAAACTTTGTTTATAGAGGACATAAGGCAGAACAAAAGAGTGCAAACTAAATAAATTGGATAAAAGACAGTGCCAAATAATACAGATGACCGAATAAAACATTTTAAACCTTCAGTTAGATTAGTTATCAGTTAAAAGTATTTTGTTCTTCTTTCTTTCCTACCCTCATGTGACCATTTCACAAATCCCTAGATTGATCTTTTGAGTTCTTGTGAGCATCCTGACCCAAAGTTCGAGAGCCTAGGTGTGTGTGTGTGTGTGTGTGTGTGTATACATGTGTGTGTGTGCATGTGTGTGTACAGCTATGGCAACCATGGTAAGTTAAAGTGGAACGAGTTAAGGTCTGTGAAGTGTGGTAGATGTTTTAATGGGCATTTTGTGTACAGTATAATTTTAGCATTTGATATTAAGTTTGAACAACAGGGTCATAGTTTTAAATTTGTTAAAATTTTAAATTTGTTTAAATTATTTTTTTTAGAAATTAACTTTAAGTTGTTGATAGGACAATATTAAGAAAATAAGGCTCAAGCTCAAGTTTTTAAAAGAGTAAAACATAATTCCTTTGTTTTGATTTATTTGACCATAACTGTGTTTTCAAACTATTTTAATGTCTAACTGCCTATGCTTGTGTCTCCTCCTCTCCTGGCAGCAACAACACAACAATGGCTTTTATTAGGCTGTGCTGTCAAAATGTTGGATGTGACTGGTCTGCAAGGTATTTGAAATTGGCCCATAATTGATCGGCAATTCTGCTTTGAATTCCCCCTGAGTGTTTGTGTGATCTGCTTTTTGTTTGGTAGAGCAACGATCCACATCTAAGATAGCCAGATACAATTACAGATGTCTGTCATGCATCCATGCAACTTCAGAGGTGATCAATCACAGATTACCTCACAGCCATATGATGCCACCCAAATAGAAACTAAGACGGATTTCCGCACAAGCTCTCAATTTGTGGAATCTGCATAATTTGAGTAATGGCACATGCAAATTAAAAAGTTAGAGATTGCAAGTCGTGCAAATCGGAAGCAAATAGGTCCAGTGTACAAGTTATATAACCGCATGGTAAATTGTTAAAGAGAGGCATGCACATTTCTTGCTTCACAGGTCTATCAGTGGCGATGAGTCATGGAGAAAATCTTAGATAAATAGAACCCAATGGCCCAAAGGAGGTGATTCAATCCCTGATGAATTCGCACAAAACCTCTTAATGAGTAAATCTGCATAATTTGAATAGTGCTACTTGCAGAGTCCATACGTGGCATGAGATGGGGAGCAGAGCAATTTTAAGATGAGCTGGCAAGAAACTCACCTCACAGGTCTCAAATGATTAATTCCCAGTCATGTGTTGCTGATCATCTGAATATTTCCACAGATCTGCAAAGAAGAATCCTACCATGACTCAGATGCGCATGCAGCTGTGCGACCAAACACATCAAGGAGAAATGTGGGGAGGAAAAAATGGCAAACACGTACAGCAATGTATTGATTTACCGGGATACCCCGCAGAGGAACAGCAGCCACAAAGTTATACAGTCAGACCCCCTTCTAATGGAAATGCTAAATGTCACGGGAGTGCGGTCAGTGAGATGATTACCACTGATTTAGCGGTGACCCCCAAGTCTTTAGTGAGTCAGGAAAGAAGCTTGCTTACATGTATCAGTATGTGCACTTCCAAGTCTGAAAATATGGAGCCTGGAACATGTACAGAACCAACAAAGAGTTTAGTCATAAGTTCAACATGTACTTTTGATTTTCAAAATGGACATTGTGGTGGCCATTCATCTCCCTCTGCACATGAGGAAACAGTGTAGACGCATGAGAACTACTGCAGCAAGTTCATTAAGGATGTTTTCACACTCAAACGTCTGAACCAAAGCTTGTTTTTGTTACGTTGATCCGTTGCTTTCACAAAAATGGGATACCAACATCCTGTCATCATCACTGTCTTACTGTACTTTACATTGATTTTCTGACATGGTGTCTGTTGTCAATTCAGGATTTACCAGGTATTCCCAAACCCCCTACTATAGTGCCACTTGAATCCTACCTGGAAAGAGTTTTTTTTGATTATGGCTTTATCTTGTTGTTGAACCATATTTCAATTAGAAACTTTGTCTCTTCTTCTCCACAGATGTTAACACATCGTATCTTTTCTTTTTCCAGTTCTAATGAGCAGGGCTGTGTAGAGATCTTTGGAGGGGCAGGTGCTCAATGTTAAAATGGGGCACAATGAACACGAGTTTTAAACAAGCCTACAATATAACTGGCTGCACTGTAGCAGGGGTTAGCGCTATTGCCTCACAGCAAGAAGGTTGTAGGTTCAAGACCTCCTTGGTCTGGCACCTTTCTGTGTGGAGTTTGCATGTTATCCCTGTCTCTGTGTGGGTTTTCACTGCGTACTCTGGTTTCCTCCTTCCTTCCTGGGATAGGCTCCAGCAGATCCCCGCGACCCTAATGAGGAATAAGCAGGTATAGAAGAGGTATAGAAGATGAATGCTATGTTTGAAGGGCCAGAGACTTTCTTACCACAAAAAAACTAAAAAACTCCCTGTAATCCAAAAAGGATACTCTCATACTACAGAAGAACTAAACTATTAACTACAGTTTCCTCTGGACGCAGACAACATTTTTTGTGTTGGATGGATGCCTGGCTGGTTGGTTTCACACCTGTTGTTGTGGTTTTGATCAAACTGAAAAGATCAAAAAATCCACACCAAACTAGATAGATGTGAAAGATCCCTTGAAGACAAGCAAAACTCAAACGCCAACCCCGGATGCAAATCAAAGTCGAGACATTTTGATAAGGCTCAGTACAAACTCAAGTGGCTAAAAAAAGAAAAAAAAAGTGAAGCAGCAGAGATTTCACATCGTCTGCAAACTCAGAGCACTTCCTGTTGGGCCCCATCTCCTTACTAAAGCATAATCCATCCCATCCTGCTGTACTCTTTCTCCGGTTTCATTACCACGTTAACCATCTCCAACAAAAACAAACTTACCAGGATCACACTTGTTGCTTCCAGAATCACCCACTACACTACAATACACCCGATCCCTCAGACATGAACAATACAGTGATCACACGCCGTCAGACACATGACTGGAAAATGGAGAAGAGCTCACCCAGGCAGAAGTTTTATCCCCTCTGCTGTATCACCACTGAACAAACTGCTGCTGCCCTGGTGTATAGATCCACATTTATTTGTGTGTGTGAGTGTATATGTGTTGGGACACAGGCGGGGGAAAGAATGCTATGTGTTTATATATACATCAGTATACTGCAGTGCGGTTATCTGTATGCTTCTGTGTATGTACAGGCTGCGAAAACAAATTTCCTGTGGGACAATAAAGACTAATAAACAACTTCAGTCTGGTGTGACCTGAATCGCCCTCTGTTCTCCTCTGCTGGCACGTTGAGTCTTTTCACCACAAATTCCCACCTGATTGTGACTCATTGAAACATTCGCCTCAACTTTTCCTCCACTTTGTAGGTTTTCTATTTCCCTCCTGACATCACAGTGTGCTGCTCTGATTATTTACCACAAAGTGAAAGTCGATGCAGTAGTTCCATCACTGTCACCTTCCGAATTCAATTTATCTTTCCTACAACATCCATTGTTGAAATACAATATGTGCATAAGTGTAGCCACCACAGCATGATTCACCTCTTCTAAGATTCTGTTTACACACATGCAGCACTTGAGTAACGTCTGGGGAAGATAATGGTCTTGTTTAAATATTGAAGCCAAAAGTGACTTCGAGGACAAGACAGGAATTTTTTAAACAAATTTAAACAAAACCACAAACTTTCCCTAATCATAACCAATGTGTTTTTTGTTGCCTGACCGTGCCTTCTCACTGAATGCGACACTCGTGACAGATGCTACAAGTTTCCATTCAAAATGGAACGCAATGTCACGTCATTAGGTTGTCGCTTGAAGTTGAAAAATTATAACTTTTGCAGCACCATCGCCAAGACCTTGGGCTGGGACCTTTGGAGTTTGGATCTTCTTGCTGTGTCTATGTGGGTTTTCTCCAGGTTCTCCAGCTTTCTCCTACAGTCCAAAAACATGCTGAGGTTGATTGGAAACTCTAAATTGCCCATAGGTATGGATGTGTGAGTGAATGGTGTGTGCCCCACAATAGGCTATCGTCCTGTCAAGGGTGTATTCCACCCTCTAGCCAACAGTACACTGAGATTGGTTTCAGCAGACCCCTGTTACCCTAGTGAGGAATAAGTGGGTATAGAAAATGAGTGACATTGTCATCACGTGACGCTGTGCCATGAAATAGTGTACAATGTCACTAATATAGTTGCACAGGGCCTTATTTAGAAAATGGAGGACAAAATCGTTGTGGCCGTCTGTGGGTTCCATAGATGTAATAATACATCCATGGCGGGTTCCCGGAGCTATTTTCATTACCCCTTGCTATACTCTCATCAACCATGGCTGAGGTAGCTGCACTATATTTGTTCTGGATGTCGGATTTGGATCAGAAACCCAAACGCTGCCGTGTCTAGGTGCATGATATCCTTATGAGTCGGACACATCTGGGTGAATATCATCACTTTCTCCAAGAACTGCATCTGGAAGACGGTCGTTTCTAGAGGCACTTCAGGTTGAGGTGTAGCTGGGTCATTCCAGAACTAGAGGACATTTTATGAGAGAGAGAGTGCAGACCTCAAACTATATACCAGTTTTTAAATTCAGAGTTATGATAATGATAAATTATTTACATAATTTCAGTGTGGGAAGAGAGAAAAAAAAGAGAAAAAAAAGAGACAAGAAATAGACGTAGATGCTGGTGGTCGGTATTAGAAGTATTAGAAAAAAAACAAAAAAGCCCCACACTCACGACAACAGATTTCCTATTGGCAGAAAAACACACCACATCATTCAATCAAAGATCCTACTTCCAAACATGTCATTTGGTTGTTGGGGAAAAAGGAAAAGGTGTGGGTTTGGGTTTTGGAACAATACAGAGACAGTGGTGAAATGTTAAGGTAAATGTGCAAATGTGGTTTCTTAGTAAATGCACTTGTCCTGAGACCAAATCTATAAGAAATAAGAGAAAATAATGCTTGAAAATAGGAAAACAAATGCCATTTTTTAGTTAGCCTTGATTAAATGTCTCACTTTACCTTGTGCAACCCTGTTACGTATATATTGAGAATAAGATATGTTTTTTTGGTTTGTTTTGTTTTTTCTTTACTTATTTACATAAGTAGGTTTATCTTCTTGGTCAGCAGTAACAGCTAGCTAAACAGTTCGCTTCTACTCCTGAGAAAATACATTATTACAGATTTACAATCCTGATACAGTGGAGACAGAGTTACTGTTAGAGTAACAGGCTTGTAGAAGAAGAGCAGTGGCATACTCCACAGGTTGTGGGTAAATGGTTTGCCCTGCTCTATGAGGGTCACATCTACACAGGGATCATCCAAGAGGTGAATGAGACCCACTGCCAGGAGAAATGTATGCACACGGTAGGGGAGAAATGTTTTTCTGGCAGTTGAGGGAGGATGTTGATTGGGGATGTCCCTTTGAGGATATGCTGACCACCATTCCAACAGAAGGTATTACATATTATTCAAAGAGCATTTTGGTGGCATTTATTTGTCACTTTTATACGATGATCTATACTCAAAAATATTGTAGCTAGTGATTCATCTTACTTTATACAGCCCTGTTACCCTAATTTCAACCCTATTATCATATAATTTTAATTAAAAATATTCCCACATTATTGTCTCAGCTCAAAAGGGTTTGACCCATTTTCTTTTAAGAGTTTATGCAATCATATGCAAAATGTTTTAGAGTATATATTGTACAATAAACACTGAAATTGATGAAGTGAAGGTTTCCATTATTGAAAAGTTGGGTGAGACGTGCTGTGTTGAGTGAGATATTCCGTGATAGATCTCATTTTCTGATCCTGATTCCTGATTTAATTGTTTTTTTAATTATAAGAAGGTCTAGGGTGTTCTATAAATACTGTTCCAAATACTGTCTGTTCCAAAAGAGGAACATATTCCGAAACTTCCGAAAATGAGCTATTAGGACTTCCATGAAATTGTGAGTCACTATATAGTCACCCCAGTTCTGATACCCCTAACATGATATATTTGCAATGTAATATTGCAATTTTAACTTAGTGTAGTTTTACAGAGCTTTTTCACGAGCCTCACTGGAGCTCCAGAGAACACAGGTTGTCTTTGGTCTGTCTCATAAATATTCATTAGCCTCTTTGTATTGGCTGGTTTTCATTTGGCAGACTGATAAAAGTCGGTGTGACAGTCGAAGCAGGCGGTCTGTGTGAATCTCTACAGCCAGAGGGACCTACTGCATGACATCACAAAGAGTAGGAAGTACAAAAGTATCATGAACCAGCAAGGTTTCTAAATCTAGGATGTGTGCATTTCTACTTTTTTCTGAGGGTTTGGTGTATGCAGTCCGCGGCTGCTGTAGTTTCTCCTACATGCTTGGGAGGGGAGGGGGCAGGTATTCAGTAGGTTGTAATCTGTAACCTCACCACTAGATGCCATTAAATCTCACATCCTGGTCCTTTAAATAGGGATGCTGATCTCCCTGCACAAAGGCTTCTGTATGTGGAAGGCAGGTGTCTAAAATGCATCCTGCTCAAGCAAAATATACAATTAACTGTACATTCAGGAATTACATAAAAATTTTTAGTCTTTGAGACTCCATCCTTCCTTCTTAATTTAAAATTCATTTTCGAAGTGTTTCTTATGCTCGACTCATGTGATTGATAGCAGCTGTCCACGAATCCATACCATATGTGAGGAGTTTTGTGTAAATATTGTACCACGGGAAGCCTGCTTTACATTTCAATTACTACATTTATACAGTCAGCAAACATGATACGCAGGAAAAATGGCAGAAACCTGACTCTGCCCGCCATGAGCGCAATTTATCAGGAGTGGGTTGTCAGATGTTGCAGCGTTGGAGGTCACCGCACGGCTCTGGCACTCTCCAAAACAGCGATTGGCGATCATTCCACTCAAAGTCCTGCTTCTTGTGAGTCCCACTGGAGTCACAGATTACACATTTAAAATCACAAATTAGATTTTGTCAATTTGCAATGCTGCGTGATAGAGGAACATTTGAGTGTTGTTTAATACTGGGGTATTTCCATTTGACGAGGGGAAGGATAAATATTTCAGAACATATAAAGTAAAAATGTTTATATGTCTTCCTGTCGTTTTCTGTTTAAAACTTTGTCAGGAATACAATTTGAGTTTGATTGCTATCAGACTCTGGAACAGAATACAATCTAAGTACTTTATTTTATATTTACCATGATTTATTATGCTCCACGCCTGTGAAACACACTATACTTGACTGCATTCTGTACCGAAACAAAAAACATTAACTCATGCCCAGTGAATTACCTTTGGCACCTTAGGCGAGGTATTATAAGCCAGAGCTTTCAGAAACACTAGATCACCTTCAGGAGGGTTTCTGGCGTTAGGTTTAAACCATCTAACTTCTTGGCGGATTGTAGGGGAATCACAAAAGTTTCACAAGACGAATGTATGGTAAGTGTTATGATTCTTTCAGGTTTTGGCTCCTCTTCGCCCATGCAGCCATTTTATATGACGTTTCAGTGTAGCCTGACCTTTGGTATGAGGGATTGTGGGATACTGGGATATGAGGCAGGTTTGTAAGACATGAATAATATCATCCAGCAACTGAAATGCATCCATGCAATGATACTTAAAACCTGTGATGAGTCAATGCTGACTTTAAGGAAATATAGTCAAAGTTGTACATCAGCAGGGAGGGGCAATCTGCTATTTTATTTTGGTTAGGGTCAGAAAACTCTTTTGAGGATTTTAAACATCATGTATTGACAAATAAACGTAAATGATTCTTCTTTGTTCCAATTTAACAAAACGTCTTCCTACTCCTTTATGAATGTGTAAATTGATGTTAAATGATTGTATTGTTTTTCTTTTTTTTCCCTTTTTTAATTTTCTCTTTATCTTTGTTGATGTTTTATCTTGGTTTTACATGTTCAAAACAAATAAACTAAACTATTTATTTACTCAATTTATTGAATTTATCCACTTCATATCAACACACGAGTGTTCTATATATATTAGAGTTAGTCTTAAAGTTGTTTTTCAGCTGTAGTCCCTGCCTGATGATACAGTCTCCTTAAAAAAGAATATAATACTTGAATTAACAAAGTTATTGAGATCATGTAAGGGTGCAGAGCAATAATGGAACAAAAAAATAATGTTGCAATTTAAAACATATGACAGTGACACAAAGGCACATTTTGAATAAATGAAATGGGGAAATATTAACACAATTTGAAATATGGACTGAATAAAAAGCATTGTTAGACACAAATTGAAACATGCAAAGCAGAAGTACAGACATAAAAAACACTTACAATATTTATCACTTCCACAATAAAAACAAAGTTACCACAAAATGAGTATTGTTTTTTTTTTTTTTTTTTTTTTTTTCCTTTTTGTGCCTTTTAAACAATGTAATACATGATATAAGTCATTGATTGGTCATGATCCGAGTGCAGTCTACCTAAGACTAAAGACTATGACAATAATCACCTAATCTGATACATTGACCACCTAAAATGGTGATTCTAACATAATACAGCCTGAGAGGAATGGAATTAGAAAAGAACTAGTTAAATCCAGATATCTAATCAGTTAACAAATCTCCACCATGTTGCAGGATATCGTTAAATTTCCAAAAGCTGTTTCATTTTAACCACATCCACAAGGAAGACATTCGAATGATAAAGATGGCAAGCAAAGAGCATGGATCACTTTTAGTGCTAATAATGTCCGTGCTGCCCCCCCAATGACTTTTAAACCATGTGATTTACGGCCATGTATGATCTGCTGTGATAACCAGATGTACAGTATGTTATTCAAATCATATTGTAAACATTATTTCCAAATGGCATCAATGTAAATCCTTTTCCAAAACTAAATCCAAATGAAAATTATATGATCTGGACACCTGTGCTGTGCTGTTGCTTTAAATTGGAGTTAAGGCGTAAAGTCTTACTGATGACAACCTGTTTACAAGCTGGGAGCACATGTTCTATAGATTGCTGATAATAGCTTCCTGAATTACACACGTGCACTTCACAAACCTTTCCAGTCACAGTTGAAATGTATAAATGACAACTATATAGAATTGAAAATGACTGATCGTCTGTCGTAGGTGCAATCTCACAAAGCTGCCTCTGTTAAAACTGTTTTTCTCTCAACAGTCTGGGCGGAGCAATGAAGGGAAGCTGCACACGGCAGCAAAACTGCAACATAAACTCCACAGTTCATATCACTTATCAGCTCGTTGGTAGGAGCATGTTTCTCCACGGGGGTTTACGCTTCTTTGTGCAGGGCTGCAATGCTGCCTTGTTGTTCAAAATGAGTGAAAGCTTTATGAAGGCAATCATAATATTTTCACCTGGCTCCGCAGAAACAGCTGCTTTGGTCTCTTTGCAGCCTGTGTGGCAATGATGGGGTTTTTTCACGGGAATGGAGCTGCTGGTTGGTATGGGTGAAGCCTCTTGGTTCCCAGCGGAGGAGTCCTCTTCATGGGTCACAGTAAGGCTTCTACTCAAGCCTGCAGGCTTTTCCGGGGCCGACAGCACTCCGGGGATAAAGCCGAACGTATGTAGGGCCAAAAGATGTCAAAGAAAGGCTGACGGTTTCATAAAAGCAATAAATCGCAGCAGCGAAACGAAGCAGCGATTCCATTATTAATATGTCCACATGCCTGCTTTGTTGCCCATGTTAAATGATTTGTTGTAATGGGATAAACATGACTGGGACCTTCTTTCACACAAGGCCTGATTCAGAAACAATCTGTTGTCGTGAACCTCTCGGCAAAGGTTACTCTGTCTGGATCACGGCCTTGGCTGATGCACCTGCAACTTTATGGCCAGCAGACGTTCACCATTTAAATGCGTATCGCTTCGCTTCCTTGTTATTTCCAGATAGGTTTATAAGTATATCAACATTTAGGAGGCAGAGAGGGCTGAGCCGCATTTACACATCTTCCATATGTGATTGATAAGCTGTACAACCATGTGTTAGCATTCGTTTCCCATAAGACATTATTCTCCTATATTACCACATCTAAAAATAAAAACACCTGTGGAGCAACTTCTTTTCCTACACTCATAACATCATTTATCAGTGATGTCACGTTCAGAAAAAAGCTCCTATCTCCAATTTTGGAGTTTTTCTGTAGCTCGTTGGAATATAAAACATCCATGGTTGATTAAGTGTTGAATATGTGTCATGATGCCGAGGCCAGACCACCTCTGTATGATTTCAGAAATGCTTTGGCCATAAATGTGAGAACAGCCGGCCTTTTTCTTCAGCCCTGAAGCCATAAACTGTTTGAAGCTGCATGACTTTCTCCTGTCAACAGCGAGATGTTATTTTACCTTGCAGAACCTTTGTAGCTTTAACAGCAGGTCCTCCCTTATCCTCCCTGTCTGGGATGGGTTTGAGAAGAACTTAAGCAGTATCCTAAAGGTCAGAGACCAGATGGTGAAGTGACTGAAGGACAGTGAGTCTTTAAAACATGACTGGATCCTTATTATTACCTGACAGGTCAGGAAAAGCTTTTTCCTTTCTCCTTTGACTAAAAATACCTGAAGATGATGAAATTCCTTTTAGAGATTTAGGGTGGCAATGCTTCCAAAAAAAAGAAAGAAGAAGAAAACAAAGGCTGTTTTGATTGGTCGATTCCTTTGAAACGTTTGTTCTGTATTCAGGCTGGTGAAAAGCAACGAGGCTTGTAGGAGACAAAAGACAGAAAAATCTTTTGCCAATGGGGGAACACGTGCACGTCCGGAGAATTTAATCTTGGGTCAAAAAGTTCTGCCAGAAATCATACGTGTATCAACCACACGCCCTGAGCCGCTGGTGTTGTCGGAATGAGCCAGATGAAGAGTGACTGGTTCATCCATTTACAGTGCAGCCAAACAAATCTGTGTTGTTTTAATAAAGATGTAACAGCAACTAATTGGTCTTTTTCCATAATGCCGTGAGCAACTGTGATCTGATCCATTCCACACAACAGCATGGTGCAGGATTAGTAACTCAAACCTGCTGAAAAAGCTTGGCCCTTGTGGTCTATACTATACCAATAGTATGGTCTGGCGGCATCTATTATAGTTTGTTTGCATTTCTTTAAACCGATCACAATTGTCTTGCAGTATACTTGCAGCAAGGCGAAATAATGTATTGGAGAAGTTGTTTGAGCTTTGGTATTAAAATAAATGTTGGTCTGTTATAGCAATATAAGGTATAGTCAATAGCAGATTATGCCAACATTCTCTAAGACAAGTCCCTTGCAGATCTTTCTTTTTTTATTAATTTAATTCAATTTCTCCTTCAAAATTTAATTCAATTTCTCCTTTGACAAACGCCAAAAACGTCTTGCATTGTTGATACACCTGAGATAACCTTTGCTGACAAATGCGCACATTTCCTGTAAGGAAAAGCCACTCCATAGTTCACCAGCGGAACGCCTTTCATGTGAAGCAACAGCAGCAGGAAATGCTTTTAATACAGCTCTGTTGCAGCTGTAGGGAGCTGTCAGTGAATAGGGAGACTTCTATCAACAGACACGCATCGTTTCATGTGAAAATCCCCACTGAATTGGTAAGTAATTTAAATCCTGGACAGAAAGAATTCAAATATACTGAATGATAAAAAAATACTGACCTTAAATAGTATCAAAGATTGTGTATGATATTATTTAAAGGACAATAACATTTCTATCATTTTTGAGTTCCAACTAATTTTCACCAAAATGTCCAGCTTTCTACAAAAGGAGCAGCTTGCTTTAATTTTAATTCTGATTTGTTGTGTTTCCAAGCAAACAGTTCCTCCTATGCTTCAGGGCATTTTTTTTGTATTTTCAAGAGGAAGTTGCATAGACACGAAAATGCTTTAGATCACCAGAACATGCCGATGCATTCACTGACCCTCACGTTTTTCCCCATCCACTCTACAGTGTGTGGTCACTCCCTTTCCGAGGTCCCATAAGTGTAACCCTGAACCGCATTTATGGACTTCAAATGCTGGCACAGAATATTGTCAAAAAAGGAGGAGAACAATTTACTGCATCCAACAGGTTCAGATAAGGATTCTGGAGACTGAGACTCGCCCTCATGAGAAGAACTTGTAAACCACTTGAGCCCTCCCAGCATCCTTCAAGGAGCTTACTCAGCTTATAGAGACAACAGGCCACTCTGTGACCCAATTGCCCAACGAGGGGAAATATTTTTGCAGTCTTGCTATCACAGTTGACATTGGCCTTGGTCACAACCAATTGCACTGCGCTACGAGGTTCAGGCAGAGGAAGCGTGTCTCGATCGAAACTTGACATAGAAAACAGGAGCGCTACTCAGCCATGAGTGGGTGGCTGTTTTTCTTAAGGCATCGCTCAATCTTCCCAAAGCACTTCCATCTTTCTGGTTTGGTTATACATGTAATGGATTGATTCAGCATGTGCTGCTGCTCTGTGATTACAAACACAGTTGTTAGAATCTTGCTTTAGGCTGATGGTGAGAATGTTTTCAAGTGTTTTTTTTTTCTTCCGATACTGACTTTTCTTTCCTCATTAATCAGTTAGAAGTACTTGATGACAAGCGCCTGGGTTTTTATACATGGTCCGGTGTCTTCATACAAAGGTATCACGTTACAAATGTATTCCTCAAAACTGTTTTCCCAAAGAAAATATAATTGCAATACAAACAAATCATCCAAAAGCTATAAAGTCACATGCTGTTGCCATACAATCACTATGTATTAATAAGCAGAGCTTCAAACAATAAACTCATTCCCATCATTTTCAGTGAACAAATACAGATTTTTTTTTTCAGTGTCTGTTTTTCCCTTTCTGTTATTTCCTTACATTCTGTGGTGCAGAAAACAAGACCGCTGGGAGAGAAATGTAATCGCCCACACCTTGCTGGAAGTCTGACCTGTATATAACACATCATTTTTTTTGGCTGATTTATCCACCATGTGCACATCCTAGTTCCTGAGACAGCTTTGCATAATATGGTATTTGACAGCCGGATGTGATATGAGGAAAAGGAAATAGGATAAAAAAAAAAATAATAAAAAAAAATTAAAAATCCATATCATCCCCTAGACTCTAATTCTTTTTTTCATCTCCAAATTGCCAGGTGTAAATCCTTATTGGCTTTGGGCCTGACAGGATATGGGGGGTGTGGGGTGGGGGGTGGCAAAGTCTGCACAGCTTAACGTCAGCTCCATTGAGTTGGAGTCCTGAAGTGACTTTTGATATGAAGAGTGTCATTTATATCTCCCCACTGCAGATGGATGAGGCCTGCTTTGATCGATGGGACTGCACTGAGCACCTGGACTACTTTTCCAAAAACTCAGGAGAAAAAAGCTCAGGAGTTGAGTATTTGACGCATTAAAGTCAAAAGTTTTACTTCTGGCTTATGTTTTAATGTCCACCTGGATTCAATGCACAAAACAGTGAAACTTTTTAATTTTTTTTTTTTTTGTATTAAGGCTGCTCTTATAAGATGGTTTGAATATGGAAAACTGCGAAGATTGTGAATCCTTGATTCACTGCATCTCAACTCCCGCTGTCACACAGAAGGATCTTCCTTCAAATAAAGCATAAATAACATGAAATATTGTAAATGTGGTTACCTCATGTGGTTATTTATTCTTGTGGTCATCATTAAAGAATCAGGAATGTAGAATGGAACCCAACAGACTCAAACTTTTTCTTCAAGGCTGACAATATATCATATAGCATTCATATTCTTTTCCATCTACACATATATGATAAGAATACACCTATTTAGGAATTCAAAATAGAATGTATCCTGTCTTTTTGCTGTAATCATGCTCCATGAATCGCAGGGTCAAAGATCCACAAACTAGACATTCGCCAGAGAACAATAGGTCCAGGAGAGACAAGATATACCACATACCATATATATCACAATGGAAAAAACAAACACAGTGCGCACAAAAGCTGTTCTTCTGTGAAAACGTCAGCATGGTTTCATTGATTGATTGTAAGTAATTCATTTTCATTAATAGCTGGATTTGTTTAAACAGTGAAACGTCACAATTTGTAATCCCATGGTGGTTTCAAATTCAGGTTCAATTTGGGTTAGTCAAACACCAAATTTGAATCATGCACATAATTTATTGGCAATATTTTTATAATTTGAATCCACATCATATGGCTGACTTCAACCCCCTTCCTACTTCAATCCCCTTCCCACTCCTCCCTTCCTGATACTCTATTTAATGTTTGAGTCATTTCAGTGGATTACATCAACAGAAGATTTTTTCATATTTTTTCCAAGATAAACCAACATGTTTTAAAAACGCAATATGTGAAACCTTACCGAGTTACTGGCTATAACTTGGAATTAGGAGGAAGTTGTGGCAAAAATATCTTCCAATATGAAATTTCAGACTGCGACTTATTGAAAAACTGGAATCACTATTAAAGTCAGTAATACCTCATTACTTTTCCTGTCAAACCGTTATATGTTTTTATCTTTATGATACCTTAATGGAGTGATATAGCCATAACATTAAAAACAGTGATCTAAGAATCTAAGAAAATACAAACATCCCTTTGAATATTAAATTAACAGAACTAATACCTTCAGTGTTTTTCTATGGGAGTGATTTGATAAGACTTTAACTACCAGATTTTTCCAAATTGAGGCACGTTTGTCCCTAAAGCTCCCCCAACATCCACTGCATTTGGGAATGTGTGATGGTATCACAACCAAGCACTTTCAGATGGCGGTTGGTTGCGGGAATTGCTTCCAAATGGGCGTGGGGTTTTCCGGACCTTATCCTCTTTTCCATACTTGTTTAACTTTCTTTTTCCTCTTATTTCTAAAAGGAGGGAAAACCAAACACTGACTGTAAAGCCAGTTGAGGTCATTAGATGATAGGAGTCTCTCTCTCTCTAGTTGCTTTTTCATTATGGTTTTATAGCTGCACCTCTCGGCATGATCTCGCAGACTTCAGCTGAGAAATCGAGGCTGGGCCTGAGAGCTGAGCAGGAGTCTGGTAACAATATCAAACATCCTTGGACTTGCGAAGGAGCTTTTTTGTTCCCATCCCGGGTGTGACCTGTTGGCTTGTGCTCCAATCAGTCTGCTACCAGAATGGAACCTTTTCATTGATAGCCAATGCCGTGTGAGGCGCACGCAGGGGTTCTGGCATACGGGTGACATCATCAAAGCTATGTGTGCGTTTTCGATCCGTTCTGAAAATAAATTTTACTACACAGGCTCGTTATTTCACAGCCGAACAGCGTAGCTCCTGGTTGTTTTGTGATGGGTGGTTCTGGGGATAGCCTGCCAGGGTTATCCGCATGCTCAAAGAAAACACAACTGCAGTACAGAGGATAATGTGGCCAACTCAGGCCGCCGTAGGGTTCTCAGCTGCATAACAAGAACCAAATGTTTATGAGATACTCCTGTCTTTGTAGAGATTCCACTTGAACATGTCTCTATGATCAATTGATCAGCCATTTATCATAGGGCATAGACTAAGGGCAAAATAAACACCCGCCTTTGCTGAAAGATATGCATATCTTTCATTATATATAGTAGAACATCTGTGAAACATTGCACTGTGACAACCTTAACATTCCCATGTCTTGATAAATAACTGCTTGGGAACTGATTCTCAAGAACTGAAATCTTCCAAAGTTTTCTTTCGGTTTTTCAATAATTCTTCAGCCTGGACTGTAAATAAATTGACAGAAATATTAAATGTTTACACACTAAAATAACAGTTTTGTGGGTGTTTTACATGCTTCAGGATTACATTTGTAATTAAGATAACAAGTCATATGCAGAGTTTATTCACTGATGTAATGTAAACACAAAAACACTGTTTAAACAGAACGCATGTGACACCGTTGGGCCTATAATGACTTGCACTTGAAGTGCATCAAATCTTGTATCATTGAGACTAGTAAAAGAACAGCAGCTAAACAATGCTAAATGGTGATTGGGGCTTTCCTAGTTTGGATGAAATGACCTTTCATCGCACTTTGTTAGCTTAGAACTGAGCAGGAACCGCTTTGATGGTGTGGAGAAACTTAGGGAATGTGGGTCAGTCCAGCTCACTGAACACCGCTGCAACAGTCCAAGAAGCAAGTCCAAAATGAACAGCACTTTGCATGAGACTGAAATGGATATACACAAAGCCCTACCAATATGCTTCATAAAAAAGCTTAAGAAAACAGTTTCGTGACCTCTTATTTGAAAGACAACTCCAAAATGTTCAACCTTTAGTTTGTATCTGTGGTATACATCACATTCAATTTGGACACGACTCTCCAAGCTTTGAGTTGAATCTTTCTTTCCTTGGATTGAGCGTGTGAATCAATGGAATATCTGTCACGGCTCAGTTATGCATATAACTTAATAGAAATGCCTCAAAGACATTCAGACTAAAGTTTCAACCATAAAAATGAAAAGAACAACTTATAAAGTTATCTTTAAGGATCTTTAACATCTTACAAAAATGAAAGGAGTCTGCCTGTAAGTATGTACATGTTGACGTGAATATCAGGTGTAGCATACCCTCTGAAAGATGGTAAGAGACTTGACTGATGGCTTCAACATTTATATTACTGTTCCAATAACCAGCTCCATAAACCAACATGAGAACTGACAAGACAAAGAAATTAAATCACATTTCTATTTTTACTTTCAATAAATAATACATCATAACAAGTGAGCAAACGGGCTAGCATAAATAATTAAAATAAGTGATAATGGCCATAGGCAGACACACAAACCCTGTACCTACTGGTGGGGGGTTGCTAAATGCATATAGCCTCTGATGTTTTATCATTAAGTACCATTTCTTCTTAGTTAACTTATTTCTCTTTCTTTGCTTTGTACTGATTATCATTTATTGTTTTAGCACTCATTTATTCAATAGTCTTTCTGGCAATACAACACAAAAAGGAAGTAGGCCTTCATAATAAGAGGTTATTACTTAAATGAAACAACATTTGACATCATAGTATAGTTATATGCATGCACTCTCTTCTTTTCGAAGCAGTCAAAAATATTTTTCTGGCAGTTAGCATTCATAACAATACCTGTTTGCCTGTTTCTGAAGTAGAGACATCAGAAGATGATTTGGACTCCCTTTCAATCAACTTTTATTTCCTCCATGACAGAAAAAAAGTTACAAAAGCCTTCAGAAACTCCTGCAGGTAAACTGGACTAAAACACTTTAAGAGCTTACAGTAACAGACTCTTTATGAATGTACTTTAAGACACTTGCTAGCTTAGCAGTAATTCTATAACCCATAATGCAACACAAGAATTGTATATATTCCAAAAGAATATCTGAACTTGTGAACAAGTTATTACCTCGTCTCGTCTTTGAATTTAAGATGAGCCACACTTTTTCCAACAGGGTAAGTTTATTTATTTCCTTCGGTTGTCGAGAAAGCTGCAGCTGCAATATCATTCCTATTTGTGATTGGACAGAACTCAAGTTAATTAACACAAGTCAGTGATACTTCCTACTATGGGAGGGATGCACTGGCTGGCCATGAATATATATGAGGCCTCTAATGGGCCTTTGTCTTCATTGAAAAATGCTATAAACAAAAGCTGGCTGTAGACAAGTTGATGTAATCCAGAGGTTCCCAGATCCCGGTCCGCAGGCCAGAACATTTATTACTGGACCGCGAGGGAACCACGTAATACGGTAAAAAAGCTGCAGGCTATTATAGGTTATTTTGAAACTTGGCACAGTCTGTGCTGCATTTGCCAACCACTCTCTCTCTGTCCCTATGATGAGCATAGTGTTGCTATCACTCTGTATCAAGGTGTATTGGCTCTTGCCGACATGATAAATAGTGAAAACATGTCAGTCAGTGGTTTATAGAGTATGGTTGATCCTTGTCCAGAAACACTATCTTCAAGCATCCTACTATGTATTCATGTGAGTAGCACATCCAGACAGTATAACTGAGCAATCCTGAAACTATTAATTGACTTGGATTCTGAATTGTTTTCTGTTTTCTGAAATGATGTTAAAGGTCCAGTGTTTAGTTTCTGGCGGAATCTCGTGGTGAGGTTGCAGATTGGACCTGAGGACTAAAATAAGGACATTTGATTAATGTTCATTTCCATACAGCTGTCCGCTGTCTCATCCTCATATACAACATGTGTGATGTGCGATACTTGACTATGTTAATAGAACTGAACTTAATAAAACTATGTATTCCTTTAAGTGAGAAAAAAAAAAAAACTCCAAACAATGGTAGTGAGAAAATAAAAAAAGAGAAAATAGTTTGTAATGACTGAGGTTCAACTGCTCACAGTTATCAGTTATTTCTTCTAGTTTGCAGATCAACATGAACCCAATCATAGGAGGACATTTCTTAAAAGGTGCATTCAATGACCCTTAAATGGCAAAAATCTAAAGAAGAGTTTACAGGATTTGATTCCTGCGATAAGAACAGTGCAGCGGTCAAGTCTAGGATGATGCCAATGATCCCTTGTCTCAAATATATACATCTGATTAATATCAACAATCAGATTTCCTCAGTAACCCATCGAAAACTAACTCATTGCTTCTCATTAGTTTTGACAGTCATTTAATCCTGTCAGGGCCCTCAAACCCCATCATAATCCTTGTTTAATCAACTGGTCTTTACCTTTCCCCAGTCATCAGTGACAGGATTATCATTTAGGGAGACACATCTGTGGCCAATTGGAGATGCTTGCTGTTAAGCGAGTGACCCTGCAAGATGATTCAGGAGATAAACCCGCTGCATTGAAGTCTCCCTCGGACCTAATCCTTTCAGATCTGAGTTCGGAACCACTAAGACGTATCACATATCCGCTAATCATTTTCTAAATTGTTTATTGAAAATACTAGCTTGTCTGCTAGATAGCAGGTCTGAAGGGAGAAGGGCTTTTCTTTGCTTGGGAGACTTGTGCTTGAGGTCATATGGGGCAAGTGCTTCACCAATCATAAACGCAGAACCTTTTTACTTTAAAAGGATGCAGAGCGGCTTGTTAATGGAAACAATTACTGCATCGGCTTCTTTGGTTCACTGACATAGAATACCCTCCACAAAAGCATGCTTTATATCAAGTATCTCTCAAAGTGCAACGAAATTGCAACATACTCCTGTGAGCCCATTACATTTAACAAATAAACAAACCATGACTGGAAACATTCGGTCATCTAGGAGGCACGTGAGCTCAGATACAGCGATTTGTTTCATTCATTACAAATCTGCCTGATGCAAGTTGTCTCTTTGAGAGATGTCTCCACTTTTGCCTGAGATCCCTTGGTAGCAGCTGCAACAAACATTTCAGAGGTTGAGTACAGGTGGTTGGGAAGAAGGTGAACCTGAATAACCTTTCAGCTCACAACTTGGGCGTTCTTTGCATTTGTTTTGGGGTCAGCTCAAAGCTCCTGCAAATTGCAGTACGACAAGAAAAATGTTGGCCCTGCCTCGTGTGTTTTTATTTTGCCAGCACTCATGTCGTAGAGTTTACACGGCGGAATAATCTGCCAACAAGAGCAGCTGCACAAATGTATCAGGTAGAAATGTGTCATACTATCGCTACAACCAAGTGATTGATTTCTAGAATACAGGCAGGTTCGGTCCAATCCATTATCTCCACATTATTGAAGTCATTGCAAATGCAGAGACAATATTTCAAAGCATAAAATCAAGAAGGTCAAAAATGCGACTATGACAGTTATCTCTCCCTCTCTCTCAGTTTTTAATTTTCTGCCGTCATGCCTTAAAGCCATTACTACTCTCTCCTGCCAAAACAGACAGGGGACTCACTGCGATTGTGTGCAGTGTTCCTCACGTCGCCCACATCACAGTATCTCAAATGGTGCACGACTCCCCCTGGCTTCTCCCCATCATTTCATACAACATCTGGCGCTGTGGGGCCGGCTCCAAGCTCCGGTGGAGGTCTGTGTCACTGCATGCTGCAACACATCTCCAGGAGGACCCTCCGCAAGCCGAAGACGGCCTTGTGCTGGCAGGCCCGCGTCTGCGTCTCAGCAGCCTGCGATGTTCGTCACGCGTTAACATCTGTCCGCAACTCAGCAGGATGCAAAATGGGCTCCTTTTCCCTTTCTAGGGGAGAAGGGGTTGGTGCTCTGTTTTGTGTTTCTGTGTATGGTGAGGAATGTGTGCACTGGTGCTTGAAGACTATGATGCACTGCAGCATGGAAAGAGTTTGCTGCTGCGGTCACATATTGGTACAAGAACAGTTGTGATTCATGGTTATTTCGCACACGTTTTGGCCGGCCTACTGTAACACAGAAAATTCATATTGGTTTAATCTTGTATATCCTTCCCTTTCCTTCAGCAAAGCTGTACTCAGTAGGGTTTTTTTGCCAATAAATTATGTGCATGAATTTTCATTCTTTGGATGTGGGATAGTGAAGTTTACCAAATCATAGGATGTGCGCAATGTCATTTCTTACAAACCACAATTTATGCTACTTGGTAAGACGAATGCAAAATAAAACCTTCCTGGGGATCAGAAGTATTCCCTATTTCTCTTACAAAATCAGACTTTCCAGGAGTACTTCAGCAGAGACCACAGCATTGGTGGTTTTAAAACTCAAAACTGAACTACTTCATATTTCATATTTCAATAATGGTTCATATGAGTACATGTAAAGGTATTATCACCACACTCTGCAGTTGCCCAGAGTAATACAGAGCAGTAACATTAGTTTCGGTTCATACTTACATACTTCG
The DNA here is from genome assembly GCA_030544235.1 of Lepturacanthus savala. Classification (NCBI taxonomy): domain Eukaryota; kingdom Metazoa; phylum Chordata; class Actinopteri; order Scombriformes; family Trichiuridae; genus Lepturacanthus; species Lepturacanthus savala. The sequence continues at coordinate 29,307,407 of CM060464.1, read as the reverse complement.
CTCATGAGTTTGTGAAAATCAAAACAAAGCTTTGAAGGTACTGTGTGTAAGATTTAGTAATATTTAGCAACATCTAGCAGACCAGACTAGAGAGAAATGGAATATAATATTCAGAGGTATGTTTTAATTAGTATGTAATTCAGTCAAAGTGAGCTCCGAGTGATGGTCTCACTGGTAGAAGCTGCCAGAAGCTACACACCACACCTCAGATACTCAGAAAATGTGAATGTATGTATATCTACTGACTAATTAAACATTTTTGCTAACGCACTATATCACCGTAAAAAATTTGATGATGCAATAATGTCAGTTTTGTATTCAACTTTTTGTGCTGCCTCCACAAAATAAAAACATACATTAATAAATGAATGCAGGTTTCAGATTTAAAGGCACAGTTTGTAGATTCTGGAGGCAACAAGTGGTGAGGTCAACTGTACTACAACAACGATATTGGCCTTTAAAATGACTCCAATGTAAGCCCATCCATATCACAATTTAATGCTCTGAGCAACTGCTCCTGCCAGGCAAATCACAATGAAACTCTCCGAGGTGTCTGAATAAACACACTAGTAACAAAAAAAAAAAAGGAAAACATGAAAGGCCATCTCGAGAGCCATTGTTTGGCTACTGTAGGAACACGGCTGGCTTTGCAGAGGAGGAATCACTCCCTGTGTAGATAAATATGGATCAAATTAACGTAATAATACAATTCCTATTTTATACAAATTAAAATATACTTGTCAAAATTATATCCCATTTCTGCCAAGGCAGTTCTGCTAGGTGCTGCTAAATGTCTGCCCCACAGTAAGATTGTTTCTTAGGATCTGACATTAAATTTAACTCAGTAGTTTGAAATCACACTTCATCTGTTGTCCTTCTCTGTTACTTCCCTGAGGTTCATAGACTGTGACGTTTCAGCGCCACGGTGCCAGGCAGGTGCTGCTGTAAACTAACAGCTGGATGTGTAATAAGTAAGTTTAATACACAGAAATGCACTGGAATCAAAGTTAAATGGCTATATTTATTATTTTATTTGTTATTTATTTATTTTATATAGCCTACTTACCTTTTCAAAAGGCTGTCGTTTTATTTTTCTATAACTGCAGGCTGTGTTGTATTGCACTCTGCTGCCCAGATAAGGAGGGAAAGAGAAAAGGCATGTATCATATTTTTGTTTTTGTTCAAATCCTCAAAATAAAATTGAATGTACTAAAAAGTTTTCTTTATAGTATTTATATAATTTCATAAATGCAACTACACATAATCCATTATGGAAGTTAAATTAAAGCAGCAAATATGATACAGCAGAGTAGTCATGTGGTGTCTCATTCTCACCAGGATGAGCTGCAGGGAAAATAAACATTTAATCATGAATGCTCATTATGCATTTGTAGCCTATTTAGTCATTTTGATACTAGGCTAATATAGCTAATATACACTTACAGCCTATGTTGCCTTCATATAAGGCTTATATTAGGCATTTTTGTGGCTCCATACAGATTTATTTGGGGTTTTTTTTATCCAATATGGGATATATAACATTTTGGGTTGCCGACCTCTGGGCTATACAAATAAAATTGACTTGACTTGAAATCGCCAAACCTAACTAAACCTTCACCATAGCAGTGACCCTGCTATGTAGAGAGCAGCAGCTTCAGTTCTGCACCTCTGTCGACACAGAATGATTCACAGACACCGCAGTCAGGATAGGGACCCTCATATTGGCAGCACTCATAGCTCAATACATACATTTGTGTGTAAAACAGAATAAAATAGAAAAGCATAAAAATACATTTTCTGGTTGTGGTTATGTGCATATAGTTAAATTGCATATAGTGAGCAGTCATAGAGCCTGTGCAGAAAGCTCTATTGATTAGATTATAGGCCTATATGTTATATATCAGATGTAGACAGATAGAAAATAAACGCTTAAAGGTGTTCTGTGTAGACAAGCATTCATTACACAGTGATGACACTAACATGCTGAGGTTTTACAGGTAAAATATTTACCATGTTCTCAAGTAAGTTCAGGATGTTAGCATGCAGACATATGACAATGTAATCTATGATTCACTATGTACCTTGAGCTACGTGCAATGAGCAATATGTCTTGGTATTGGTAAGATTTTATTCATTTGCTTACAATGGAAACTATATTTTATTTATTTTACTTAGGGTTAAGTAAAATATCATATGGTTATGTATCACAGGTAGGAAGTTAAGACTTTGAGATCTGATGTAAGTAAAATGTAAATTATGTTTCTCCTGCATTACTTTGGATTATGTGTAGTATCTTATGGTTTTGTGCAATATCTTTTTCCTTCTACTTGGATGGAATCAACTAGTATCAGTTCAGTTAATTGCTGCACTGTTGTCCGTCTTGAATTATATGGATCATGTCATGCTTTTGTTTCACATGTGTTTAACATATTTTTACAAGTATGTGTTACTGCATTGTCTAGAAAATCAAGTATTAAGTGATCATCAATTCATTGACTGTATTCGTGACTGTAGTGGAGTGTAGGACATTTTGCATTGAGTATCACAGCACTACTGTCTCACCATTGATGTATGTTTTTATTTTTTTGTCCTTGTATTATATTGCAGTATATTTCCTAACTACAGCTCCGTATAGTGCTTTTGCCCAACACAAATTTCCTTCGGGACATTAAAGTTTATCTCATCTCTCATAATTAGCAATAAACACAAAGTGCAATTCAGGCTGTAGGGAATGACATTCATTTTGCACATATTTGGTCATAAACCAAAATGTTGGACAAAAAGGAAATTTTCCAGACCAGATTTCACAGTAATGCCTCCAAAAGTTGAGATACATCAATAAAAAACCATAAATGTCAATGTCTCAATGCAGTGCTAGAGGAAAAGTTAAGAGATGACTTTTATTACATTGCATTTCATCGTGAGGGGGGCATGAATATCTTCATGGAATTTCATGGAAATCCATAGTTCCTGAGATAGTTCAGTGGTGGACAGGCCAACTTTGCAATACAGATCAATGCTATAACCACAGATTCATTAACAAACAACCTATTGTATCATGTACCATCGAAGACCTCACTAGCAATGATACTAACATCTCTATAGGCCTAAACTAATTCACCATGCTAACACATTTTTAACATTGCCCAACTTGGGATACCATAAAAACCCAGATATGGAAAAATAAAGATCGCGTTTGGTGAAATTCTGTGGTTTCTATGAAAATATAGTAGTTGAGGAGGAGAATCTGCCACACTAACACAGTATATTTTTTCTTTGGCCCTGTATATCTCTCTGTGTGTACACCACAGCAGAAAAAGAGATGAAATCTGGTCTTCTGGGCCTCATATGCCTCATTCCAGTGCAATTTGTTCCCTCCCTGAATTTAAATCATGGAACTTGGATGTAAACATATGTTCTGCCTGAAATGATGTCCAGGCTTTGATGACAATTCCACGGTATAACATCCACAGAGGCATCGGGCTGCTAAGTAGCTTCCAGACACTGAAATGGGATGAGGAAGATTGTCATAACAATTGACAATTTGAAATCGGTGGAAATGAATCCTTTGACATATTCAAACATACAAATCAGTGTCTGGACATGATTGTGCTGAATATATGAAAGAGGGCATGAAAAGAAATACCAATGAAGTTTGGTTAAAAGCTGAAGATGATCTGAGATGTGCCGTTTGTGCAATCAGTCAGACACTGGAATCAAAGACCCGTCAGGACTTTACTGCTGCTGCTGGACCATTCTGACACTTGTTAGATCTCAGATTTGAATCAACACCTCGATCAGCTCTGTTTCTGCTGCAGCCAGCCTGTGAAATGCATCGTGATTTAAGTGTCTATGAAGACTTGTATTCATTCAGCTCATTGTTCTCTCCTTCTCTCTCAAATTGAATCATAGGCTACTGGACTTGTATTTGTCTAGGAACATTTTTTTCCTCTTAACCTTGGGGCGTCATCACTTTGTATGCATCAGTCTCACTAGTCCACACTAGTCTGACCAAGACAGTGGATTGAGACCCAGGTAGTGAGACTGATACAAACTGTTGAAGCCCCTTGGGTAAAAGGTGTCCAAATCCCTACAATTCAATTGGAGAGATTGTGGTTTAAGGTTGTGGAAGACTGCAGTATGCCAGAACCAGGTGGTACGTATCTTAATGCAACATGGATAGACATAAGCATTCCAGTCAGGCAAAGGAACGACTCAAACCAAAAGCAATTATTTAAGAAAGGAGGCAAGTGACATACATTTACTCGGACATGTCTTTATCTTCAAAATATCCTGACTGTTGAGCAGATATGGGGGCATATCAGAAGCTGTGTCAGTGCTGGATACACGAATCCTGATAAATGCTTCTTTAATGTGGTAGATGGCTCCTGCAGTAGAAATCCAAAAAGGAGGAATTTTGGACTCGCATCTTTGTCTCCCTGCATCTGACAGCAGGAGCAGTGGGGTAGCCTATCCTGCAAGTGGAAACTTCACCTCATGCAAAGATAAGAAAGAGGAGGAGGGGGAGGGCGGGCGGGCGGTCTGCAGCTGGAAGACATTACCAGTACCAGTCATCCTCACTGGAAAAGAAATAGACAAGCAAGAAAAAGAAGAAACAAGAAAATAAGAGACAACCTTCAGATATTCTCAGATGTTATTTATTAGAGAGGAGAAGCCCCCCACCCTGCTTATTATTAGTACTTGCCTGGAGACTGAACTGTGCTGGATGCAGTCCTGTTCATGATATGCTCTGACTCAATAATTATTTGACAAATGCTTTCCTTCATTATCACTGTTTCATCATGGTAATCGTATCATGGCTGAAGGTGATCAGACCAGGAATACAGACCCTCTTGTTTTCAGTAAGAGTATTTATAAAAAATGTTGCTACCTTCTACACTTCATTAAACCTACCACAGCAAAGCTACCACGTTGTATGGAGCCCTTATAGACTTTTCGACTACTCAAAGAGCTTCAAAACAAAGTCTTGTTTTGCCCATAACCATACACTAATGGTAATGGATGCCACACAAAGTGTCACCAGTCATTCACATACATTCACACACCAACAGTGCTGCCATCAGGACCAATCTAAGGTTAAGTATCTTGCTCAGGGACACATCAACCAGGAATCAAACCACCGTCCAACTGCTGGACGACTATTGTACCTCTGAGCCTCAGCGGCTCCACCCAGAGGTCACTGCCTTTCTGGCATTTTAGTTCTATTCATTATCCTATTTACTTTAATTTATGTTCACTTTAATGTTCAAAAGGCACTTGATAATACTTTGCTTTTTGTCTCATCATTCTTTGAGACAATGAGATTTGAAGGTCATTTTGACCTTGGAAACATCAGTGGAGAAAAAAAACTAAGAAAATAATGAAAAGACTTATTAAAGTGCTCAGAATAAGTGAAAACAGCCTTTCTGATGAAATTCTTTTTTTCTTTTCCATTCTCTAAAGGGGACATATTATCTTTTATGTCCCTCCGGAGCCAGTAGAATGTCTGTAGGCTCATCAGAGGACAGATGTATAATTCTTTTGTTTTTATTATCTTGTCCATACCAAAACTATTTAGTATCCTTTTTTCATAATGTTATTCATTCATGTTACTCATTTGGTTCATCCTGAAATATTTTACACTTTTCCTGGCCTTTATTTGAAGTCGTGATAAGCCTAATAAAATATATATTGTGGTTTTGAAAAGAAAAAAAAATCATGTCAATATAGTTTTAAATCTCCTCTCTTAATCTCCTCTACAGATCTCTAAGAGCAGGTCATTTTGAGTATGCCTCATTAATATAATTGAGCCTCGCCCCTAATTGACTGATTTGAATGACTGTGAATGACGATGAATATATCTGTCTGCATTTCTTGTGGATTGAACATTTTTAAAGATTGGACAGTATTTATAGAACATCTAGACCTTCTTTATCATAAAGCTATTCAAATCTAATTTTCTATAAAAATGGACTTTTTAATGTGTAATAAAAAAGTGATATTAATTGCAAACAAGTGACTCCAACATCCCAGTTGGTGTTATATATCTGATTATCTTATCTGGCTTAGGAAAAAGAAACTGCAGAAGTCCATTGGCTTGTATTGTGATTGGCTCTTAGCCAGGTGTAAATTTATTATATACAGTTTGATCCAGGAAGCTGACACTTCACAAAGCTTTGCTTCTTCCTGCTATCTCAGGCAAACCTGGCACAAAGTACAGACAAACCGTGTGCCAAGAAGAAGAAAAATAGGCACGATAAGCCTATAAAGCAGCATCACCTGAGATGTGTTATGGCAGGAATGCTGGTTCTGTCTCCCTAATTTACCTTTTGACATTTCATCCAAATTAGTGAACATTTTGACTGTTCATTAAAACCAGTTGTAAATTATGATAAAAGATGACATATCTCTCTACTCCATGTTGCAAAGTTAGTGCATCACAGTGTAAAAAAATTTAAAGGGAAAAAAGAAGAATGCAGAAAATATTTCAAAATATAAACCCGCCAGCAGGGAGCCATTTTATATTCCTCTCCTACTTAACACCACTGGGAAAGTTATTGTCCATACTTAACATGATTACAAACACTGGTGATATGAAAACATATAAATACACGGACTATAAACAAGTAGCCTTCAGACAGCTGTAAGCCCGTTGAGCGTTCAGCCACTCCGCTGCTCCAGTGAAGGTGCACATTGGCCAACAATAGAAACTGTGGTTATACTGGGTCATTCCCCATGTGTGAAAGCATGTAATTATGCAAATATGAAGCTGGGTTTTGCTGAAAAAAGTGCAAATTCTTTGCTCTAGAGAAGTAAAAGTAAACTGCATAAAATTGACCACATGATTTTAAAGTGTAAGTATACAGTATCTGCTTATAGTACATTTCAAAAACAAAAGTGAATGTACACAAACAAGTTAACACCCATAGATTATGAACCCTCAAAATGGAAAAGGAAAACAACAAAAATATAGATATTTACAATAGATGTGAATAAAGTTATGATATGGATGTTGTGCTGCCCTGTGCCCCAGTATAGATGTTAGACTGCCACTCACTATAATAAATGTACACCATTTACAGACAGTGTCCATGCTTCAAAGGCAGGGAGGAATGGCAGAAATTATCTGCCCGAATGTCTTCATTTATAACCAGAAATGTTTTATATTCCACAGGGAAGAGTGCGACCAATGATTACCAGCTTCGATAATAATTCATCCGAATTTGCCTGGAACCAAACTTGTCAGCACCCCCCTCTTCTCTCTCTGGAAAGCGCTGGATTTCCACACTTTCTCACCATGTGAAACTCCATTCGTACAGGTTATCCAGATGTACCCACAAGGCACCGGGAGAGGAAGTGTAACAGCCAAGCTGTGATGATGAGGAAGCCTGCGTGGGTGCGACACCGCTCTGGTGCAGCAATTCCACACCATATATTTTCTAGCATTTTATAATGTTGAGCACTTGTTCACAGTGGAGCCGGCAGCTTCATTTCCTCACATACTTCAAATCACGCTCATTAGATGTGGGAAAGGACCTAGTGAAGAAAGCCCCCTCAGTTTTTATGTGCATGTATATTAAAGCAATGCTGAAACCTTGACCTGTGATGTTAATTGCTCATGTACGTCAAGAAAAAAGAATCTGAAGTGTTTCATTCTGAAGGATTTTTGTTCCAAATCAGGAAATGACCTTGACGAAGAACATTTACTCAAATATTGTATATGAATATAGTTCTGTGATACTGGTGCTTTATTTGAATGATTCAGTTACACACTACTTCATATTTAAAATTTCTCATTACTTTGCCTATTAAGATTTTTAAAAATTATAAAAATACAATGCATTATCGCAGCATAAATTCAATTATTCAACACTACATATTGCAGTTTAAATAAACATTACCATGAGCAGCTTCAATATGTTGTTTATTGTATCAGTAGCAGCCATTAAAACATATATGTAAACCTTAAAAGTTTCACTACTGATAGATAAAATTAGTGTGTAAGATTTAGCAGAGATTAGTGAAGCAGACTTGGCAGAATTGAAGCATATTTTCAATCAAACTAGGAGTTGTGTTTTTATTACCTTAGATAAAGCCATTTTATTTATGTGGAGAGAAGCTCTCCCTCACTGAAGTCTGTCAAGTTGCACTGTAAATTCTACAGTAGCCCAAACCATACATACAATTTAACTAGAAACAGCCTTTTGCATTTTTGGGGGCCAGCATAGGTTCTATTACATGTTTGGATATGGCCACTAGATGCCGCCAGATACTACACGCTGTACCTTTAAATAATAATTGTAAAACTACATACATACTTGCATACATAAATAGATGTATGTGTGCATTTGTAAATATTTAATTTTCATATGAAAATTGGGCATTATTTTAAACCCTTAATTCTCATCATAACTGTGACTAAATAAAACATAATGTACAGTACTTTAAATGCAACTAACAAACAATCAGAACCTCATCATTCATATTTCCCCATGCTTTCTATTGATAAGCATAGTTAACAAAATATATATGAATATACACCACATGAACACTAGCCTACAGATGCTGTGACATTTGATCCTTTATTCTGGGGCTCTACTGTAATATCTTTGCATGGTTTACAGTTAAAAAAAAACATTATTTATGTCATATTGGTCCTTTAAAACCCTCAATTCAGCCTCTGTCTGAAAAGGCTGTTTTATCTTCTGTCTCTTTTCCTCTTTTTCTCTTTTACTGACTCGAGAACACATAGTCTATTGATAATCCATGAGTGCATATCGTCTATTTACGACATCTCATTGGAATGAAACTTCTCTACTGCTTCTCCTTGCAGAATGATACGTGTAACCATAATTAGATGATTGCATAGAGAATGCTGTGATGTGATGTTTTGTCATCATCTCCTTAAGGAAACCAATCACCATGGATTCAGCATCATTAGATCATCCTCTGGAAGAGCGCCACCCTCTCCAGTGCGGTGTCATAAATGCAGAGCTGATGGTGAGAGTGATAAATTGCAGCGCATGGGGGTAGCTCCACCTCTCCCCAATATTTATGGCAGCAAATACTGAGGACACATGTAGATAAATCCGACAACTCACACGTCATAGTAGGCCGTGGGTTCGTACGGTTCTAATTCCCGAGCAGAGTTTGGCGTGTCTGCTGCCAAATTTTTACCGTCATACTTCTGTGAAGATCGAGAAGGGGTCAACATTTCAAGAAGCTCCTCAAAAAGTCTGAAGGATAAGGCACATTTGGGAGTCTGCTTTATGACAGTAATGTAAGCACAGCATGAGTCAGATTTTATGATTTCTGATGTCATATACTTGTGTTATGACTATGGATGCTTGCACCATACTGAACTCTTTTCACAGACCACATTCCCTTCAAACATATAGAAAAATCATATGGATGTTCTCGACCAAGAGCCAAACCCAAATCATATGATGGATTTGATGGCTATAGAACAGTAGTGTTGGAAAAATTGGCTCGTCAGAGAACTTCTCATTAGGCACAAGTGTCCTAGAATAAAATGCAATGCAAATTTGTTGTGCAGGAAACATGGGAAATGGTCTTTGGCCCAGTTGATCCTATAGGGAATGTGAGGTGATGTCCCACCATATTGATTTATTGGGAGAGAGGCACCATCTGTGCTCTGTTTACATTGCTGTTACCACATGGTAATCATGTGACAAACTCGTTTTATGCAAACACACTTTTTCTGTTTCTCGTCCTTTCTATCCTATCAGATTTGGCCAATTTAAACAACCTGGCAGCATCTAGCGGTGGGGTTGCAGATTACAACCAACTGAGTACCCTAAGTATTTACAAATCCTACAGTGGCTGTGAAAAATGTGTTTTTTGTCATTCGAACCATTCTTTGTTTTGTCCATTCTGGACTTGATAGAGACATTGTGTTGAAACATGGCGGGCTCAATGGAGGGAGACCCATTACCTATGTAGATAAAAGTGGCTCAGTCTCAGGCATTGAAAAGAAAATACTTATTTTGATTGAATTAAATACTAATTAAAACATACATATGAATATTATGTTCCATTTCTGCCAAGTCTGTTCCGCTAAATCTTACATACGGTACCTTTAAAACACATTTCAATCACAATTTTCAGTGCGGAATATTCTCAAAATATGACTTAATAAAATGCATTTAATGAAGAATGGTGGCAGTTTCCCACTTACTGATATTAGAATTTTAGACTCACTTTTAGACACTATTTTATTTAAATTTATTATTGGTGAAAAACAAAGACAACAAACATCAAACAAAAGTATCAACAATGTGATGATAAAGTAATTGACCCTCTCACCCGCAGTTTGTTCTGTGCATGTACTGAAAAATGTCTGGGGTTCATAAATTATTTCACAGACGATGCTTAACCGTCGGTGAATTCCTACACTTGACTTTTATGGACTTGTTCAAAACTTAACCACATGATGCAAACACACAACATGCTGTCTGATGTCTAGAACCAGAGCTTTAAACTCCAAACAGCCTCTGACAAAGATTGGCTTTGAACCAATGAAAAATACCAACAATGTGATGACGATGTAAATAACCCCCTCATACAAAGAGACTAAAATGTGGAGGGAAAAGAATAACACTTTTTAAATATTACACATTTTTTTGTCAACTTTAGAAAATATCACCTCACTGCCTGTAAGCTGTTTTTTTGTGTGTATGTACTGAAAAAAATCTGGGGTTCATCAATTATTTCACAGACAATGCTTAACCGTTGGTGAACTCCTACACTTGACTTTTATGGACTTGTTCAAAACTTAACCACATGATGCAAAAATACAACATGCTATCTGATGTCTAGAACCAGAGCTTTAAACTCCAAACAGCCCCTGACAAAGATTGGCTTTGTTAAGCAAAAATGAGGACAAGCACTCGATCTGGATGCCATATATTTTGCTGTGGGTGGGCTGGTGCCTTCATGCAAAATTACATGCATTCTGCACAGCCGTCACTCAGTGTGGACCGGTAACATGGCTTTCATAGGTTAGTGTGACATAACGGTTTGTTAAAATCTCCCATCTGGATCAAACCACTTCCTGTTGTTCGCCACAGGCAGACTAGGCTGATAGATTGTGATCTTGGATTATATGGTTTCAGCGTCATTATGTGAAAATACTGGGTTCTGAAGCTTACAGATCCAGATAGGAAAAAATGCTAAATGGGGAAACTGTGTTTTGGACATCGGGTCAGGATAGACAGAATAAATATGTACTGGGGACGGAATTACAGTAAATCAAACCCAAAAATGGTTTCTTCAAATCTATCTTTATCCATCTTTCAAAAATGGTTACAGAGGCTGATTACAGCTGTGCATTCTGCATGAACATGTTTTTTTTATCCATGACCACAACAAAATGCACACACTGCTGTATCAACATTAATGAACAATAGGGACTTTTCGTGTATATAATAGCAATTTTCTTTTCAGCCTCTCCTAACTGTGCCATCTTGATCTGGTTTCTGCTGCTCACAGGATCGATGAGTCACACCCCTGTTAGAGTACCAAACAAAGAGCAGTGACTGCACCAAACAGACCGTGTACAGTATGCCTGTGTTTTGTTACAGAGCAGCTCAACAAGACTCACTCATCAGGCTTGACACAGTGCTGGGAAACACGACTTAGTGTCTCTTGAAAACAAGGATTGCCCAACAGGATTTTTTCATCACCAATTTATTACCATCTAATCCTGAAGATTTCTGTCTTGGCATGACGCTTCTCTCAAACAAACAGGCAGGAAGAGGGCGGACATGGGGTACAGGCCCTTAGTCATCCCCTCTTACCCTCATTCATCTCATGAAAATGGGGCTATTCTTCTGTTTTCTCATCACTCTTTAGTCCTTTGAGGGACAATGCTCCAGCAACGAGCCTGTAATTAGGGAATTGTCTTTGAGGCTTTGAAAGGAACAGCAATAATGCAGTCACACAGCGTTCAATAGCATTCTCGTGTTTAAGAGGATTACTGACAATGAGAAGGGCCACGTCTATGAAGGACACATACTGTAATCGTTAATTTGCTGAAGAGGCCTACTCACTATCGGTCTCAAATCCCCAGTGGGAATCTTTCCTGTCACAACTGTATACACTCTTATTCTATGATTAAGGGTCATCAATTCACCCTTCCAAAGTCTGGTGTTGACATAAAGGTTCGAGGCAGATTCACATCATGACTTTGGCTGGGATGGTTGTGGCTTCCTCTCCTGTGGTGTACTTTGTTGTGCTGGTTGTGTATAACTAACCCCGCCCATGCCTATTGATTGTGAAATTTCCAGTAAACATGCTGAACGAAGGCGTCTTGACATGACAATATTAAAATTTTAGTGTTGTCTATATTCTATGATTAACTACAGTACATTAACGACCGAGGACCCAGCCTTTGAGGTTTAATTTTGAGTTGACACATTTTTTTCCTTGTTTTCGCCAACTAATCCTTAAGATTTCTGTCTTGGCGTGGTGCTTCCCTCAAACAAACAGACAGAAGAGGGCAGACTTGCATGGGGTCGCTCTCCCACTGATTCATCTGCTGAAAATGGGGCCGCTCCCCTGTTTTCTCATCACTGTTTAGTTCTTCTGGGGGACAATCCTCCAGAAACGAGCCTGTAATTAGGGCATTGACTTTGAGGTTTTAAATAAAATAGCAATGGGATGCAGTCACAAAGCATTCAAGAACTTTTTTCATGTTTATGGAGATTATTGACAAATGGAAGAATGCAGGTATGAAGAACACATACTTAAGCTTTAAAATCATGGCACAGAATTTTTTTTTAAATGAGGAAAGGCATGCTGTGAAGATAAAAACTAAGCAAACTGACATCACATGAGAGGAAAAAGAGCACAAACATACCAAGTCAATCCCTCTTGACCTGAAATGGTAGTTTGAAAAAACAATCTCAGCACTAAGATTTCAGCCGTATCACCCTCTTGTTCACATGCATGCTTAATGGCACGTGTGGAACTCTTTTATCCATGTTGTTTTTTAAAATAATCATGAAAGTTATTTCTTGACCTTGGACAGACAGGTTTGACAAAGAAATCTAAAGTTTAAGTGCTATGGATGAAATCATAGCAGCTAACTGAGCTAAAACCCCCATGGATTGACGTGAAAGTTCTGTCATTGGACTTGAGTTGGGATTGTTTTGATGAATTGGTGAAATTTGCAACGTGAAAGGAATGTTAAACTAGAAACTATTATGTATCAATCAACAAGCTTATTACAGAAAGTTTCTATTAATGGGACTATAAAAGCCTATGTACAGCACATCCATCATCCATCAAAATAAATAGTATTATTAGTAAGATATTACTAGAATGGGTTTTGCGTATGATGAAGACTCAAAACAGGAGAAGTCTGTATTTGTGATTAAACTGAGATTTTCTCTGTGAATCTATCATACTGTCAACTGCCAAACAGGCTTTTTGAACCATGGAATATGTGAAACTGACACCACATTGCAGTGAATCACTACAAATTTACTGCCTTTTGAGGTTATTTTTTCTTCTATAGTCACAGATATCATGATGTATCATAGATGGACTGTGTTGCAATACATATCAATTATCACAGAATCACAATATTGTGACAGTATTGATAATATTATTGAGCATGTTGACCCAAAGTTTTTGCAGTTTAGTCTTTTTTCATAAAATGAGAACTTTAGATTTTATCACTCATCATTGTCAGTGTAGCTCTATAAAGTTATTGTTCCAGGGTCAGTTTGAAGAACAGGGTTGATGACTGAACATCTCTGCCCACAAACCTAATGTCATGCAAGTATTATATTAAAAGCTGTTCTTCGGAAATGTTCTGCTGTTTCTTTTTCAAGTCCTAACATCACAACTGTTAACAAGAGTGAGAAAACTGGTCCTTGCTGTCGTGCGGTACTTGTTGCCTAGACTAATAAGCATCGAGGGGTGATCCAACACAGTCTAGTTGATGAGCTTGTTTTGTATAATAATGCTCAGTTCACTTGTAGCGTACGAGTGCCTACAACTGCATCTGACAGAATCCAGATTGAGAGGAAAAACTTGGAGTGGAGGGGCTTCATGAGGAGTAGCCAGGCAGTAAAAACGGAGCATATGTATGTATTGGCCAACCTTGATTTAGTCTCATACCCATTACATACTGCTGAAGGGCTCTCTGGGGTCAAGTCAGCAAAGCACAGAACACCGTGTTTGGTCAAAAAATACAAAATGCATAAAAAATCAGTTGGAAGCTGAAACAACAATTAACTGAAAAAACGTGGCTGAATTAATATGTTGGACGCAATTCAAATAATTGCCATCCAAGCATAAGATATTTTTGGCACCCGTAAGAGTTTTTAATGAATTGTGTGTCTAGTCGTGTTTTACTATTTTGCTCATTGTGTTGAATGCAAACCTGTCGATCCAGACATTAAATGGATCTTAAAGTTGACTTTTCTCATTTATTCATTAATGTATCAATGAATAGATTTGTAAACCAAAGATCTATATTTATTTTTTTTCCTTTTGCGTGTTCAGTTGCTCTAAGTGATGAACAGCATCCTTCCGAGGAGATGAGAAGATGCATTGTTTACACAGCGCTCACATGAAAGGAGAGCTGGAGTGAAAGTTAAATAGTCTTAGTTGAATATTATTGAAGATGATAGTGATCATTGGCCCTTTATTGCAAGATTTTGGTCAAATGCTGAGCTGTGGAACAGAATGAAACCCTTGTGTATGACAAAGTGCAGACAAAGCAAAATAAATTTTGATCACAATTTAATTTAATGACCTAGATTTCTGATCGCACCACTGTGAGTAGAGCTTGTTCTCCATTCTCTCTCAGCTGACGACTTTTTAAATGTTTTTCCACAACATTTTCCTCATCGTTTAACAGATTTTCCACCTTTAATGGATCACACGTAGGAGACGAGTAATTCCCAGACAGTGCAAAGTATCCGCGAGAAACACGAGACACCTCGACTCACATCTGCATCCCAGTGTAAACCCAGCATCCTACATGATTCTATACAGTAGCTTGTATATCACACAGGTTTTACAGCGTGGAGCCCTGTGTGGGCGGGGACAGACGTATCCAGTTCGTGCAGCGATAAACTTCACAGCCGAGGGCAAGAAAGTTCGTCCCTCGGATCGGTGGCCTGTGAGACATTACTTATCATTGCTCTGGTGAATAACAGACCTTGTCCTTTCATGTGGGCTGTGTGATCACGCCAAGCTGCACAAAGCAGCCGTTCAACCCACAGCAAAGTGTGGTTTCAGAGGAATCCCTTTACCCCCCTACCCTAAAGCCTACCCTCAAAACCCCCCTCCTTTCCCTCCTGGATGCTGGCTTGCCATTTCTTGGGGTACTGCAGATGTGGAGTTAGAGTTGGAGTAGCTGGCACAAGATACAGTGTTCAACTTTGTGGCTGCGGAGCCTCACTGTGGCAATCAGGGGTGCATTGGACTGGACGGCAGACACTAAGTGGGCTGCTGCCAGTGCTTTGAACTGTGAAAATAAATACTGAATAGGACTACGTTGTGCTAGCCAGGCCTTGAGTCCTATAGTCATCTGTCTTGGTGTACGTACCGGTGGGAGTGTTTGCCTTGGATTTGAGCCACCGCATGTGGTAGCTGCAGGATTTTTTTCGCACTGGATCACACTTTTTGAGGGCACATTTTAATAAAAGTGGGCTTCTGAATACGAGGGGCAAGCATTCAGACTCATTTTTGCACATGTGATAACTTTCCCTCATCTATGTTCCCTTGTCAAGGATGGGATCTGCACAAACAGCAACAGAGTAGCTCGGCGTCTGGTAGAGACGTTTGTTTCAGAGCTGAAAGAGAGATCACTGGGGTGAGAGGATGTGGGCCACTCAGAGGAAGAAGGCAAACGAAGCACCTGGGACAGGTTGATTTGGATGTTTTGGACTTTGAAGGGGGGAACTTGTCTGGTGGCCAACGCTCCACTCGTGTTTCACGGAGATGAGGGGAACTGACAGCGCTGTGCTGTCCTCTGCACAGTAGTTTCAAAACTGAGGTCTGGACATCCGGGGGCGTTTTGCAGGATCATGCACTTATAGGTCCCCTGTCGTCATATATTGCTTTATCTGCTGCAATGTGAACCAAATGAAACAATCATAGAGTATTGAAAAACAGCATGAGCGAGGGGATTAAAATCTGACTTTAACAAGGAGTCATGTAGTGTTTGGGTTTAACGAGTTACAAGGAGGATTATAGGGTATGCCATGCATACTTTCTACTAAATACCCTGCACTTAGTTTTGATTGGAATATCCCTCCACACTCAGATGTCGGTTTATTCAGTTTGGTAGCTCTCCACAGGCTGAGAAACTCTCTAGCATGTCATACCTTGAGTTAGTATAAAGGTTTTGATTTACGCAGTACTGCTTGTTCCCTCTGCTCATTCTACATCCATCTTAAAAAAAAGGGGTTTGCTGAGTATGCATGCGCTTTTTAATCCTACTTTATTTTCGCTAAAAGACAGTCACAGAAGTCAGCCAGTACAACCACATGCTTCTACTGTTGGCCACTAAACAGCTTCGCCGGAGCAATTGGAATAATCCTCCACCCAAGTCCTCGCAACTGACTTCATTTGAATTTAAAATGCAGCTGGATGTGCTGGCAGCTCACATGGTTAAGTTCTATACTAGTGTTGAAACTGCAGCAGAGTTGCATAGTTGTGTGTATCATGTGATTTTTTTTCTCCAACTCAACTTTTCTTCACATCCCATTTAATCATCTCTTTTTGGCAGAGGTGAAAGGTAACTAAATAGTACTGTATTTCAACTTTTCAATTTTGAGCTATGTGCACTTTTATTTTTTCATTTTAGGAGGAAACATTGTACACTACATTTATTTGCCGCTTAACTTTTGAGATTTAAATTTGATAGAACATTATATTTTCTGCTGAAAGTATCGGATATTTTTTTATAGTTTTGCACTTTGTGTGAAGGTATATACTGATAATGAATGATAGAGTGCTATTATTATCATTATAAAAAACATGATACACTTATATACTATAATAATATAAGCCAATCTGCATAATGATCATTTTTACTTTCAATACTTAGTATACTGAGTACAATTTGCTGATAATACTTCTGTACTTTTACTCAAGTAACATTTTGAATTCTTTTACTTGTAATGGAGTATTTTTAGACAACTATATTTCTTTTACTTAACTGAAGGATCTGAATACTTCTTCCACCACAGCTTTTTGGTCTGCATTTTATGTATTGTGGACTTCAGGGAACCTTTTCATTTTGTAGTGTCGTGTAGTGTTTATTTTCTTTAATTATGGAATACACATTTTGGAAATGCTACAGCACCTCTATCCCAAAAATACAAGTGAAATATGCACTGTTATTTCATGTAGAGTAGTTATTGTGGTTAGAGCTGCATAAAGAAACAGCAAACACATGATCTACCAAACAAACAGTGCCACAACTAACGGTCACGCTAACCGTCCCTGCATGCATGAACACCCTCTGCAATGTGAGCCACAAACTTGCACCCACATGCACTTGCAACCAAGGACATGACCCTGATCCAGCTATTCTATTCTGTACGATTCCATCCCACAACACAGACCCAAAACAAACCCTGATCCATCTCCGCTACTGAAAAAACACGCCAGCATAGAGCTCAAATGTCACTGAAGACTTTGCTTTCACCGCCATGCCAAGAAAAACCATCAAGTTCAATCAAACGCTGCTCAATCAAACAGGTCAGATCCAAATCAGAGAAATTCACATCAAGAACCTGGTGACATTTTTGGTACCACGATGTGGTGGGCTGCTCAAAAAAAATTGCAGTTTTTCGCTTTGGTGTGCAGATCTTGATCCAGAATCTGATTATGACAGCTGGCATCTTTTTTCCCAGACTTTGCTCTTTCCCATCTGTCTGGAACCAAATGTAACCTGTTTTTAACCATGTGCCATCTCATGCAGAGAATGAGGTCTGAAACATATTGGATAAAACTGGCAAGATAAGCACATGATAGCCAGTTCATGTTTCTGAGAAACAGGTGCGGCGCTAGTTTTACAGGAGTCTTTGTATTTCCTTTTGGAAGAGAAATGCTTCTTGTGTTAAAAGGATTCATGGCAACCCATCACAAAGACACAAACTTCTCATCTCTCTAACATAAAGGTATTATGATAGGGATAAAAGAACCAGATGTTTATAATAAATCTAAATAATAACCATGTTTCAGCAGAGGGATTTCACAAGACTGATTGATTATGTGGTGCCAAAGGGAACATGTGCATGAATATTTTCTACCAATCATTGAGTGCTAATGTTTGACCAAAGCGACAAACAGTATGATGACTACATGCATTTTCTAGGAAAATCTGAATGAAACAGGAACCAAAGTTTACACTGTTGTCTAAAGCAGTGGTTCCCAAACTTTTTTGGCTCATGGCCTCACTTCGAAGTCAAAAACTGTGGCGACTCCAGACATTCAACAGACATTTGGTTTTGCTGAAATATATTTGCTTTCGATCATGTAACAGTTTTTACTGTGTTGGAAGTAGTTCATTTATTTAGACCAATTTTATGTTTTTTCATGTATATTATTGAGGGACAGATGCAGGATGAAATAATATAATAAGAATATATGATTATATATAAATATAGACACAAATATATATTCAGATACATTTAGACCAGGTACAAGTTTTTCAAAAACCTTCTTTTTACAAATGAACTAAGAGGAATTTAGGTAACTTTTTGATTGGACAGTTGAAAGTATGAAATCAAATTCCAGCATTCATGTTTTCTTCCAGATGAAATGGATGGATTGATTTCTGGGTAGCATTGGATGTAGCATTATCTGCTAGGTGTTAACAGGTAACTCATTTTCATCATCAAAATCTGGGCAAACTAAGCTCATACAGGCCACTACTACCAACACACACCTTCTCACATCACTATGAAAAAGTAGCAGCTCTGTAGCTGACCAGTGAGGAAGAACTTGACGTGAGTGTGAGGCAGTGTCAGGCAGTTAAAATACAGCTTTCTCTAGCTGTGAACACCCGTAAGTTAACCACACTTCAGTGGGTTGGAGGCTAACATTAAAGCAGAAACTCACCGCCAAAGTAGCTGCAGCTCGACAGACAGAAGCCTGGTTCCTGCTGTGGTTATTTTGCACGAATTGTCGATCAAGGAGGTCGCACACATCCAAACACAACTTTAAAAGCAGATGCAGGGGCCAAGAGATGTGAATCAAAGACACTGCAAGCTCCCTACGTTTCTTTTATTTGCAAACCCTAGTGGTAATGTTTTAAGTAAAAATCGCTCTTCATCAGACAACAAAGTTATAAAACTACTAATGAAGGCAGGAAAGCTGCTCTGTGATTGAAGGTGTCCTCTGGAAATGACAACTCTCATGTTAATGGATATGTCTGGTGGTATGTGGCACATCTCATCTCATGTCTCAGCCTCCTTGGGTGGTCTTGTCTTCAAATTTGCACATTAAGGTGTAAAATATCATCCGTCTACTTAAAAAACAGGACAAAACATGCTGCCATCTTCAAGAAGAAGAACCCAATGTGGTTTTCATATTCACTCAGTGACTTCATACAGGGATTGGGGACACACTTAATGCGGTTCCTTACAGACAGTGACGGCTGGAAGAAGGGACGGATCGAGAAACCTGACTCTGGCATAACAGTAGTTTACCAAACCCTCTTGTCTGTTTAAAATTGAATCAGGGACCAGCTGTTGCCGTGTTGAGTGACTATTCTCCAGCAGACCGTGGTTGTTTCGCATGCTGGGTACTGAGTGCCAGGCAGCGTTTGGCTGAACTCGCACCGCCGCTAACCCTCTCCCACGCACGTGTCTTTGATTCCTGTGTTAGGCCTGAACAGCAACATCTTCCTGACAATGCAGATGTTGGTCATTAATAGCATATGTTTGTCGTCTTTTCTTTTCTTTTTTTTTGTGCGCCGTATCCTAACAGCTCTTGAACTACCATCTTTTTTTATCACTTACGTTTCCTTACTTTCTTGGAGGAACATCTGAGAAAGTGTTAAATGATTTACTGCCTTGTTTGACTAAAGCTCACACGAAAAAAAGGGGGGTATAATGTTGTCCTTGTGTGAAAGTTATGCCTCTCTCAATGATGACTAATGCCCATGTTACAAAGGTTTTTTTTCTTTTTTTTTTAAGTTTTGCTTGAACGATTAATTGCGATGACAAATTATAGGATGTGAGAGGGCCCATATGGCACTGCCTACATGTTTAACTTGATTATTTTGTCAAATTAGTTGCTTTTGATGTCCTCTTTGCTCATTTGAAAACATTTGCGAAACAGGTAGGACTTTTTGGGATATTATTAACGCTTGTCCTGTAGTTTAATATTCACCCAGTTTGAAGCTGAAAGATGCTTGTTATTCCAAGGAGAGCTGGGGCATATTTTTCCTATTATCATTATCCTACTGGTTGTGTTTACAGCTTTTGCATAATTGGCATGAGGTATGGTTACTTGAGACACCGGCAATCTGAGAAACTCATACACATTGTCCGTTTCGGTCTTTGTCAGAGGGGCTGAAGCACACGACTGAATTTAGTGTAATGAAAGCAGCACAAAAGTTACTATGGCGCACTTATTTACTTAAATTAGACATTTTCCAGAGGAAGGAAAGAGCGGGAGAAATCACGCAAAAGATTCAAAACACATGCTTCACTGAGTAGCTCAGCAGAGAGGTTTCATACACAGACGGTAGAAGTGGTTTAGAAGAATCCTGTTTATTTGCCTGAAATGTCTGAGAGATAATGTTGAAGGTCTGTGGACAGCTGGACTCACTCTAAAATATGATCAGGGTGACAGTAAATACATCACAGTGGATTGAGTAAAGAGGTTATTACAGTGATGTACATAGAAAAGTGTGCTCCTAAATGTGAATTATGTGAATTGAGAAACAGATTTGAACCTTTTATCCATCTGAAAATGTAAGAAAAATATTCACAAGCAAATACATGTTAGATATTCTCTGAATCATCTCTCAAAAATCTGGTAATAGTGGATGAATGAACAAACAACACTCTTTTCAAACGTTAAATGCCACCTTTCGAATCTTGAAAGTTAAATCACAACTTTAAACTCAACAGGTGACAGCTCCTCTTCCTGCTCGTTCTGTCATATAATTATAAATTGCATGTCCTTACTAATGTGAAGACAGCTTGTGTGGCTTTGGGAAATTATGGAGAATATTCTTCACAAGTTTCACTCATTCACAAATTGATCAAAACAAAACCAGTCCTGTCGCCCCAATATTTTTCTGCCACTGCTTGAATAAGGGAATCAGTGTACAGTATCTATCTATCTATCTATCTATCTATCTATCTATCTATCTATCTATCTATCTATCTATCTATCTATCTATCTATCTATCTATCTATCTATCTATCCATCCATCCATCCATTCCACTGGTAGTTTACATATCCTTACAAGAAACTGAATAGCTTTATCATTAACATTCTTTCATTTAAATAAAGATACATTCAAAATACATTCAAAATACTAATACTATTAGGTGGAGGCAACAGGAGGATTTGCAAAGCTGGGAATGCAGCGTATTTGAAGAGAGACAAGGAGTAAATTATGCTGTAAATTATAATATATACAATTATAATATACAATTCACTTTTTCTGATATACAATTAGTATATATATATATATATATATATATATATATATATATATATATATCAGTATGTCAAAGATTAAAGAAAGAGAAAAGTAGTAA
The DNA here is from genome assembly GCA_030544235.1 of Lepturacanthus savala. Classification (NCBI taxonomy): domain Eukaryota; kingdom Metazoa; phylum Chordata; class Actinopteri; order Scombriformes; family Trichiuridae; genus Lepturacanthus; species Lepturacanthus savala. Next base: position 29,285,634 of record CM060464.1, on the reverse strand, counting down.
AAGTTTATTTTAGTCAACTGACTAGACTAACATACTTGGATTTTCTTTGACTAAAACTAGACTATTTTAATTATTTGAATATTAACATCTACATATCCACATCTGTGTGTTTATAGTGCTATCAGTGTATGTCATTAATGTTAGAGCATAACTTGAGAATAACTTTGACAGGCAGCCATGTACTGTGTATATACTGGTTATAGTATGGGCCTAGTATCCTAGTTGTAATCAGGGAAAAGGTTTTATCCAAGTTTATGACACCAGAATACTCAAAAAAAAATTGTTTTGAGAAACCTGGGCTGAACCCACGCAGTTTTAGGACTCAAGTGCAAGTACGACAAGAATAGCATGCACTTTATGCACACTGCTTATTCAGTTATCTAACTGTGCTGTGTCCTCAACACTTGTTATGTAATAGTCTGTAAAGTGAGAAAATGTTGAAGGTACACCACAAATGTCTGTACAATTTTATTTTAATTTTATAGCAAACAGTCTGGTGTCAAGATATTTAACTTTAGAGTAAAGTGGAGGTCTAATCATCCAGTTGGCTTCCACACAGCCAAGCTGCCAGTATGACTATGTATAAAAGAGCTGTGCCTTTTATAATTTGTTTGTACTTTGTATTTCATAATAAATACATTACAATGAAGGGCAAAAAAGACAGTGAACTGTGGCTACAGTATTTGTTCTATATCTAATATAGATGTGAAAGCTTGAAAGTTGCATGCCTCCTCTTTTCATGTCATTTTTGGAAGAAATATTAGCCATCATTCAAAGGCTCTCTTGTCCTTTTTTTGCCAAACAAAGCAATACAGTCAATCTTCCAGCTATGGAAAATGGATTAAGTCTTATTCCTGCACAAGATTCAATCTTTTTTCTGTAACCACTGATTGTAACAGGGGGTGAAAAAAAATAGTCTTGGCCAATGTCTACATCTCTGAAAGGTCACAGAACTAAAAAAAGATGTAAATCAATGGGATCTCAGCAGTAGAGCAAGTCTTGTGACAATGCAATTTACAACTATTGTATGAACCCACCATGATCAGAGGCAGAGTCGAGGTACTTGAAGACTATTCCCAGATGCTTCAGTTTTCTCAACTGGACTGGAGACGTCCATGAAACCTCAACCTCTGTTGACGCTGTTGTTCTGACTGCACTATTTACAGTTGTCTTCAAAATAACACCAATGTCTTTAAAAACATGACTAAAGCTATAATCCTTATAATAAATTTCATTTTGATGCATTGGGAACACTGCATTTTATATCCTAAATCAAAATCTGAAGAAAAATGTGCCAATGTTACTTTACAGAAAATTAAGCAAAATCGATAGGCTGTTCAAAAAGTAGCAGTGGCTGCATTTTTCTTCACAAACTCAATTATTTGGTCTACAAATTGAAAAATCTTCAGAATTTAGCATTCCTGTGAATCACTAAAGTAATATTTACTTGTTATGAACAAGGTATCTGAGAACTGCTGAGAACCAACTTCTGGCACCTATGGACTGCTATTTCAGCCTCATAATTCCTTTGAATTTCTTGTTTTTTCCTCAGAAACAGCATCTTTGATGTCAACACAAGTTTTCAATGGGATTAATGTCAAGGGATTGGGTTGGCCACTCCAGAACTTAGTTGTTTTTGGAACAAACCTGCTGCTGGATTACTGGTGTGTTTTGGATTTGTCTTGTTATAAAACACATTTCAAGAGCATTTCCTAATCGGCATAAGAGGCATGACCTCTTCAAGTATTTTGACATAGGCAAACTGATCCATGATCTCTTGTCTTTGTGCTAAAGAGGATACAATTTGCCAAATAACATACCAATTGGCATTAAAAGTAAAGGAGAAACATTTTTAGGGTTGATGAAAGTGAGTCTGTTCTTTTTGGATCCAAGGGTTTCAGGCAGTTTATCAGACAACTACCAAAAACTGAATTTAAAAAACAGTTGACTCTGAAGACAGTGAAGCATGGTGCTGCAAGCATCATGATATGTGGATGTTTCTTTTACTATGTTATCAGGCCTATTTATCGCATATAATGGATCATGAATGAGTTTGCCTATATCAAAATAATCAAAGAGGTCATGGTGCCTCATGCCAAAGAGTAAATGCCCTTGAAATGTGAATTTCAACAAGACAACAACCCCACACACACTAGTAAACCAGTAGCATCTTGTTCCAGACCAACAAAATTAAAGTTCTAGAGTGGACAATCGAATCCCCGGACCTTAACCCAATTGAAAACTTGCTGGGTGACATCAAAAATGCTGTTTCTGAGTCATAACCAAGGAATTCAGAGGAATTGTGAGGCTGAAACACCTGTTCATGGGAGCCAGAAGTTGGTTGAATCCATGCAACACAGATGTGAAGGAGGTCTGAGAAACCGTGGCCATAGCAAATAATATAATAAATATTACTTTAGTGAATCACAGGAATGTTAAATCCTGAAGATTTTTCAGTTCATCAGTACATATTTGAGATTGCAAAGATAACTCAGATACTGCTTTTTGTTTGAACAGCCTAATATGTTTTTTTCATTTTCTGTAAAATAATTTAAACAAATTTAGACTTTTATTTCATTTAAGATATAAAATGCAGTGTCCCAAGGCACTAAAGTGAAATTATTATAATGATTTTGGCTTTACTCACATTTTTTAAGCATACTACTATTATATTAAACACAAATGGACATCTTCATTCCCAGCACTTTTCTACCAGAAACCAGGTCAGTAAAGTTCAGATCAATTTCATCCTATGCATAACAGCCCCTATGTAAGCGAGAGGCAAAAAGGGAAAGACATAGGTATTCCATTTCCTGTTTATACAAACTCATGTGGAGACCTTTAATTTACCCACAAACCCTCCATTTCCTCTGAGGCCGTTGGTTTACTTCACTTCCTGACGCTCTAAAATGCTCAATCCTTGACTGCAGCCTGATTCTCTGGAGCAGTCGCCCCGGCTTATTATCTGTATCTCTCACAAATTAAATTTGCTGAAAGGAACCACTTGACAAATTAAGTTGGAAGCAGCTGGCATTGTGATGAGGACACTGGCTTCCTGCCCTCATTGGCTTGAATGGCTTTCCGCTACCAGCGCAGGGGGGGCCGTCCTACTGGTAATAAAGAGGGACTCTGGGGTGAAAGGAGGTCAACAAGATTGGAGGAAATGGTGCGAAAAAATGGAAAATATGTCGGATTCCGCACCTTAAATCAACATTTTAAGGCAACAGCCAAAGTATTGTTTCATGCTGTCTCTTTCCGTCTTCTGTTTTTGGACGAGAAAGCCGTCTCTTGCGCGGTTGTTTTTGCGTCTCGGAGCCCGAGTTCCTCAAAGCTTTTCCAGGCGCTCGACACACTGCTGCACCTCACACTCTCAGGGATGTTAGAACAACACTGGGGGAGTTATATCTGCCGCCAGGCGTGAGCCCCGTGCTGTAGGTCGCCAAAGCCTGCTGCGAATCAACGGGGCTCGGTCGGGTAGTTATGTAGGCTTAGCTAAATTAAAAGCCAAATATACTCTCCGAGAAAGTAAATGGCTTTATCTGAAACCAAACCAACCGTGATCCCTTGAACTCATTCAGGAAAACGCATGCCTGCCTGCATACGATGCCACAAGGTAACACGCGCCCTACTCTCCACTGTGTGTGTGGTACGCCCTTGTACAAAAATAAAGCTTCTAGTCGCTCTGTTGAATAGAAGTTGTGTGCTTGTGCTCACACTGGATTTCCTGTGGTCTAGTCTCCCGATATTGTGGGCTGGGATAAACCCTGATCAGGAGCTCCGTACAATGAAACATGTGAAAGTCCTCGGCACGCTGGCTTAGTCGCAGTCAGAACTGCGTCAAAAACATATTGTTTGGCTCAGATGGCAATAAAGACAGAGCATTACTCGGTCAGCAGGGACGCATCATGCAGCGATGGGAAACACCTGGTGCGTTCAGGCTCCCTCGAGAGGATAAAGCGAAGAAGTGGATCCGGGGTCAACAGGTGGATGTGAATGCATTCCAGAAACCGCCATCGAGGGTTGCGTGTTAATGAGAGATAAGTGCTTTTCTCCTCCGAGTGAGTCTCGTCTTTAAAACAGTCACTTCTGGTTCTCATTCCACCCGAGTAGTTAACCCTTCCACGCGTGACTTGCATAAAGGGGGGCCTCACACAGATTTTGTTAATGGCTCTTTTCTGCCGTCTCTGTGAAATCAGCTCTTTTTTGGTTTCAAAGAGGCAGAATTAGTCTGTGTTCTCATGTATAGGAAAAGAAAATATGGCTTAACACTAACCCTTCACAGGCAGTAATGTGTTTGATTTCAGTCTGTCTTCAGTGTTTTCTCACAAAGGCTTACAAAGAACATGCATGACAATTTTCAAATGTAGGTAATTTCTCATTTAGGTGACAAATCACAGATTGTTTTTCCACTAGGTCTTGTGAGGCAAAACTATGGACACAGGCACATCAAGCTTTAATAACATACATAACACCAGGATGATAACCTATATACAAAGCTTAGCTTTAGCTAACAGTATCAAGCCTACTCTACTTTGGCACCATTTCCAACAGTAGGTAGTTGATTCAAAGGCTGAACTAATATTCACTCTTGTCTAGATCAGTGGTGCCAACGTTTATAGACTGCAGTACTCCTTTAAAAGAACTTTTTTTTTTTTTGTTATGGCACCCAATCCTCAATAAAGTCTACACAGTATTTTATCAAGTTTCAAAGTTTCATATCAGGCTATATTATATCAATATAACATTAAATATAGGCACAGTTTAAATAAGAATTATTTTACATGAAGTGCATCTATTGTTCTAAATCTATAGACCAGGATCTATAATCTGTGTTGCTAAGTTAATTGCTACGGTTGTTTTCACATTGGATTTTGAGAATTCTATATTTCAAATAAAGAACCAGAAAAAAAGTAGAATCTAACTATTATTGTTTGCGTGTGTAACCTAGAAAACCACCAGAACTCTGGTGTTTACTCTAGTAAAGTCCCAGAATGTACAAAAATATAGACCTGGAATATATGCATGTGTCCTCTTTAACCCTTGCATGGAATATTACTTAGAAATGGTAAAATATGATTTTTATTACTAAAAATGGAATTAAATTTGGATGCTGAAAATGAAATGATAGATATATTAAAAAAATATAAGAAAATGTTGTAAACATAGTCTCAATTTCATCCTATATAAGTAAATGGGATTCCATTGGGTTTTATGCGCTTATAATAAAGTTTCTTACCCCAGATAGTGAGTTATTTTTATTTTTATTAAGAATTTTCCAAAATACTGAATAAAAGACAACCTTCAGCTGTGAGACAATGATGCTCACATGTCAAATATCCATGAGCCAACAGGAAATCCTTGACATTTGACCTCATAAATTGTATGTTCTTCAAAATAAAAGCCCCCTTTTCACACCTAACTGTGAAAGCAAAGATTTTATATTACAATTCAAATATGGCTACAAGTACCATGATAACGTGATCATTAATAAGACACGGCACAGAAGGCACATTGTAGGTCAGGGTATCTGGCACTGTAGAATCGTCGGATGTGGCTGTGTTCAGTGGAACCACAAGCAAACACAACATGTGATTTAATGTGAAAGAGGAGAGGTCAGAAGGCATACTGCGTGCATTTATGATTCTTCCCCCCAAAGCTCCATCCCCAAAGCGATATAAAACAAACCTGTTGAAATTTTAACGGCACATGACTTTTTGTGCACAGACTTGGTTGAGCCTCCACAGTGGGCTACTGTGCTGCACGGCAGAGTGACACAGTGGGACACTGCACTTCTGGGAGTTTTTCAGACCATCCAAACTACATTTCTTCTGTGCTGGGTCACTCAAGCGTGAGCTGATGGAGTTTCACAGAGGGTCTTGTTATTCCTGCTGTTATTAATCTTTGCTTTGAACTGAAAAATGATGTCCAGGCTGAAAGGCACATGTTTGCTTTTGTATGCCACATGTCAGATGTTTCAACACGTACTGTTACATTGGGCATTTTATGGTCACTAAGGAGTCACTAAGGAGCTGAGGCTGCACCGTTTTTGGCTTCACAATGTTATTTGGGGCTTTATATGAAGAATAATATAAAATACATATACTTATGAATAATTGATTGGAAATATTCCACATATATGTCTGAGGTTTGATTTACATAAAAACCTTGAGCTAAGAAATTAATTTCCACTGTTGTCCAAGAGTCAACAGAAGACTATTCAGCAACTGTTTTAGTAAACGATCAATTGGTGAGTATGTGTTTTTAAACATTCATTGTTTCCGGCTTTATTATTGAGGAAATGCTTTTTTTTCATACAAAGACATGTCTTGAATATCTTTGGGGTTTTAGACAGGTAATCTAAAATGTTTGAAATTGTGATTAGCACTCGTTCTGACATTTTATAAACCAAATTAAATCAATTAACTGACCTAACACCCAGTAGTCATAAAATGAGTGTTGTCATCTGGCTGCAGACATTTACATGCATATTAAATAGAATCTGGATGTGTTAGACTAGTTTGATGTTTTTTTTAATTAGTCCTGCTTATTGTCTTGTCACACACATTGTCATTTCCTGCTGCTAAGATTCTCTTAATCAGAACAACAAAAGACAGAGTTGACAAAGTCCTAAAGTAGCTTGGCATTCTGGGAGTTGTTGTCTTCTCCCGATTAGAATTCCTTCATATTCATCATTAAGGAGGTTTTTATAGGAAACCAAAATATCCTCAGAGGTTTCTTTCTCTAAAACAAACAGACTGTGATTAAAAGTGGTAAAAACCACTGAATAAAGCAGTTTGATGTTAAAAATCTATTTCTCTGATGCTGTTTAGCAGTGACCCGAGCTAATGCCAGTTGCTCAGTATCCCTGATCCAGGCATCTGATGACTAAACTCCTTCACCCTGTTAAAGACAGTTTAAAAACAGCCAAGGTAGAAAAAAAAGTGTATCGGAAAAACATGGCTTGAAATTGGATGAAAAGTAAATTTATGGCAGCTTCGGGAAAACCATAACACTGATGCATGCGCAAAGGATACTCTGACAGGCAGCCATGTACTGTCCCTTGTTTGGATTAGAGCTAATGTTAAAAATATGAATTTCTCTTGGTTTGGAAATTGATGGAAATGTTTCCATCAATAAAGTCCACAGCTCAATGTATTTACCACAGTCAGTCTAGTCATTTTTATACATTTTAATCTGTAAAAGTTACATGATGTTAATCTTGTGACAATTTTTTATTGTGTTGTGTTGTCAGACTGATTCTGCTGCTTCTCTTGGCCTAGAGACTCTTGAGAATATGATTTATGCTCATTGAGACTTTCCTACTTGAATAAAGTTACAAGTTTAGCATTTTACCGGTCTTTGCTCTTCCGATGAGTTTCACAAGTCTACTGTTGTCACACTAAAGACTTTTCCGAACACTACACCCTATAATAACATACTGAATCAATGAAGTGACTTTTACTATTACCCCAGATGACACCCGCACGACCTAAATGGAGGGTTTGCATGTCAGGAGCAGCTGGTGGTTTACAGAGAGACACCTGTGCGGATTAAGCTCCAGTGTCCGGTTAAGTTTCATTCTCCCAGTGGCCCCCGAGCTGAGACTGATAAATGACGCTGAGCTCTCCCGACGCATAGCTTACTGACATACATCTCACAGACTTGCTGCTCTGATTTCACAGTGGAAGTTGCCTGAATAGACTTGGATTCAAAATAGAGAAGTTAGGTCATGTAGCCATTGTAGGAAGCGGAACGTTTGTGGTTGAATGGGACTGGGGCGTGTCTCAGTCTTAAGACTTTTTTTTTTTTTTTTGAATTTTCACTTGAATGACTTGAATTTTCACAGCCTCAGTAACAAGTTGAATGCCTCAACTGTTAAAGAAATTAGAGGTATAATAATTATAATTATATACTGGATTTTAGAGAGTAGTGCTGAGACAATCATTTCATTTATCATGACGAATACTTATAAATGCCTATCATTCAGAAATAAAACTCGATGACTTGTATTTCTTGTATGGAATCAATATACATTAAACTTGTGACCAATTTATTATTTTAAATAGAAGGTGTAGAAGAGTGGTTACTAAAGAAACAAAACAAAAACAACAGAATTAATGCCATTCATTCATTCTACCATAATTCAGTTTAGCATTTATGACCGTTTTAAATTTGCTTTAATTGGATACATGACAAAGGAAAGCAACAGGAAATATGGAAACAGGTTTGGCATGCAACATAACCAACTAGACTTGAACTCAGGTCTTTATGGTTTCATGGCCTGCGTTTGAAACCGCAGGGCCACAGGACACCGCTTTTGATGGTTCTCTTGGTGGAAAGAAACAATGTTAGCCTTTGATGAGTTTGTGCTATGGCACCAATAATAAATATTAAACCACGGGGGTAGCATCTTCACATGATCCAAACAGGAAGAGCTGGCGGAAAAAAAAAAAGTGGAACAAAACACACCATTGGGTTGAGCGCTCAACCAATTTTTGCATTCTCTTCTGAAAACATTTGAACATGGTTGCTAAAACAAATCTACTCTACAAATCAATTCTGTGTGCCTGACATGGCGTATGCCATGTCTCCTGTTACATGTTTGGCAATCAGTCCAGTCAAAAGACAACCCAAACACAGGAAAACAGGCTTGTCTTCCAAAATTTCTTGAAATTGAAATCATTGCCCTACATTGCAAAGTACACGCCTGCAGCGGTGCAGTGGGTTTTACCTCATTATGGTGGTTTAATAACTGGTAACAGAGTTTAACCTGAGTGTTGCTCACAGGAAAAGTTACATCATATGATTTATTAGAGAACTTCATGCTGCCAGCTAGAAAAGAAAAATATGGTTTTCACCAACAACAGAAAAAAGAAATTCATGAACAGATAAAGGATTAAGTACAGTATGCCACTGTAAACATTCATACAGCTACATTTAAGGTCAGCATGGCAGTAAACTTCATCACCATGCTGTGCATATGTGAGTAAAATTATCGGCTATAAAGAAAGCTCATGTCAAGATGTCAAAAACTGACCTTGCCTCCAACATGGAAGATGTCTGCAGCTCAGGAAAAGAGCAGAAAAGCTGAATTCAGTCAATACAGTCACAGCAGAAAGTACCACAACAACTTCACTTTATGTGTCCTTGTGGTATTTAGTTGAGGTGTACTGAAGCCTTGCAGCTTATATGTAATCGTTCTTTTTGTTCCCCCAAAGGTCATCGCTGACAGTTTATTATTGGTTATTGCAAACTAGTAATTCACCTTACATCAAAGCACCCTGTACACTCACTTCATTTGTACCAGTGAGTCCACTGGTTGCCATGATCCACTGAGATTAAACAATTTAGGTCTTAATGTTTAAATACTGATGTGACCGAGGCCCACCAGTTGCTTCTATACCCATCCGGCTATTATGGAACAACATCATCATTTATTTAAAGGTGAATGGACATCCCATATTCAGTTTTAGCTCTTTTTTTGCTCCCTACCAACTAGTGAGTTGCTAGTTCTCCATTATGTTTATCAGCTAGTCTCCAGATAACTGTGTATGTGCCATTTACTGCTGAACAGGTAGTCTACAGTGTTTTTTTAGAGGTTTTTCTTCTGAAAAGAGCTGCCTGGTGCAGTTAAACGATGCTATGGAAGCACAACATGTGACTCAAAACTGTAAAGTTGCAGCCGGACAGCTGAAGAGCTCATTCAGCATGATGAAGATATCAGTCAATACGAATATACATCTCTGACAATTCTTTTTTTTTTTTCCTTTTTCTTTGCTACTGTTAGCCAGCTGTCTGGCTTCACATAGGAAACACACTGTAAGCTTTGTATAGCAATTTCTGAATTCTACTCTAAAGCTAACAAAATTGGTTTCACTGGCATTAGTCACAGTATTGCTTTCACATGATAAAAATGCACTGTTGTCCCATTCTGTAATCCTATAACTGAGGAATACAAATATTCTTTACATTTTTTTCCCATGCATAACATTTTGTCTTTGTTCCTCCAGATAATTTCATATTTTCCTTTGTAGTGCTTGCAGACTTTAAAGATGCCTTGCAGCAACACAATCCAGTCAGCTACAGGGAGAATATGTATAAAAAAAGTAGAAATGAGGAGTAAAAGGAATATGGGAGAAGTCCCTTGACTGGCTGAATTTTAGTAAGAGGTGTTTTAGTCAATAGTTAGGGGATGACATGTATGCTATGTGAACAATTTTCTCTTGGGTCCCTGTCCGAGGCTGATAAACTATAAGAGGACATGTGAGATGGTATGTGTCTGCAGCAGTAGCAGCCGCGACCACGGCTCACGACATAAATCGAGTCGGTTATGATGTCATTAGATTCCTTAAGCAGAGCAGAGCATAAATGAAAAATTACACAGCAAGGGAGCGGGCCAGGGAGTGTATTCCTTGTGTAACGTCTTGATTTCATGTTTCCAATGCGAAAAGACACAGAAAACCGTCCTCCGGGGTTCGGTCCTTCCTGGTCTCCTGTTCCAAGATCGAGTTAGAGCACATCTGTTTCAGATGTGGCCCAAAGACTGTGGCAAATCATGGCTCGTTATGATCTGAAATTCGATTTATACTAGACGATGTTTATTACGTATTCAGATTGTTTACAGTACAAGCATAAATAAAACTGGAGTTGTCCCTAATTCTAAAATAAATGATGACCAAAGAATCCCTGTTGTGCCAAGATAATAGCATATAAATTATAAATCAGGCAACTGGTTTTTGTGGAAACCGAATTAAAAACCAGGGCTATTTTTGTCTCACAGCATTGTCTGCATTACATAAGCAGGCTATCCAAGTTTTTTTTTTTTTTTTTTTAAATGGGGCATCTTCTTTAAAATCATTAAAGAACAACTCTAGGTTGAATTGAAAGTTACCTTGAGGCAGTATCTGCAAAGCAGGACATTTCAAAGGATGTAATCATCTGTGCTTTGAGCAAGACACATTATACTCTAGCTTGCACTTTTGCAACCAAATTCATCTTTTTTAATCAAGAGTAAAGTGTAAAGTCTGGAGCTCTATAATGGAGACAATAGGATAGGTTTAGTGTAGATTTTTTCATGGAATTTATCAGCAATAAGATTAATATAGGACACAAACTACAACCTAAGTTGTAAGTCAAACATCAGATGCTAATAGACAGTTGATGTGGTAACCCACAGGTCTGAACAGCTTCCTCCACTAAATTCAGACACGTCATTAAAAGTAACAGAGCCAGTTCTTCTGAATAATTTAAATATGAGTCATCCTCTCCTGTTCTTTTAGCCTCAATATAACCAATTAGGAAAACAGCTTTTAAACGCGTTGCTTATAAGTTCCAGTAGTCCAGACTTCAATTTTTGCCCAAGTTAACCCGTCTGCTTGAGTTAGACGTCAGCGTACAGTTCAGAGGATGAGCCCAGCAGGAGAGCTGCCGCCACAACAGAGTCCTGCCTTTGAGGATTTGGAACAGTTCAGATGACATGGAGGGGGCAGGAAGTAGAATTGGGATGGCAATGCTCTTTAACATTGTAATCCCATTGTCAATTTTGGGGATTAATGCTCATTCATCATGGTCATTGTTGTTGTTGTGCATGTGTGTGTGTGTGTGTGAAGGGGTAAGGACATGTCAGCAGTTAATGGTCAGACCAAAACAATACCAGGCTCACAGTCAATCACAGGTCAGTCTGTCTAACCTGTTGCTGTGTAGAACACTTTTTATGTTGTACCAACAATACTCTAAAAAACAGGAAAGAGCAGGAATGCCAAAAATAGTGCACAAGGACCAGATATGACCCTGCAGGAAATTGCTTCTTTCCCTTTCCCCTGATTCAACACAACAATAGTAAATTTGAGCTTTTGTTTGACATATTTCTTGCTCAAATTCACAACTGGATCGGTGATATGGAGGTCAACCCCCCCCCCCCCCCCCGAAAAAAAAAAAAAAAAAAAAACACATACACACACACACACACACACACCCCACCCGCCTGTGATAAATTTTCTATTAAATCCTTAGGAGCTGTCTTCCAGGTTTGACACTCCGGGACATCACAATTAAAGTATAATCCTAGGGTACTTGCGGTTTTGGCAATCATCACCATTGATTTGGACAATCTTGCACTCATCAACGTAATCACTGAACTGGGAACACACCCTCTGAGCAAAAGTCACAAGCAGTCAGACAATCAGTCAAATTGTAAAGAAGCCACTTCAAAGTGGGTAGAGTATGCACATTTATTGGTCTATATTTATATTCTGGGATTCATGGAATATCTTTGCATGAGTTACAGTTCAACAAAGCCTCCACCCGATGAGCCCACTCTGTTCTGATTGGACGGGCTCCTCCAGTATATACACAAGTAAAAAGTATAACGCATCTGTGCTTATTAGAATCCAATCTGAAATGTGAGATTGGACAACAAGAAACATGGACCTTTGTGGGTATATATGCAATTAACTAAGGCTGTCCAATAAAGTCCTCCATTAAAAGTAAAGGTCCTGCATGAAAAACCTACTTCAGTAAAAGTACATACATATCAGCAGAAAGATTAACTTAAGTATTACAATAAATAAATATTAATTTCATAGCTGTGATATTTTATTAAATCAGTGTAGTAGTTGCTGGGGGAGGAGCTAGTTTCAACTACAGTTAACTAGTCTTGTCCAGTGGTTCCCAAACTATGGGTCAGGCCCCTCCAAAGAGTCACCACATCCAACTGAGGGGGACGTGAGATTATTAATTGGATAGGAAATAAGAAGAAACTTGTGACACAAATCTCTTTTTACTATTTTTACGATTTTTTCTCTAACCTTTGATTTTTGGTGAAATATTGAATCACTTGAACAGTCATTGAAATTAAACCAGGTGCTGTTTACTCTGTTGTGTGTGACATGTTAAAATACAACAAAAAGGTTGAAAGCACTGATTTCATGTGTTGTATTTTACAACCTTGTTGTACCCATTGTGTCAAATCTGCATCTGAGAAGTAACTAAAGTGGTCAGATAAATGTAGTGGAGGACAACGTACAATATCACCCTTGAAATGTAGTAGAATGGAAGTATAAAGTAGGACTGAAAAGAAATATTCGACTTAAGTAGAAGTAGGCTATGTCAAAACTGTACTAAGCTTCAGTACTTGAATGACCGTGTATTTCTGTAGCTCTAGTACCTAACTTATGTCCAGAAGCCACATAGTTAGCATGGTTAGTTAGCTAGCTCGTTATACTTCATCAAATTTACTACTTTCACGTTTCTAAATGATTCATTTACAGGTCAAAAAGTCACTGGCTTCAGCTGTGATCTACAGTAATGAAGACAAAAGAGCATGGGTTCATTAAGGTGAAAAGGGATTTCCAAAAAAGGAAAAAATCACAGCAAGCTATGAGTTGAAACAGGTGGAATAGAATACATATTAATGACATTTTGATAAGTCTCTGGAAAACATTAGTAACACTGTGGCTAAAGAAAGCAGAAGCAAAAAACCCATTTCACAGACTTTTGGATTCATACTCTAATAACACCTATTGTTTTTAGGAGCCAAGTAGCCAAAATAGCTTATTATTCAGTGATTGGATCTGGGAAAAAACTGCCGTTTGTGTGTGTGTGTGTGTGTGTGTGTGTGTGTTGCAGTCGACGAGCCACGATGAACGTCACACAGATGAAAAAGGAGGGAACTCTTTTTGTCCTCAAACGAACAGGTGGAAACATTAAGTGCAGTTGGCAGGTTGTGCTAACAAGCTGGAGGGCGTTTGGAGGGTTTCTGGGATATGTGTGTCTGCACTGTGGCTAATTAATCACAGAGTACTGACACACTTAAAATGAGGCAAATGAGCGCGCTTCTCCAGGAACAGGGAAATAAATGGGTGTGTGCGTTCAGTAATTGATTCCTCATTTTCAGAGACTTCAAACAGCAACTCGAGACTTTGAATGAGATTACAGCTCTGGATGAGTCCAAATTTATCAGACAAATTAAGGAATGTTAAATGTGCTCATGTGTGTGAGGGGAAGACTTTTTTTTGACAGTGTTGGGAATATAATGATCTTATGCTAATAATACATATAAATAACAGATAAAACGCTTTCCTCGAGGGGTTCGAGAAATGCTGCTTTGGGTTCGATGTTCTCTCATGGTTTTGGGTTTGATTTACATTTATTTAAATGTGAGCAAACTTTTTATGAACTGGAATACTCACGTCAAGTTGTTGAAAACATTAAGTAAAGAACTGTTGTGACAGCACTTATTGGATTCCCACATTCACCACAACTTAAGGCTAAACAAAAGCTGTTCTGCATTCTAGAGGATTGGATGTCAAAGTTAGTATTAGATGTTGAACATACAGTGCAGTACATTTCATGAGTGAGTATTTCTATTTAAATAGACATTTTGTAGAAATGAACCAGATATTGCATGAAAAAAGGTTTGTTTGCCACAGTTGCAGTGTTTATATGATCTTTAATATCTCACCAGTTTGTATGTAGTGATTGGGATTCTATTACCTCGCTGAGCTTTTACAAAGCAGCCGTCTGCTGATGCTGGACGATAATCAGTGTCCAGTTTTACAGTCTTTATTTTTTGAAAATCCCAGAGGGGGGCTACATGAATAGACATTATCATCCTTATTATATTTCTGCATTTCATTTGAGACTTTCATGCTTCAAGGGCATGATTAATGATTAAGAAGAAAAACTTCTCATCTTTGAAGCTCTTGGAGACATCAAAGCCATTCAGTTTATTGTTAAACTTAGCTATGCTTTAGGATATGAACTAACAGCACTGAAGAGAGTGTCACTGAATTTGGGGATAAAAAGAAAGCTAAAACTAAAGAAAGCAATTGAGATAGCATTCTGCTAAGATCTGTAAAGTGAAGTAATTTGATGCTGCAGTGTATATTCTGTTGGGTTTTAATGGTGTAATATTGATATGACCATGTAAATGTTTACAGTACTCCTGACGTTTTTCCCAAGCAGATGGTAAATGTTTAGACTCATCTTAACCTGAAATACGGGTCAGAATACACACATCACATAATATATAAGCTACACAAATTCAGTGTACATTTATAGCATTTACTAAATGTTTCTTTGTTTTTTTCTGTAATAGAGTAGGTGCCCCAAAAGGTTTCAGTTTTTCACCAATCTGATGTATTTATGTGTAAATGTGTGTCTAGGCTATTCGCTGAAAAACATGAATGAAAACATTCTAATAAATACTAAATAAATCCATCAATATTAAATGATTTCTTTTAGAGATTTTTCACCTTTAATTGTGAGTGTGAGAAGGTTTAAATCCTAGAAAATTCCCCAGTTTGGCATTAAAGCATGTGACTATTTTCATAAATAAACCATAATTATATTTTTTGTAAGCAACAATTCCCATCAGTGATGGTTCCAGCATCTCACATTTTAAATGAAGATTTTTTGTTATTATTTGGACACAGTGAAAGCATCATCTGGGGCTTTAAGGAACTGAGATGGGCATTGATTATACTTAAAATGTAATCAATTTAAAATTGCTGAAAATTGCTAAAGTTATTGTTAGTTTAGTTTACTGATGAAGTCAGTGGTGCATGTGTTCTACGGTTGTGTCATTTACAAGACATGCACCACTGTTGGTCAAGCGTCTGAAAAACATAAGATGGCTGAGTCACAAAATAGTTTGTCATTTTGTTTACAGAAATAGTTATAAATAATATGAATTGATATAGATAATAGTGAGTAAAAGACATCTACAGCGATACATTTTCACAGTCTACTTCACGCCATCTGCAGCTTTACTGACAGTTCTCACTTCAAATACATAGGGTGATATCAGGTAAAATGGGCCATTTAAGGTTTGGGGGTCCCAGCCCCTGTAGAAATTAGAGCCAAAGACTACAAAGGATTTAAAATTGTTGACATAACTGTGCTTGACAAGATGTGAATCGTTTATGGTTTCTTTGATGGTGAGACAATACTTCAAATCTAAACTGTACCAGAAATGTTCATGGTAAGTAGCCTGGGATGACTAATCTAACTAAACCCATTTTACCTGAAACCGCTCATGCAAAAAAAAGGTGGCACAGTGGATATTTCAAGGGCCTAAATAATTATATTTTATCACAGAATTCCAAAATGATCAGAAACAGTCATTATCAATCATAAATCTACATACAAAAGTCATATTTAGTATTGTTTATTGCCCCAAGCGATTTACCAAAGTGGACCAATTTACCTGATATCACCCTATACTTTACAACAGGACTCACCACTTCCCAACTTAAACAACTTCAATAAACCCCAAAACATTGCCATTATTATTATTTTTCCTCAGTTAGGCACGGTATCTTCCACCATCAGCACATCCTGTGATTACTGCATCAATATACAACAGTTGTCTGTAGTGTACGTATGTTTGAGACTGAGCAGCTGAGGAACATCAGATCATCATGACACATGGAAACACTTTTTGTCAAATTTAGTGAATAAGACTGACCTGAAATAAGTAAACTGTGATGTAGCATGTTTGTGTTTTCATATTATTGCAGGGGATGTGCGCAACATTTTGATTGGATATTTATTGCGGTGCTCACACTCACCACAATGACAGAGGGTAATGTGTATCTAGATGAGTGATGACTGTTTTGCTGAATGCCGTTCCGCAATCACTGAAGAGGTCTTTGTCACAAGGCTGCTGCAAAACACAAAGACAACAATAGTGGTGACGCAGGTATTTTCCCAGTTACATTACTTTGGAAATTATAATAACTGCCTGAATTAAGTTCATAGGCAATTTTTAAACATTTATTTAATTAATTAAGCACCACATTTATGAAACTGGAGGACAGTAGTAGGCCACGTCCTGCCAGTGCTTAAACCATTAAAAAAGCCCAACATCCCATATCATACACTTTTCCTTTTATTTTAGGTTTTGATAATTAATAATAGTAATAATAATAATAATAGTTTTTATTATTTTTTTTTATTATTTTTATTATTACTCCTGAGAGCTGTAGAGCTCTCAGGAGCTCTACAGCTTGTTTTGCATCTCATTAATATTAATGAGCCTCCCCTCTGATTGGCTGTATATGAATGAATGGATAAATGAATGAATGTCCTGGTGTAATTTTAAAGCACAGTTTGTGAATATGAGCTATGTGAATTTCTCAAAAAATCTAACTTTCTGTGATATAGAACCTTTAAGCAACTTTGCAGACATCCCATAATTTTTCATGAAACAGGCTTTTATTTACTACATCCATTTATATACAAGGGTTCATCTATTTTGTGTGAGGTAGAGGAGTTGCAAATGGAAATTTGAGGATACATGTGTATACTGTTGACATGTGCTATGTGAATTTCCTGATGCTATTTAATAAATTTGCCATGTGAGTGCTGAGAGTGTGCAGGAGTTGATTTCTCTTTGCTGCAGTTTGATGTGTACGGCTGCAGTGAACTGTTGGCCTTCAGGGGGATGGAGACATAGTAAACCTCCTGAACCTTTGCACCCCCCACTTTCATCGCCTGTACTCTTGTTTAGTCTCATACATAGACAGTTGGTTTGCTCCCAAACCCATGATAACTCACAACAGGCTCCATTAAGTGTTTCCCCTGTATCCACATGGTGCCCACAAGCATCCGCACTCATGGTGGAATGTGTTTTTAATCCAAAACAAAGAGTCAAACCGAGGTCTCTGTTTGATAAAACATGACAGGCATTCATAAGAAAAAAGTTTGACAGCAGTTTACCGGTTAGCAAATCGCTGGGATTATTAACCAAGAGGTCAGAGGTTAGAATCTAAAGACAAACCGGGTTTAGTTATATCAAATACATACGAAACATCAACAAGTTACAGTAGGTGTTCTTTAAAGCTGCTATATAAATACTGTCCCATGTTACAAAACTCTCAATGCACAGAGAAACACACAAAGCCCGTATTCAGAAACTGTGCCTCAAAACAAGCCACCAGGACATCTGTGAAGCTATCAACACTTCAAATAAAAAGCATGAAAAGTGTACGATACGGGACTTTTAAAGGAATAGTTCACCCACAGTGAAAGTTCAGTCTTTCCAGTATCTGTATATATCATCACTTACAGTAAGTCTGTGGTAAGTTTAAACAGCCAGTAAACACAGACCAATTTAGATACCACAATTCACCCTTCTCTCGAGCAATCAAAGTGACTGAGATTTGAATGTGTTCCAACAGCAGTGTGTTGTATCCAGGCAATTTCTCTTTCAGTACAATTGGCTTTGATTTGCCGCATCATAGCATTTTGAATCCATTTTCTCTGTAAAGAAAAGCAACGGCAATGAAATGACAAAATCAGCTCATTGAGGGGCACCCTGGTGGGCTAATGGTTAAGGCACCTAACGCGTGACCACAACACGGTTCAACCCCTGGTCCCTGGGTCTATGCTACATGTCACACTCCCCTTTCTCTCCTTACATATCCCATCCCCATACGATCTGTCAAGTGCACTTACATGCACAATATTATCCTGGTTATGATCATGTTCCTGGACTGTCCCGTTATGTCATGCACATGTAAGCTGTGTATCCTGGTTTCAGAGAGACTTGGATATGCTAGCAGGATAATTCTAATGGAAACGAGCATTCTGTGGCTTGTAAACACCTGTGTGCTGCACTTTATCACAGGTGGAGAAGGTAACAAGACGTGCACTTGGCAAACCAACAGTTGGTCCTCATCTTTGTGAGGCTTTTGTCTTATAAAACGGAGACATTTTTGAAGGACATCCCACATAAAGGCATAAATCTCAACTTTTTGTGACTTGTCCAACTTTGTTTTTAACAGGCTCTTTGATGCTCCTCCTGTCTATTATTCAGTTTTGGGGTTGGTTATAGGATTGGATAACTTTTACACCTCCGATGCAGAGCAGCATCATGTCCCTAAGCTTGTTCTACAGGAAGCATCATCACAGTGGAGAAGAAAGTTCCAAACAGGGTATAGTAACAGTCGCTAGGAGCGGTTACTTGACATTTTCTTCAACGATCAAAGAAGCATGCAGTACTTTTGTCTACATTTTTCTTCTCCATTTCTTACAGCCATGTATTCAGCTTCAGATGACATCCTTCTCCTAATCTAGTCTATGTGAGTGCTGTGGCTAATTCAGATGCCTGGAATCAGACTACAACTTCCACTCAGACTAGTGGAAGAAGCTAATTCTATTAAAGAGAAAACATTAAGAACAGGCAATCTTTTTTCTTTCTGTATATGCATGATTTGCAGGTTTGGGTTCAAGGGTTATCATTACCAGTAAACACATTTGTTTTTCACACACAGACTGTACATCCTTCATCCCTCTAATCTTGCTAACGAAGCTGGGTCAAAACATCATCCTCAAACAAAGGAGCGGTTCCCCTCAGGGCCAGATCTATTAATAACCCAGCTTGAGATCACTTCCACATCTAACATCAAATGTGGCCGCTGCCCTGTTACGATCATATCTTCCGTTTTTTCCACTATTGTTTGGCCATCATGAACCAATCTAAACGGAGCTGGGGAATGTTCCCTGGAATGACAATTAAACGAACAAAGAGCAACCTGTGCAACGAACCGAAACAAATGGGAAGGGCATGCCGTCGCCAAAATCTATAACTGTTCATCAGCATTTTATACAGAGTAAAGAACATAATAGTAAGGGATACAGTGTGGAGTGATACTGGTGATTTCCTCAAGTACCAGGAATGAAGATGAACATGGTGCACCTGCCTCCCTCACTACAGGTTGTCCAGTGATGTGACAACTGAGGGCTTGTTTTGTCTCTAATACTGAGTCCTTAATGAAATAATCCAAATAGGATTAGTATGAGGTCTTTGAAGTGCCATGTTGTTTTTCCTCTGCTGGAATATCGAGACACTGTGCTGCTTTTGATCAGTGCAATCAAAATCAACTTTGGAGTGGTCCTGCTGTGTCGGATCCAGTCCAGGAACAGAAGCTTCCGCATGGCTTCATCTGTGCCGTGGAAGTGAAGGGATTCCCTCATTCACCATAAAAGGTGTCATGAGCTCATGATAATAAACCGTTCAGCTGTTGTTCCAGCATGTATGAGGTAATATGCTTGTTAATCACCACACTGCGGTGCAGTAATTTAATTGAGATTCCAAATTGGATGTGAAACTTAACATCCTTGTCTTTACGATTTTTTACGACGTCTTATTTTCCCCATCTCCCGGGGTGCATTTTGCCCGGACATCTGAGCTAATTAGTACTTTCTTCCGGAGGTGTGTGTTTGTGAGTGTGTGTGTGAGGGGGGAGGAGGGTGTTTGGGTTTTCAATCTATAGCTCGATTCACAATTCTCACTTCTGGGGCTGTCATGTGTGAGAACCAGCATTTCAAACTTGTTTTGAGGCTAGTTCAAAGTTTATTGAAGAAGGACGGTGCTTTGTGTCCCCTTTCATCACCATGAAGAGACTGAATGGAGTGAAAAGAATCACCACGACGAGCTCAGTCATCTGTGAAAATAAGTACCAGGAGTGTGTTTTCAGTATAATTAACATGTAGCTACACATTAAAATGCACTGGAAAAGAATTAGGCTAGGCATTTACAAAATAAAATCACAATGTTGAGAATAAACTTAGCGTTTACAAGTTGTTGTTTTTTTAATTATTCAAATTTTGGCAGATATGGTTGCAACTAAAAGTGAACACAGACTAATAATAACTATCATGACTTTGAAGAGATTGTGATGAAAATTCCATCTGTTCAAGATGAGAAACCACTAAAGAAGAAGTGGCCTCATCCCTGCAGACTCAAATAGCTGCAATGAACAGATACATGGGTTTCCATGGTTACACCTGTAGGCAATACAGAGAGGATATGTTGTATAACAACAAACAATAAGACAACTAATCAAGTTAAGTGATCCTGAACACAGACAGCTGCAGGATGCTCAGTCACTCTCCAATAATGTAACTTTACACACAAACATGACAGGAGTGGATTTTATTGACTGTTGAAATTGTATTTTGACATTACTCCTGCATTTATTTATTTCTACATTATTTTTAAGCTTTTGACTTTATTCTTGATATTTTGAGTTTTGACATTTTTTATGAAGGATTTTTCAGTGAAGGATGAATTTGCTAAAAAAATTTTAAAAATTAAACATTTGTACAATTTAGTTAACTAGGTATAAATATGAAACAGCTTGATAGCTGGTAAGTGTTAATGGATCATCTTATTGGATATTACACAACAGGATATTCAGATTAACACCAAACTCTTTTCACTAATGTATTTTGAGTCTTTTTGAAAATACAGAAAATTCAGACCACATTTGGTCTAAGAGTATAGCAGGGTGTAACATTGTGGGTTTTACTCTTCTGGCTTTGAAATTTATAATAGAAATAACTTGAGCATAATGAACCATTATGAACCCAATCAACTTTTTATATAAACACAGTCCAGGTTAACTAATGTAGAAATGCCTCAAAATGAGACTCAACTGCTCACATGTGCTGGAGTAACTGTGGTAGCGTTTGATGTCCTGCGCGTCTTATACAAGCTGATTAAACACAAGCTTTACGAGGCCTGTGAAACACTGGAGATGTCTCTCCACACACTGAGCGGCATGTGGTGTTGCAGTAATTAAGTTATTAGGTCCTTGAGTTGAGTGCCCATCCTCTGCAAGCTGTTGCGAGGCAAATTTATGGCTCGAATTAGAGCCACAGTTTATTCCAGCCCGAGTGGTATGGAGCCAATTTAGTATGGCAAGCAAAAAGTTGGGAAAGACGTTGACCAAAATCTCAACAAGTGTATTTGTCCATATGGACCTGTTTAAGGCTGAAATGTGTTCCTTACATAGCCCGGTGCTCAAAGAGTTATGAATTAGCTTATGACATGCAAACAGGTGCACAAGCACCAGAAATATCCACCAGCTAAGCTAATGTTTACTCTGAATGAGTCACACCAGGCGTAATGATTATCATTCCACACCCTGTCCAAGATTCCCCCTTCAGGATTAGCAACATTACCAATCATAATGTCATGTTTCGTGTTGATGCCCAATCAGCTCATTTGAATAGCATCAAGATACGTTAATGCCAGATGCTGGGAGAGAAAAGAAGGTGAGGGGCTGGGGGCCAACAAAATGTACTAGAATATTTGAACTTTTTGATTTTATCTTACATTTAGATTCTCATCATACATTTTCATTTTCCTTTCATTTGATCAGTTTTACTTTGATCACTGGGAAAATGTAGGTCAAAACTTTAGTTTTTTTTTGTAATGTTTGCCTAATGAAATGACAGAACTTGAAGCAAAACTTAATTTGTTTATGTGCAACAAATGTTAGTCATTTTCTATAACTGCTTATTCGTCATAGTGTCGCAGGGGTCTGCTGGAGCCTATCCCAGCACATTACAGGTGAGAGGCAGGGATACACCCCAGATGGTCGCCGGTCTATCATGGGGCACACAAGCCATCAATTTAGAGTCACCAATTAACCTCAGCATGTTTTTGGACTGTGGGAGGAAGCTGGAGTACCCGGTGAAAACCCACGCAGACACAGGGAGAACATGCAAACTCCACACAGAAAGGTCCCAGACCCAGGACCAAGGAGGTCTTGAACCTGTGATCTTCTCGGTGTGAGGCAACACCACTAACCCCTGCGCCATGACACCAAACCAAAAGTAATGTGGATTGAAAAATACAAGTGGAAAAACCATGGCTAAAGGTAAGACTGCCTTTAAAAAAGCTTTTAGCTATGTTTCCAACTGCTTGTCAAGATTATTTCATGATAGATTTTGAAAACTTGCAAACACAATGTGAATGTGAATCAACCAGTTTGGAGCAAGTAATGGATGAATGGAAATTGAGGATTTTTTTTTCTCATAATTTTGCCCTTTCAAATTGCACAAAGAATTATGTTAATGGAAACCCATCTGCAGTCTGTAACATTGATTTAATGTCAACTGAATTTAGCCTTTCACTTCAGTGAAAGTCAACACATGAATGAAACAATATCAACGCTATATATTGGGCTATGGGTGTTAAGATTTTTTGTTTTGCTTTGCTTTTAAGTGGGACAGTCATAATAAGTAAGATTGGGGTTAATGTTGTTTCCTCACAGCAAGAAGGTCGCAGGTTCAAGACCTCCTTGTTCCTGAGTCTGGGACCTTTCTGTGTTTGCATGTTCTGGAGTTTACATGTTCTCCCCATGTCTGCGTGGGTTTTCACCGGGTACTCCGGCTTCCTCCCACAGTCCAAAAACATGCTGAGGTTATTTGGAGACTCTAAATTGTCCGTAGGTGTGAGTGTGTGAGTGAACAGTGTGTGTGCCCCACGATAGGCTGGCGACCATCTGGAGTGTATCCCTGCATCTCACCTGTAATGCGCTTGGTTTGCCTCCAGCAGACCCCTGTGACCCTAATGAGAAATAAACGGAAGATGAATGAATGAATGAATGAATGAATAATTTGAACCATGTTTCAATACTAAAACCATAAGGCCATTGTTTTAATACCTTGGTTTAGGGAATATAAACATGGTTTTAAAAATCTTCAGTAAAAGAATTTGATCAAATATAAAAGCAAGAGAATATTTGGAATTGAATGAGGAGCTATCTGATGACAGAATAAGTAAACAAGTCTAAAAATCAGACAAAACATCCAGTGCCAACTTTTGATACTTGACTCCAAGAATGCACTGATCCAATCAGCTGGATCAGTATTTGGGCCAATACTGACCTTGTTAAGCAGATCAGAGATCAGATACAGGACAGACACGATGGCTCCACATTAAATAGAATTCTTGAATTCACAGTGGGAAAGAAAAGCCTTGACCTCATCTTAAAGTACATAAAAACTATCCCATTAACTTTTACACACTCTTGTACACAGCTTTTAAATTGGAAGAAAGAGCACTAGTATCAGCATGTGAAGAAACTGAGATATGAGGTTTATCTTGGAAGAGAAAATGTTGGATTAGTGACACATTTGAGAAGGTAGTAAAAAGAGTATTGAGGTTGCTCTTCCCTGCTCCACTGATGAGTGCAAGATGGCTCCATGATGCACTTCAGACCAAAAAAAAATACTTTTATAAATGGAGTGTTGTTTAAGTATTAAGTGTTATCAGAATTTCCTGCTTTCTGTTACCATTAGCATTCTCATGTGCCGCTGACATTATCTCAGAGCAGGCTGACGTGCCAGCTGAGGCGGTGCTTGGCAGGCTGACCCACTAACCCAGACCTGCCCTTGGCAGCGGCTTGCAGCTACTGGTGAGATTTACTACAGCCAGACACTGGCCAGGGTTTTTGAGTTTAAGTAGGAGCTCACAACTCTCCGGTCAGCGGATACAAAATCTCTGAGTTATGACAAGAAGATAACTATCTACTAAAAGTATCTTTTAAATCATAGATGTTCACATTGAGGTTTTCGAGGCATTCAAACGCCTCGAGGGTCAATGCGTTTTCAAAGAGCGAACTTCAGCTATGACCACAAAACCTTCAGCTGGCGTTTTCCAGGGAGTGCAGCATTCCAAAAACACATTCCAAACAGAATGCACGGATGCTTCAATATCCATCTGAAAATGAAGGAGACTGGGAGCTAAAGAACGCTGCCATGTGTCCTTCTATTGACTTTTGACCTTATCCGTCAACATCTTAATTCACACTGAGCGGCTGGACAATGTTTTTACTGCTAGATACTCTACAGCTTCCCCGGAGCTCTACTCGAGTATCACTTCTTCATCTGAAGTGAGAAGAACCGGCTTAAGGATTTAGCTTTAATGCGCAATTACTCGGCTGTCATACAGCAATTTGACAAAGTAGGCTTCTGCAGCACAGGAATGCAAAAACAGCACATTCGCAATTGCATTTGAAAAGCCTTTCGGCATGCTGTGATAATTTGGCATCACCAGTGTTCTTTTTAACTTCACAGAAGAGGGAGACGCGAAATTGTAAAACGTGTGAAATCAAGGAAATAACAATGATTTACCGCAACATAAAGACTTGAGTCTGAGCCATCGGCGAAAAAATGTGAAAGCAACACAAGCCTGAAGCCAGAGATCCTGCTGGATGTGTTATCTCTGCAGTCTGGTTCACACAGGGCAGGAGGTTAATCACCATGATGGAGCTTTAGAGATCACTCTCCAAACATTACACTCTTTAACGTATTTGTTTTTAATCTCTAGGTATCTCTGCATGCATACCTTGTGCCTCCCACAAATTTTGCAGCTAAAATTTCTTTTTGTATTGTACTATTTTATTTTTAAAGTCATCTAAATCGCAAATAGTACTTTATGCAGCACAGGTGATTTTTGGTATTGGTAACATTGGTAACAAAGTACATTTCTTCAATTTTTCTTCTCGTCTTGTCAGAGATTTTCCACAAAATAAAATATTTTAACATGCATTTTTGTGAAGGACCAATATAAATAAAGTATATTATTATTAAACAGATGGATAGATAGAAAACAATCCTATACAAGTCACCTATAAAATGTTATTAGTGCATATTACGCAACATCCTCTCACACAGAGGCTCTGTTTATATTTACCAATTTGTTCAGAAATGCAATGCAGTACTACTTATATGAATTTGTCCAAATTGGCTCCACAACAATGACCTAGAAGATTAAAAATATATCTTATTTAAGTAACATTTGAAGTTGTAATGGAGCCTCAAACTGGCAAAGTGTTTTTTTTGTTTTTTTTTTAACAGTCTTAGGATCAATTCTTTTTTTGTTTTTTTGCCCCCTTTTAAATACATTCCCTGACTCCTGCCTGCTCTTCCCACTAAGCTTAACCTTGACATTTGAGGGGAGGTTGTGAAGTTTTTCATGGACTCCTGGGAGCGAGGGACACAGTGCTGGACAGCCAGACCTTCTCTCCAAGGTGAGGCGATGTAATGCGTTTTCCAGAAGTGATGAACTTTAATGTGTAAAACAGAGTTGCTGACATGCAAGCAGCCTCGGTAAGACAAACAAAAAGCAGCAGTAAACTAACTTCTTCAGCAGCAGAGTCGCGGTGACACAGTATCTGTGATGTCTTTGATCTTGTGTCTGCTGTTATAGGCAAATACTCTGCTGCTGCAGTGACCCAGTTTCCCCACAGAGATCATTTAACTTTTATTGTGACTAAACTTATCTGCAGATCATGATGAAAGAGTGCTGTGTCGTATTTTTGGTGTAATTTCAAACCTTAACTCCATTACTGACTCTGTTAGGTCTGATGATTCATTTATTGGACATTATTTGTGCTTCTGGTTCTCCAATAATCATGCTTTAATCCAGTTTTAGTCCATTTATGATCCTGACAGTTGTCGAGTGATATATGCTCTAACATTATCCAATTGAGGAATTATTTTCTGTTTGCAGGAAAGAACAAAATCTATCAATCTAACAATTGCTAAGTCCTACAATAGATCTTAATGGCATTTCATCAGCCTCTGATTCATAGTGTGAGCTTTGAACCAATTGGCCGCCAATCGGGACTTGCCCCCTGTCGAAAATTCATACAAGTATATTTTAAAAGTTTGTCAGATCCAGTACAGGCAGTTTTGAGTTCAATTTGACATGTCACAGCAGAAAAAGTGCAGGTGTGGATAATAAAATGAATGATGGCTGGTTTCCATTTAGCTGCTGTGGGTCTTGGTGTTGTGCATGCTGGCCCACTGTCATGGCTTAACTTTAACAGAACTAACCCTTTGTTAATGTTATAAATTACGGTTCCTACCGGGTCTGCTGTGAAAAAGATTATGGTTATGTAAATGCGTGTATGTACAGAGTTAATATTTGGCAACTAGCCTCTGACCTCATTGCTCCCCACATGGAAGTAACCTATCTCTCCTTATTTTCTCTTCCTCGTCCTCTCAGGCCTCTTCATCCTGGGACCGTTCTCCTCCCCTTGGCTGCCGGTAGTTCCAGAGGTTTTGCATCTGGATCTTCATCTTTCAGGAGGCCCAGCCAGCCAGTACCTCTTGTCTCTCTCTTTCTCTCTTCCTTGCAGTTTTCTTGTCTCTCCCCCTTCTTTGTGTACGTGTGTTTGTGAGCGATGGGATGTGAGTTTTTTCCCCAAGTCTCCATGGTGATGGCTCAGACCCTATCACCTGGAAGTTACTCAATGTCCTCCCAGTATATTCCACATATTCTTACAGATATAACTGTCTAGAACTCTGTCCTCCTGTTTTTCCTCTGCTGTAATTTTGTTATCTGGTTTATCTATTTTGTAATTGCATCTATTGCAAGTCTGACCGTCCTGCACTAAGGTTCCATCCCCTGTTGTTCTTCCTCAGGTTTCTTCCATTTTTTTCCCTGTGATCTCTTTCCCTGCCACTGATGAACTAACCCATCAATTGGTGTTTTCACTGTACTATAGGGGACACTGTCACAGATCATCTGGCAAAGTTTGTTGACCATAGAAAGTAGCTAAAGCAGTGTTTTAGCTTAGCAAATGCTACATGATAATTCCCAGAGAGCTCCTCAAATCAGCCAAACCCATCAAATAACACATGGCTAAAACATGGCCGACCACCAGCCATTTTTTTTTCGTTTTAATCTAAAAATATACAAACTTAAAACGTGCAGTTGATATTTGGCTTGACAAAAATGCAGTTTTCTCAGCTTTGTGTCTGGAAGGTGGATTTTTCTATGAAAATGACCTATGTTCAAGTGTCAAGTGTAGAACAAATCATTTTTGTTTTAATAAGACTAAATACTTTCTTTTTCCTGTTGATGTATTCCCTGTTTACATATGCATAGAACTGAATATTCTGGGTGTGTTGGAAGAGTTTAGTCCAAACTGCTGATGGAAAAGAGATAAAAGTTTTTTTGGGGACTTTTTCCTTATTCGATTCAAGGGTCCAAGGATGGAGGACGGTGTATCCTTTACAGATTGTAAAGCCCCTGAGGCAAATTTGTAAATTGTGACTTGACATTGGCTTGACATCGACTTTCTTTTAGGGGAGATTTGGACATACACTGGAGGTTTCCACATTTTTGTCTAGTTTGGATTTCCAACATTTAGTAGAGATCTGTTTATCTGGTCCCTGAAGGAAATTAATTGGAATTCCCCTCTTTTGCCTCGGGCTGGCTGAGTGGACCTGGAAATAACACAGCATGGATATAAAATGTGATTTCACATTAACCCCAAAATAAAATAACACATTACTTGGGATTAGGTTGAAATGTGTCTGCTAATATTAGCAAAAGTACCCATACAATGGCCTGTACAGTATGATGATGGAGGTGGTATGACATTTTACTTTATGGGATTTTATATACCAGGTTTCCTGTTGCCAGTTTGTGAAGCTGGTAATAAAAGTGGCTGTACTCTACCCTGAGAAGCTGCTAACCCAGCTAAAAATTTCATTAGTTCATTTTTGATAGATTTTCCACCCTCCCAAGTACAAAATTCTGGAGGAAACAATGAATCCGCAGAACAACTTTGAAAGTTTATGACAGAATGTGGTCAAAATTATACAGAATTTTGGCACCAATTATAAGCATTTGGCAGCTTCTAACTTAAACTATCACTGTCAGTATCAGCTTTCAAAAGCTATTGATTGAACAATTACTCAGCCTGGCCTGAACATACAACTTTCCTGGTAGTCTCTTCTATTGAGTTCCATTATCACGGTTTAGAAGTTGGAAAAAGAGCAGAGCGAGCACATAAATCCTATTGGCTGATGGCAAGAAAAGTCTTGCTGACTGAGTTTTGCCACTATTTCAGCTTCCATTTATAGTGTGGCAGCACTTCCTGCTATTGTGTGCCAGGAAAACCCAGGCCTCTTGGCTGCTCTCTAATGTCCTGCCTCTCTTATCCAGCCTGAAATTTCACACAGACACACACCGACACGACCAAACACACACTGAGCTTGGTGGAGTGCCTCTTACCACTAACCAGATTAGTTAGGAGTGCTCTTGCTTGGACACAGCTAACAAACTGCTCTCAAGTCTATAAAACTTGATGTTTGACTATTTCTCAAAACTCAAACCAGCGGCCAGAAGGTCTTTGACCAGGAAAAGTTCTGGATTCCCAAAGCCACTTGAGACTATAATTGGGATTGGAAAGTTTTTCAGTTGGGAAAACTTCTGGCTCAGGATATCACAAACAGGCAGTGCTGTCAGACGCGGTACAGAGGAAGCATTTCATTGCTGCACCTCATCAATGAGCTGCACGGAGCAGCGGATTACAGATTCAGACTCCAGGCTTCACTCCTTTTCAGTTTCATTCACCTCTTATCCATCTGAGCAAATGGCAGCACAGGCTCCTTTTGTCTCCGACGCCAAGGTCCTGGAGTTGGGAAAACCATCAGGACACTGTAAATCATCTCGAGGGCCGAGTGTCAGCCAAAGTATCCGCAATTACTGGACCACATCTTCGTGGATCACAGTTGCGGTCAACCTCTCACTGTACACGTCTTTTAACATCTCTCTGGTCTCTTAAGTGGAAGGTTGGGCCTCTCAGCTTGAAAATGTGTTTTGTGAGATGATCTAATTACTTTCTCACACAGCTGATATGACTGCAGAGTGATAAGCCACAGCGGAGGAACTGACAGTGGGGAGTGTATTCATTTACATCCATGTCCTTCTCATTCTTCCTCAGGGAGCAACATAATTAACGTCTAGTCCATCTACAGTCTTTTTAATGCCAAGCTTTCTTCATATTTTTATGACTACATATAATCTGAATTAAAGGTGATGTTGGAAACTTTTTACATGCTCATTTAATTAAAGGTCCCATATTTTATATATTTCATGGGTTTTGATATGCCTAACAAGATAGATTTGTGGTTTTAACAACCAAAATATCTTAATATAGTACAGTACAGTTATTATAGTTACATCTCCTCAAGGTTGTTTTTCATTTATATTAATGAGCCTCTACTCTGATTGGCTGATATGAAGGGCTGTAGGGGGCTGAAGGGCTGTAACATCACAGAATTCCTGATGGATCATATTAAGGCACAGTTTCTAAATACAGGCAGTGAGCATTTTTCTGCAGATGGAGTTTTGGAACTATGCATTTATATAACATAGCATTTATATAACTACTTGCTCAAAAAGCAATTCAAATCTCACTTTCTAGGATACGACACCTTTAAAACCTAGATGAAGATGTCCAACAATGAACTTCATGATGAACTTCATTCAGACCAAACAATTAATCAAGAAACTGACAGCTTATTCGCTAATGACAATGAGCATTAGTTGATGCCTGTCTGCAAAAGTTAATGTCATTATAACAGTTGGATGTTTTAAATGGCTTATTATAAAACATTACACATAGCATCAGCTTTACTGCTTTTAGAAGTATAACATCTTTATTACTACTATATACAGCAGAAGTTCCCAAGCTCTTCATCCCCCATCCCTAAAATAACAGCACCAGAGACATGCAACCCTCATTATTCCCAGTTGAAGCATACAAACTTTGCAGGCACACACACTAATAGTCCTTTCAACACACACAACACAACAATATACGACCATAATATTATTATATAGTAATTCAATATACACTTGTAGCAGAATACCACAGTCAATGTAAACTCCATGTAGTAAACATATGTACATTGTTGTCATGGACAAACTTACAATTCAATGTTAAACACAGCTGATGAGATGTGTTGTTGATAACTGTGGATCCAACATGGAGGCAGACAGTAATTTACCTGTCAATGTAGCCTTAGAAAATGTTGTAAGTAATTCCTACCGCAAGTTTATTTTCAAAAATGAACCACTATTTCAGTTTCATCAGGCATCAGGTACATCATTGGGTATGTTTGATATAAGCTATAAGCTAAACATATTTGACTATAAGCCAATCATATATGGTAGACATTTGTAGTGCCCAATAAATGGCGCTAAGCTTTTATAAAGCATGCCTCCAATATGAACAAATGGATAGTTCCAGTTGTTATTTTGCATCTAAGCTCTGGCATCATCGCAACACAGCAGATTGTTTTGATTGTTTGGACCTTTGAATAAACTTCTTCCCCCCATTACATACAACTCAGGACACCACTATTGTGTAGAATGTGCCGTGTGTGGGCCGGCACCACCGACAACAACCTGGTAGGTACCGCAGACCACACAAAGGGAATGTGAGAGTTAAGCTGCCATGTGGATATTCCCCAACAGAACATCCCCAACAGTTGCGGGACAAGGTAATAGCTAGTGAACTGAAATGGATAAACCAGTGCAATCCCCCTTCATTTGAAGGAGCAGGCTTTGACATCAGAAATGTTTGTGTACTAAAATGAATGGTGTAAAGACAAATTTCAGCACCAATAAGTAGAAAATGTCCATCAATACACTGATTTACAGTAAGCTTAACATTGGCAAGGATTGCAGCCAACCCAGATGGTAATTATGACATGAACAGTAAAGCAAAATGACATATGAAACCACTTTTGAGCTGAAATACTTCTCTGATCCTTAGCTGGATGATAACATAGAGAAGATGTGAATGCTAACGTGTTAATAGCTGTGTTGAGATGCACCACAGGGAACTCACAGCACTTCAACATGACTTTTTCATAGTTTCACATTGCTAAAACCGCCTGTGGAAGCATAACAATGGAGGTCCAGAGGTCACATTGAGAAAGAACACAAATCACAACCTCATAGTTTGCATGACAGCAAAAAATTAGCAGGCAACAGCGGCCAGAAAGTGATACGATGCTCATAATAGTTGCAACCAGAAGTTCAGCCAAGCAGAAAAAAACACAAACTGAACAGAGCCAACGTCAACTCACAACATGCATGTTAGCATAAGAAGAAAATAGCCAGCAGCTTACCTTGTGAGGCAAGTAGCAACTCAGCCAGGGAGTAAATCCTTCAGGAAGAGGAAATACAGGCCTGAGCTGCAAACAAGGCCACACACAACTGCGGCTTCTGGGTTCAAATGTGCTTTTGAGGCCACCAGCAGTACAAACAGATTATTCCTGCACGAAGGATCCTGAAGAAATTTCACCAAAGAGTGCTGGCCAAAGAGTTTTCTTTCAGTTGAATTCTAAATAGATAAAAGCTAATGATAGATTGAACCGTAATGCAGGACAGTTGAATCTGTTAAATAATAAAAGTAGCTAAAACGTACTCTCAGGCTGTGTTGGATATGTGTCAGAGCTCATACACTAAGTTGATCTTTCAGTAATTAGACTAATTTCCTACAAAATGGGTCTAAATTGCATTGCCTGATTGCCAAAATTGTCAACCAGTTACACTCCATGAGTCAGTCGTTTCAACTTGGCGGAATATGGTGTATTCAAAGGTGTGAACAAAGCAGTAACATATAAGAAAAGTGAAGGCAACAAGGAAGTACTAAAGTGACTCTAATGCCCATTAATTGGCTCCAAAAGGTCAATCCCCATAGAGCCACATATTAAAATACCAACTTTAGAGTAGACATAAACTTGTATACTACCAAATTACAAAACCTTTTTCAAATAAATGTCCTGAGATTTAACAGTTACACAGCACAGAAAACAATCCTGACAAATGTAGGGAAAATGATACACACATGCATATACTGAAATGTATTTAATTTCTGTTAAAGTCATTCTAATAAACCATTTTCATGGCATCCATATCTCCATGAAATAGTGCAGTCAACACAGGTGTTACTAATGATATTAATCAAGGTTCTGTTCCACTAAGGTCAAAGAGTCAGGGTGTAGCTATTGTGCATGTTGATTTACTGGAAATGTTGGGCTACACTACCAAACTTCACCACCCTTTCTGTAACATTTACTGTTAAATACCAGAAAATTACTCAGAAAATGCACAGTAAATTAGTTTAAATTTAAAGGACCTACAAATAAATTGTTACCAAACTTTCTGTCCTTTCTGTCCAGTTGCCTGGTCTCCCCCTTCGGTGCATTTAAGGGAACTGTTAGTCTTAGTCTTTCATACTAAGCAACATACAACCAAAAAATAAAAAAAGAAAGAAAAACAGGAAATAATTCAAGCATGAATGAAAAATGCATCTAGAATGTACAAACCATGTCTACTGTTTGTCTATTCTGAAGTATATCGTAGGGATATTATGCAGAATGAATCAGTGATAATAAGCCAGAATCTTTCTGACTGCACTTTTTAAAATTTGATTGATGACTCTTATGTACTTGGACAACAGAAGTAAGATTGGAAAGTAATAACATGTCAACAAACTGAACACAACTGAAGAGTTTTTTTCCAACTTTATTCGTAGTGAAATGATTTATTATTCACAGTGATTCCTGCCCTGTAAAGATCACGAAGTTCATGGTTGGTTTGATGGAAAGAGGTAAAACATTGTCCAGGTTGGAAGTGGATGAAGTCAGACAAGATTGTGAACAAAAGGGCATGCAGGCTAAGGAAAAACCCTTTTGGATCAACCAAGATTACAGCTAAAAAGAACACTTCATTCAGCTCCTTGTTTTGTAGAACATACAGCAGTAATGCTGACACCGGCATCTACTCGCTCCAACTTTGATTACATGAATATCTTCATGACTCTGATGAATTATTTTGTTTTCGCCAGCAAAAGTAGTTTTCCATACTTATGGCCAGAGAAGACTTTGGAGGACCAGTAAACCTATCATGACCCATTATATGTGCCCTTACTCAAGATAATGGCCTGAAGCGCAGGAATTTACTGCTATCTGTTAACCTCAGAGCCACCTCCTTTTGCAAAATATTAAAAATTAAATGTAGGCCGACCTGACTCAGGGACAGATGTAAATTTAGGCGTGTGTGGGTCTCTGCATCTAAGCTATCCATCCGATCAGATAATGTGTTTGCCGACACTGTTCAGCAACGACAGGAACCATGCGAAGAAAGTTTGGTGCCATAAGTCCTTTGAACCATCTCATAAAAATACCTGAACAGCGTCCAAGTTCGACCTTTTCCAAGTACAAAAGAAGCATTAATAGATCCCATAATTGTTGCTACAATATAGAATGTACGGCTTTCTGTCTCATTCAAAGCTGTTAGAACTCTTTTGACAGTCCACACCCTGCGGCCAAATCTCAATAAATCTCTTTTTTTTCCCAAAATGGCTCAGATGGCCGTCTCTGCAGCTCACTTCGCCTCGCCATCCCCGAAGATAGTTTTTAAGTATCAGCATGTATTTTATATCTCAAAGAGCTGAAATCAAATGAGAGGAAGATGCAGTGTCCAAGGAAAGCAGATTGCAAAGATGGAATACGAACCAGGTGCAGAATTTGGAGGGTCTTCACAAGACTCTCACCACAGTATTTAATCACCTGGAAAGATTCAGGCAAAGCCTCCTTAGCTGACCCGGTGAACTCTCAGTTGCAACCACTTACACACACTACTCTGAGCACTTATGAGCCTATTTGACATACATTTCATTCAATATGATATAATTACACCATTCCCGTGGCTGCACACTTGTGCACATAATTTAAAATCAATCACTGTGCATGTACTGTATGTGCAGCTGCTGTAAAAGGAACAATGTGCTGTGTCTTGTTTTTTAAATGTTAATAACTACCCATCACAGTGACTGGAGCTGGAAATTACCTTTGGCTTTGGCTAAGCACACATGTACAGTGCATTTGTCGTTTTTGGGCCAATACGCCAGCATGCAATTTTCATGTTTGACCCTCTCCAAAATTCCTAGTGTTTTGATTTATTATCATTATTGTAGCACACCTGCTTCTGTTGGGATTTTTTAGACGCCAAACCTGTAACCTTTTCTCCAACCGTTACGTTTTGGAAGTTTTTGAATTGCTCAAAGGTCAAGAAATTCAATGAGCTCGCTACTGTAAGCATGGCCTTACTCTACTTGTCCATAAACAAGCTGTTCCTCAGACAAAAGGTAATAATAATGCAGTTATGAATGTTATACAAGGGAATATACAAGCAACACAAGCATCACACTTCCTTCAGACTGTGACCATGTGGTGACCCCACATGAGATCCTGGATGTTTGGAAGAAACACAAGACAAATAGCACTTATTTAATGAGGTAAAGACTGCCAAAAAAAAAAAAATAATAATCTGCCATTTGAGTATCATGACAGTGACCATCTGGGAAAATACTGAGGTTGTATTATTTGGCACTATTTGTTTTCTTTTTTGTTGTTTTTTTATGTGGAATTTTTTGGAATGTTTTATGTGGAATCTTGTCTCCTAGAAATTATGTTTATATACTACAAGTTAACAACAACAAATAAACTTGCAGAAATATGTAAACCACCTGTAATACCTTTTTTTCCTCAACATAATGAGGAAACATTTAACATTCACTGGCAACATATTACATTAACTGTGCTCAGGAAGTAAAGCAGGATCAAACCGTTTTTTTGTTTTGTTTTTAAACTCACAGCACTTGGAAAAGATTGTGGTCTTAGAAACAGTAAGACAAAAGTTAGTCATCACACAAGTTTATTTTATTAACAGGTAACCAAAACTTCACAAAGTGCACAAACACACACAGCTCTGGAACTTGCAACCACCTTCCTCCTGACTTGTATTTCTGGACATAATACAGGATATGTGTCTTTCTAACTATGATGTTCACCTACATCTCAACAGGAATTACAGCAAAGTTTCCTTCTGAACACTCACAGCTAATAATACCATGGAAAGATTCTCAGGATTCTCAGCAGGTTACAACAGCACGAGATGCAGAACAAGCAAGTTCACCTGTTAACAACGGGATTAACAGGCAGAGGATCATTTTAATAATATGTTTCCCCTGTATAACAATAATACAGGAAAATTATAGACAATTACTAACAAATCAATCACAGTCACACCAAACTCAAATAATAGCTGACAGTTGTATCCATGGAGACCATGGATGTATTATATGACTGGATACTGGATAAATACTGGATAATTTCATTGGAATTCCTCACTTGGCGCATACACAAAAAAGGTTCTGACTTCCAGGTTTACTTACATTATGTGACCCATAGAGATCGATCAGTGAAGTCACCTCCCATGATGCTCTGGGGCCTCCCATCATACCTCACGGTGATGAGAATGTGGAAATTGAAAAAAACTCACATTGTTGACCACAAAAATGTTCAGAGAAAAAAAAATAAACAAAGATAAATAAATAAAACATCCTTACTTCTGAGACCCTGCATCACACAGCTATGATGGCACACTGGGAATAGAGAGAAGGATTTTTGATGGATAAAAAGTCAGTCAGTCAGTCATTTTCTATACCTGCTTATTCCTCATTAGGGTCGCAGGGGTCTGTTGGAGCCTATCCCAGTGCGTTACGGCGAGAGGCAGGGACACACCCCAGATGGTCGCCAGCCAATCGTGGGGCACACACACCATTCACTCACACCTACGGGCAATTTAGAGTCACCAATTAACCTGAGCATGTTTTTGGACTGTGGGAGGAAGCTGGAGTACCCGGTGAAAACCCACACAGACACGGGGAGAACATGCAAACTCCACACAGAAAGGTCCCAGACCCAGGACCAGGACCAAGGACCAAGGAGGTCTTGATGGTCTTTGCTGTGAGGCAACAGCGCTAACCCCTGCGCCACCGTGTCACCCATGGATGAAAAGTCTATGATAAAAATAGAGAGCACAAAGATTAGTAATTAACAGGGTTATAGCTGGGGATGTCCTGTCAAAAATAATAATAATATTCTTCTCTTTTGCTATTGCGGTCTATGGGAAAAATGCTTTTTGGGTCACACTGGATTTTTTGTTGCAGTACCACAAGTGGCCACTGGGAAAATCGATATGCTGCTGAAAGTCGGTACCATATCCTGGTTTGATAATACATCCATGATGGAGACAATCGGCCCGGCCTCGATTTGTCATCATTGTTTTTCTGGTATGACTTTTTCCAGCCTTGTGATTGGCTAAATTAAGATTTCTGTTAGGAGTGCTATCGCTACATACTGCTTTGGCATGTGTATGACATTACTGAGGTGAGGTGGATTTTGCAGTTTCATGTGGAGGGTTTTTATCACACCAGTGGTGTGGACAGGGAGTCATAAAAGTTTGGCTTCAAAAATACCCATGTCTGTGTGGACTAGGCCTTAGTCCTTAATTGTTTTTTAATCCTGGGTAGTCAGAGAATGAGGCTACCCTCTGCAGCTCCTCACTGAGTTGGAAACAGTGAATAAAAACCTTCAGGACAGCACAGTTCAGGACAAACTTCACTTTTAGTTTTTTATGCCCAGTGGTGCTGCTGGTGTAGCAGTTAGCATTAGCATCATCAGTGCTGATACCTGCTCGTTTTCCTCCTCCCAGCTCCCTTTCTATATGGGCTCATTGGCTGCTGTCTTCTCTAAATAATTGGAAGACCCAATTA
The DNA here is from genome assembly GCA_030544235.1 of Lepturacanthus savala. Lineage (NCBI taxonomy): Eukaryota > Metazoa > Chordata > Actinopteri > Scombriformes > Trichiuridae > Lepturacanthus > Lepturacanthus savala. The sequence continues at coordinate 29,248,396 of CM060464.1, read as the reverse complement.
ACTACAAAGTGTGTCTAATATTAGAAGTGATGGATAATCAGAGGCGTTTAGGGATCATTTGTATATTGTAGCCTGCATGGGTTGCATTCAGGGACTTGCACACTGCAGTTCATCTAATCAACTTTAGTGTAAAGATGGGGCTTCTCCCATGTTTCTGCATGTGAGCCATTTAGGGAATATTGGTAAATTTCTGTCTCCAGAGCTCTTTCATGTGAGTTGTTCAGGAAATATTGGTAAATTGTACAATTTCAACATGAAAATGTAGCACTTTCATACAAAAAGCAAAATTGAGGAAAACATAAGAATATAATATAATGTATTTGATTATATGTTGTATAAAGGTCTGAAATAGATGAAATATTAAACTGATATGAAACTATAAAAACTAATATTAATCTAATTATTATTTTGTTATAAAATTGATGTTCTACGTACCACAGAAGTACACATTTCGACACTGCAACACTACATTTCTAACCTAAGCTTACTAAATTGTTGATGAAATATATCCTAACAGGTTTTGTATATGTCTGCCTCACCTAACAAGAAACATAAAATGCAGGTTTTCAAGAAAACATCCCAGAGCTCATCAAATATTTTCCCAAACTCTGAATCACTCATATGACGCAGTATCACATATCCTAAGTGTGTTTACAGAATTTCATCTGATTGATTGGGATGACTCTCAAACTGTAGCCTTTGATTATAACTTTACTCTGAGCTGCAACTTTTGATTTACAGCTTGCTGCACTCATACGGAAGAAAAGTATCCAGTTGCAGGACTTACAAGAGCCCGATACCTTCTTTAAATTATAAAACCTTATATTATAGAGTGACGGAGGGAGTGAGGCAGGGAAGGAGAGTCTTTTTCTTTTTTGGATGTCATTTTATAGATCTTTCCAAAAGCCCCTCTGCTCTTGGCGTTTAGAGAAGTGAGCTTTCCCAGCTGCAGATATAAAGGGCTCAATCCAGCAGGACCTGCAGTAATTGAGCTTAAGCTGTTGTGGCAAACTGTGTGGGCTCCAAGTCAGTGCTCAGCAGAGGTGAGTGTATCAGAGAAAATCCTTGGGTGGTACTCTAAAGAGGGAAGAGGAGTGCTTGTTTAGCATGAATTCCATTAGTTATTGACTCTTCCCTCTCTTGAAGTATCACATGCAGGATAGCATTATCATCCCATGCATAAATAAGAGAAGGAAAGCGAACCCCGAAGAGGCATCTGCTTACATTGGCAGCGACTACGAGACAGAACGGGGAGGTTCAGTGGCGGGTCAGCAGCGATATGGGGTTCTGAGAAGCAGGCTGAGACTTCAGCATCTGTCGAGAGAGGAGAATCTTTTCCCCCTTCATGCATGATTTCATGGCGGCTGACATGGAGGGAGAGCAGTGTTTGGCTTTCTTTGATTGATCAACATGGAGAGGTGGTCTGGATTCAGCGTCCTTAGGCGGAGACACAATTGACCTCCGCACAAACTTCCCACAGACTCCAGCGCCGGGATGCAGACAAAGACAACTCACTGCCATCTTTTTTCATTGCACACCCTGAAAGGACGGGTTCCTAAATGGTTCTTTAATTGGGTTTTGGTTTTAAACATTGCTGACAAAGTCCAAAAGCTTTAAACTGATCCTTTATTCATTAAGATTTACTTTGTTTGTACAGGTGCTGTATATATAAAGTTATTATGAAGTTATCACTATTGTAAGATTACACTTGTAGTAGACTTGTAGTCAAGATTAAGAAGAGAAAGTATCAAGACCAAGACCAGTTGAGCTCAAGACCATGACCAAGACCAAAATAAACAAAAAAAAAAATAGTTGTAGCTGCTTAGGATAAATATTAGATTGTATTCTGTCAACTACAGCCACAACAATACAGAAACAGCACCTGTCTGTGTGGGAACTCACTGTATATGTTTACATCAATTGACTTAGGTCAAACATGTTTGGTAATTGCTTGACCACTATGCTATTTCTACACTATTAGAGGATTGACTGATGAATGGTTGAATTATCTCAAATACACCAATAATAGCAATAAAGAAAAAATAAATATGGAATAAATAGGTTGAGGGGAGTAAAATTAGAGGTGGATGATATGGCCTAAAAATATATTGAATACCATGGACAGTAGATGGTATATATCAAGGTATACTTTGGTATGTAAATTACAGCATAAGAGTTTCTTAACTATAGCACATGGTAAAAACATTTCAGCAAGAAAGACAGAGCAATGTATTTCACTAAATAAAAACAAAAACATATAGAAACTTCAATCGATTCCTGTTTCAACGAGGTGCATTTGAATGCACCATGAAGTCGAATTACCATAGTATTGATGTAAATGGAAACTCAAGTTTTGAAGTGCAAATACCGTGACCGCAGTGACTGAGTCACGGTAAATAAAATCACAGCAAAACCAAACATACAGCAGATGGGCCTGCTGCACTACCTTAAAAGAAAAAAGAGAAAAAATGTCCACTGTGTATCTGTTGTGAGTTCTCATTTTGGTGGCTCCCGTAACCCATAAATGTGCGATCATGCCCCAATCGGCACTGGTATAATAATGACTGTTTATGTTATAAAAAATACACTAAATGATGTTGTTTCCACTAAATTATAGTAGTTACACATTCAAGAAACTTGGATTGCAGAGGACGGGCACTATGGAGGAATATTACAAAGTGTTTGTGTACTTTTAGGAACCTTTCTTATCAGGCACAAGCGACTCTTATTCTATTGATTTCAGTAGATGGAGGAACCTCCCTTCCATACGTGAAACTGGGTGAGATAAATGCAAACTTATCTTTCCATTCCTCCACCATAGACGTCAGTAACGACTGAACGACTGTGACACCACCACTGATAAAGCTATCCAAGAAACAAAAGACTGGTCTCAAGAACTTCAAGTCTAACTCGTAGCAGACAGAATATGTACAGTAGCCAGATGTGTTGTCTTCAGTAGTGATTGTAATAAAATTGGTGCCTTTATGGAGCACCAAAACAAGTTAGGAAATGTGACATTGATACAATATCCAGATGCATCAACACAAATCAGGACACCATGTCTAGGCTTAATACACAGAAAACACATGTCCAAGTGTTTTGATGCATGTGATACATTACCAGTAGAAGGAAGGAGTGTTATGGTCATTTGATCATAACAAGCTGAATACATTAGTCATGTTATGGCCCTATAAAGTTTGTATTTCTAGCATGTATGTGCACATCCCGAGGACACAACATTAGCATTTATTTTTCTAATCATATGACAGATGTACAGTTATTTATCAGAGCTTCTGTGTGAATTGGGGTCAATGAAGGCAGGGTCAGAAAATAACAACATGGTGAGCTGAAAGACAATAAAATACTGTTGACCTGAAGCAAACCGCAGATATGATTCCCTTTTGATTTGTCACTTTCCATAAAAAATAGGCACTTGGTCCACTGTTGATATGAAAACATTGATTGTTGCAGCTTCAAGAGTCTCCGGTTTCTCTCGTTTTGTTGTCTACTGTTATGAGTGCCGCAGGGATGATGTATTTTTGTAGGCCAACAGAAGTTAACATTGGCCTGGTTCCCTCGTCAAAAAGCCAGTGGGATTTTTCCATTGGATTTTGGATTATTGCAGAAAATAAACTGTGGCAAACAAAATTTTATGATGCTTACACATTTTGTTCAGCAAGATAATATTCACAACAGAGCACCGTGTTTATAATATTTTTAAGCCAAATTGCAATCGCCAGAAGTAAAAAGATAGAATGTTAGGCTTAAACAAAATACATGATGGTCACATGGCTGCAGCGTCACCACCAATAAGCTTCCAACGTTTTTAAGACACATAAAGGATTCAAAATTCACAATTGAGGTATACTGAACCAGAAGTGCTGCTAACTCATTTCTACTTTCCATCCATCATCCATTAGAATTTATCTTTACTTTGGAATTTTGTTTAAAAAGTAAAAAGCTATCTTTTTTTTTTCTACAGAAAAGTACTTATAGCCAGATAGAAGGTTAATAGCATTCCTTGATTTGGAGGATTTCAGTAAGTGAAACTCAGACAGATTCAAAATCTTACACAAAGCAGTTACTAAATCAAATTATTATTTTGTCATATTTTTCTTTTTATTGTCCACTAGCGGCAGAAAGGGTCCCAAAGGCCTCCTTCATAAAGAAAAAAAAAACAACCCAGCTAATGAAAAGGATGTTCATTCTTTGGTTCTTTTTCATAACTACAAAGAGTAAGACACCACCCAAAACAACCCTGTGCACTAATCTATGGGGACACTTATTGGAAATCAGTACGCTTTCCCTCTGTGACTTGGATGGAAATTACAATTAAGTCATTTTCTGGCATTTTAATGGCCCAATGACATCAACAGTGACCAAGGAAAACATTCAAAGCCGAGAGAAGTTACGGCTTATTATTGTAACCTTCTACGCCTGAGACCGACAATTATAAATTGGAATTAGATGAATCGTAGCATGTAATAAAAGCTAAACCTAAAACCACAAGAGAACAAAAGATGTCTAATGGCAGGCTGAATGTCTGGGTCCGACGTGTTGAAAATGTGTGGGAGAAGACAGCAGAATATCACTGGGTGTTGAGGGTTTTAACCCCGAGGATGCAAAGAGGGAAGGTGAGTTTTCTGGATGTCGCAGGTCCATTCCATCTTTAAACCACATTATAATCCTGCCTGTCTGGTGAGTGAGATGAAACTGTATCCAAACAGCGCAGGTTTGATTCCCAACACACTGAATTCCTAGACATGTACTGCAGATAGAGGATGCATGAATGTCGATCAAGGGTTAACGTGGGAGAGGAGTGGTGATATTTTATTTCCATTTCTGGAGATCCTGGTTTTGTCTGATCAAAAACAATGTTTCAGAAGACGCTGGGAACGAGCTGTGATTCAAACTGATCCTCTCCGTATTGTTTCTGTATTCCAAAGTGACTTCATAACCCAAACCAGACAGACCAGACAGGCAGCACTTTATGAGCACCATCACGCAGCCCCGACTGGAAAACAAAACCTTTCAGGCAGACGTGTGAAAGTCTTTCTTGGTGTCGAGTGTTGCAGCACAGAGTGAAGGGAAACTTCACTCTGGTCCTAATTTCACAGAAATCCAAATCAATAGGGCTGTAATTTAATTGGCAGCTATGCGTCACTAGAAACTGTTCAAGGCTAAATAAACGCTGATGTCGATCATGACATTAGAGGTAAACCGAAGTCATTATTTTGAAATGTCACAGGCGCTGCATTGACAGTTTGGTGATATGGATCTAAATCACCGGCGATGATATCGGGATAAACTCTTTCTGTTTCTTTGTGTTTCCAAACAAAAACAGATGTAGATCCTGCACAAAAAAAGCAAATATTTATGCACCAGTTTTAATTAGCACTGCAATTTAACTATGAAATTACGCATCTCCATCATAACTCAAGCACCGCGATGCCGAAGCATGTATGCACAATACACAAAACAGAAAATAGGGAGGAGAAATTATATAAAAATAGCAACAATATGGAAGCAATTCATGCTAATTAGGCCTTTATTTATGGTCCAATAATTGGCCACATTTGAATTGTTGATGATGTTTTTTCTCCTTATTTTTCTCCCCCTGTGTTCCACCATGGCTCCCTCTCTCAGGGAAGATCAAAGCATGTGCACTTGAATAGATGTTAATGGTGCATGGCTGTCGTCTTAGTCCTGAGTGGTTGAGATCTCTCTAGTGAAAGAAAAACAGCCAATCTGGGGTCTACATGGACACAATTAACACAATTCATATGTGCCTTTTAATGACAGCTCTGCTGTCTAACCCACACAAAGGACTCAGCATTCATGTCCTAACTATGATTTTCATAACCTTTACCTCTCTTTGCCCTTTTTACTGCATTAGAGGCACGTGAATTGAAAGTGAAGCTAATTCAGAAATAGCTTATATGGTAGTGCTGCTGCATGACATAATGAACTGTTGTAACTGTTGGCATGGAGAACTTGTAGTTGAGAAATTACGTTTTGTCTTAACACAACAGCGATCGCATGCAGTTCATCCTTCAAAATCTCCCTCGGCTCAGCCCACCCACAGAACTTTCCCTTCAAGAAACAGGGAAGCAATTTTTTTTTCTTTTTTTTTGTGCAAGTTGCTTTGCTCTGCATCGCCGTTGCCTCAGGCATTGCTTTTACAGTCCTGCTCCCTTCTGAATTTGAATGAGGCGAAATAGTGCAGCCCAGACTGAGCGGAGGAAACAAGGTGCATTATGTAGGTGGGAGGTAACCATGCCATTGAGGGACAATTAGCATGAAGCCCAGACCTTTGGAAATAGCGTGGAGGCTGCCGAGAGCGGGCCTGACAGAATGAAAAGATTAAGACTTGAGAAAAGATAGCAGGGCATGGGAAAATCCAAAGGGAACCGGGCGACTGAAGTAGCCAATGAGCAAAGGAGGGACAATGAGGCAATGAACCTTTTTTTCTTGTGAAAATTAATGTGCTTCTATCAGCTGCCAAGTGTGCGAGCATTCCTCCATACCTAAGAAGTACCGTTTGTTTGTACGTGACTTTTGTTTCCCGCTGCACACATGCAAACCTGTCAACAGGCTGAAAGACAGGCGATGTGGAGGCTGTAGCAGGCTATTCAACTGTGGAATTCCGACAGGTGATCTGTTGGGTTGGACCACGGTTAAATGGCTGTCATGTGCCAATGAGAAGCCCATATTGTGCTAATGGTTTTAATGAGCCATCCTTTCAGATGTTGCAGTTTTTTTTTTTCCTTTCTGTGCGGAATTCCCGTCCTTGTGGGGGCAGATAAATCCAATCTGTATACATCAGTGGCAAAAATACCATTTCATTGATAGGGGGAAAATAAACAGTAAATTTTCAGAGAATTTCTGGGTGGGACATTAAAAACAAAATACACTATAATATGGCCCTATATTCTTCTCTCTCTGCACAACACTCTTTTGCAACTTGCCTTGAGTCCTCAGCATGTTCTAATAATGATAAAAGTTATTAAGATAGTTATTAAAAGTAATAATAACAGTTATAGCAATGTTCCATATTTACTTATATTTATTCGTAAGGCAAATGAGATCATGAATCAATGCAGGAAAAACTATGAAACTCCTCTTTCATTGAGGACCCACGTCCCTCCTCCCTCCCCCTAGTTGCTGCTGCTACTGCAACTTATGTCGTTAAAGCTCGTTAACGATCATTAGATCTGATCTTAACCAGCAGACTGGTTAAAAAAGAGGCTGATTTTGGACTAATTTTGAACAAGTGGTGCAATAAATGACTTACTGGCTTCATTTGATGTTTTTTTTTTGTTTTTTTTCCACATAGCTAGCTACTATCTGACTGTCAAAATTAGCCACTGGCCCCGCCCACTTTAAACACAGCATCTAGACCAAACCACTTTGAGGAATACAGGGGGTATTACAGGGGGAATACATTTGTGCATTTCTTTAATTTTCCAATTTATTTATGTTTACAAAGATTTTTGGAGGGGAAAACTTTGTGTGTGTGTGTGTTGGGGGGGGGCACACCACACACCTATGACTTTCATTCCATAGTATAACAACGGGCGCAGCTCCATCGAAATGCTGCCAACTTCCTAGCCACCCAGCACAGCCAATTTTTAAATGTAGGAAATAGATTATCCACGCCGGTGTTGTGGATTCTGACATTTAGCCTTTGCCATTTCCTACAGGCATCACAACTAATATCCATCCAGGGTTACAGCAGGTCTGGGCTGGAAACAAGCACACGAGGAGAAGCAGAAAGGTCAGCTACAGCTGTATTTTTGTACAGCGAGCTGTGTGTTTACCGTGCTGAATGTGCACACACCTGCGTGTGTGAGCGCTGATGTGCGTGCTTCACACACATTGACGCCCTCGCACCAGCGTGCAGGCAGAAACACTTTGGTTGCATAAACATGTTGTAATTACATGGAGCCGAGTGTAAGCAGCTTTTTTTGTGTTTCCTCACATGCGGTCTCTAAAAGAAGGCAGCGCTGTAACATTAGTGTGTGTGTTGTAGTGGCCAGGCTGGTAAAATATCTCGTAAACAATAAAGTTTGCTAAACAATAAGAGAAAGTGTAGCTCTGACGGGTTTCTTTAAAGAGACAAGCTGTTTTTATATTTTCTGTATCTGTTTTTGAACCTTATACCTCAGTTTGAGTGGAAAAAAATAAAAATAAATCAGACAGATGAGACCAGGCTTTTATTCAGTTTATTTTTATTCAGTTTATTCTGCAAACATATGTTACAGGTTATATTCTTTTGTCTATGATCATAATTATACTCCCTTTCACCATTGGTGGTGCTGTGGATCAATTGTGACCTGATGAAAGTCCGGGAGCTCTAAAATTATTAAAAACACACTTGAATGTGTGCATAAAGTTTAATGATGACCCATTAATATTTGTTGAGATATTTCACAAAAATAAAAAAAAGTGTTAATGCTAAAGGAAAAGTCCCATGATCACCTAACTCTCTTAATTTAATTTAAAATGTTTATCCTCTGGGGAACACAAATATTTATACAGAATTCCATAACTCTGTCCATCAGACATTGGCTGGTAAAACCTTTGACACATATGACCGTTTTTGTCTTTTAAAGTGCCCTGTCACTCTTTCACAGACTGCTTCTAATGGCGCTCTATGGGGAAAATGCCTTGTGGACCGCAGGTGGTTTTGCTTTGCAGTACTGTGGTCGAACATCGACCGACTATATAATTTCACCAAGCCATATTACATATCAAGCCAGTGTAAACAATGCAGGTTGCAAAATCATAAAGTTGGACTGTTTGTTTAGAATGAAAACACTCCACTGGGCACCTTCTAACAATGAGCTGAATCCCTGTTTGTTGCTGTTTGTTTTTGTGCTGATCATCATGATGTTCATTTCCATCATTTCTGTTTCTCCCAGGGAAACTTCTCCTTGTAGCCAGATGCACAAAAGCATATAACACATATACACATGACTCCAGAGCCATGCATTCCTATGTTTGTCATCTATAAAACAGCATTAAAATAAATAAAAACAATATCGTATTAATAGTCTCCTCCTAATTAAATAAATGTAAATATAGGAATCCCTGACTAGACTGACATACTCTTGGGGTGCAACTGCATTTAAATGAAAGAAAACCTCCATAGATATGTGCAGAAAATGCACAAGTTTCTATCTAAACATGTGGAGATGGATTGGTTTATATCATCTAAATGTGAGGTGAGGTATCCCTGTACCACACTGCTACACATGTGCAAAATAAATAAACGTTTTTTTTCCTCTCCTGCTGATGGATTATGGTTTGGACCGAACAACATCAACCTCCCTCGGTTCATCATGGATGTTTGTTTTGCTGAAGTAAGTTTCTTGGCAGCAGAAGCAGCATTGTTTTCAGCTCAGTAATATTTTACCTCACTCAGCACAAGAAAAGAAACGCTACTGTCCTGACCAAACCTGCGGTACACACGGGCCTCACAAATCCTCACAAATCCACCTTTCACATCAAGAAGTATGGATCCATGTCACGCCAACATCATTCAACTTACTGCAGTTTAATTTCCCAGAGTCGCAGTTGGAAATAATCAAGATGTTTGGTATAAAATACAGAATTTAAATTAAATGATCCACTTTCACAAAGAACAGTCTTGACTCTTAAAACTCTGCGGGTAACAATTAGGCCTTATAATTCCGACTGCAGTGCATGGTATCTTAATCATTATTATAATTCTGTTTTATGTTATAAAAAGAAAACAATTTCACCCTTTTATGCTCTCCATTAAACCTCAGCTGACGGCTTCAAAGGGGCTTCAAGTCTGTTCCAGTGAAGCAGTGGCTGAAGAAGGAGTAAACATTTAGATAGCCAGTCCACCCACACCACACATATTTAGCTTCATGGAGACTTCTGTGTGTGTGTGTGTGTGTGTGTGTGTGTGTGTGTGTGTGTGTGTGTGTGTGTGTGTGTGTGTGTGTGTGTGTGTAGGTGTGTGTGTGTGTGTGTGTGTGTGTGTGTGTGTGTGTGTGTGTGTGTGTGTCATATTATATGCTGGTGCTGGGGGTTTTTGCTATGCCTTTATGATTTGCTTGTTGACCATCATTTAAGCAATGTTTTTGTGTATAAGCCACGACTCATGAGTGATTCTCTGCAGACCCCTCTGGATGATTATTCGCAGGAGTTGTGTTCCAAATAAGAGCTGAAATGAAATATCCATCCACTCACTGGATGGTTGGCTGCTTACAAATATAATAACTTTTATTTTTATGGCACATTAAAAAAAAAAAAAAGAAACAAATAAACAAATACACAAAATACTTAATAAAAGAACAGACAAAAATATGCCAGAACAATAAAATGACAGGAATGTTTTGGACACTATGACCAACGCTGAAATCTTGACCTCGCAATCCATCGTCAAAGTGTTTTTCCAAACAGTAAAAACATCAGAGGACCATATAAATGTCTTAAATCTGTGCTACATAAAAATGAACCTAGAAAATATTATTTAGTGTTGTCTAGTAAAATCTGTGTCCATTGACAATGAAGACTCAAATGGAGAATGTTTGTGAGAAGGTGAAATGGGGCATATCAAACATATCAAAGCTTTTTTTAATTTTTTTTATTTTCCTTTAATTTTTATACTGTTATAATGTTGGATGTTCATGTTTAACATGGTCAAAGATCCAAAGCTAGAAGCACCAAGGCCACGCCTCCTTTTGGCAGAAAGAATCACTGTCACTTAATGGAAAAAACAGGAGAAATGAAGAAAACCTGTTGTGTAGCCGGTTGTGAAAGAACAAAAATCTGTTTTTGGCGGCAGCTGTGGGTTCTCCTACATACTCAGGGAACTCAACACTAGATGCCGGCAAAAACTACACACTCTAACGTTTTAGTAGAAAATATACTAAGGACAACTTTTTTTTTCTGTCATTTAATTTTATTTAGCCTTTATTTTACATCCCAGTGAGATACACATGACGCCTGGCCAAGACAGCACCAAAAATACAGGGACAATAAAATACAAAGTTACAAAGTGGTGTAAAACATCAGTCTATCAATCAAACAATCAACCAATCAATCAACAAATAATTAACAAAATGAAGAGAGCAATCTGGTCAGATGAGGAGTCAGACAATGGGGTACTTATTGTCTGACTTGTGGTCAGGTAAAGGATGAACGGCAAGGTCTGAAACACCAGATGGTTCATTGTAATGAGATCATGGTCGGGTGAAGATGAATCTCTGTAAAGAGCTGAGGGAAACTGCAGAGACAGGTGATAATCCTCAATGGGTTCATCACTAAACAAGCTTCTTTTTGTGGTTTTACAGAAATGTCATTTTAACCCAGGTCAGTGTGAACAATACCAGCACATCTGCTGCTTTGCAAAAGCAAAACAAAACCCGTGGGACCAGCTGGAAGGATCCTTTCTTTTTCCCAAAGAGTCTGCACGGAATGATGGCGTTGCGTGTTGCTAAACACGGCGCGCTAACCGGCACTTAAGTGCACGGCATCTCCTCGAATTAGCAAACAAAACAAAACTCCAGAAATCGCTGAAGCAGCAGAATGTCACGCGCGGGATCAGAAACAGATGTGTTGCCTCTGCGGCGTCTGACAGAGCAGCATCCTGACAGCGCGGTGACACTCGACCCAGAGGTCTCAGGATGACGGCGCTGTCTGTTTAGCATCCATCATACACTCCTATAAATGATCTCAAGCTGGTGGCAACAAGGACCCCTTAATCCAAGCCCTCAATGCTGCAGTAAAACCACAGAGCTTTACAGTCGCAGAAGAAGAAAGGCGCTTTTTCCCCAAAGATGGGACCGTCATCCTCTTCCATACACACACACACACTCTATCTTTCCCTTTCATTTCCCAACTATTCTGCTGGGGCTTTCATGTGTGTTGAAAGGCATCAGCTGGCTGCAGAACACACAGCATTAAAGAACACTTATTGAAGATCCTTCTCAGCTTTGATGCAGATGTGAAATTGAGAGCCCCTGAAAGATCAGGCGATAATTTGCGGAGCGTTAAATGTTGTTTCACATGTAACCTTCAGAGGATGAACTGGTGATTTGCTCATTAAGCTACGGTGGCATCTGAAGGCTCAGCTAATGAACAGAGACAGCTGAGTGGTCTGGTGGGAGCTGAGGATGTGGGTGCTAGCTGCACAGGGTGAAGAGGGTGACCCTGATAGCTATATAAGTGACATGGTCACTTACAGCTATACATTAAACAGTGAATTTGCTATGTGACCATTTGAATAAACCCAATATTTTAAGAAAATGTACAATATGCAAGGACATATATTTTAATAACTAAGGCCTTTTTGACATGTTGACTCTGACCCCTTTCAAGACAGGATGAGACCATCATTAACACCAGTTTACATTGATCCAGACTATGTGGACCTGCTTTGTCCACTGCTGTGTTCAAGCAGCCAAATAATATGCTGCTTTTTTATGTTGGTAAACTAAACATCTTTGGGCTTTGGTCACACACACACATACACACATACTGACCAACACAACCAAACACAGACTGAGCATGTTGGAGTGCTTCTTACCTCTAACCAGATTATTTAAGAGTGTTCTTTGGAAACTTAAGATAAGTATATTTTTCACATTAAAGGTTGTATATTTTACTCTTTTCTCAAGTTGTAGCTTTATTTGAAGTTGTAATGTCACTAAGTTATTTAAATTTGTGGTTTTAAGAAGTAAACATAGTCATTATAGTCATTATAATATTATATCTCCCCTTTCAAGAAAGAATAGGTAATTTTCTGTTTGATGATTTAAATGGCTGTAAAAGGGGGGGGGGGGTGACTGCATTGTTGTGACCTCACAACTCCACTCTACTATATATATATATATATATATATATATATATATATATATATATATATATATATATATATATATATATAGTTATAGCCACGTTGACGTTGACATAACATTTGTCAGAAACCAAACCATGTGTAAATCCTTCAAGTTTTTACTTGGAATATTTGAATTTGTTCAGATCTTTAGACAATTTGCCTGTGGCAAGATGGCCGCCAGGCAAGGACATTTGGAACTGTGCCATAAAACATCTAGGCTTTCTTATGTAGATCTATGGGTGAAACACATCAGACAACAAGGAAGAACAGGGACAAGGAAAATCCAAGAAAAACCTTTTCAAAGTAAAACAGGAACTAGACACAGAGGAAACTAGAAACAACCAAAAACACCAGAAAACCAAACAAAACAGTGAGAGATCATGACTATATGAGTAGTGACTGAAATATCTTTGTTTCATGGACTTTTGTTGGTACAAAACAAGAAATTTTTACATTGCAATTTGGGAAGCAATGGACATTTCTTCACCATTTAAGTTGAATTTATTTCAGGCAAAGTTCCCCATGACTCAAGCCTTACGTGGTCAGAGTCTTTAACACGTCGCCCAGCAGCCGACACCACAACTGCTACAGTAATGAACTCCAGATTTATTATTCAGGACTTATTTGCACATAGGATCAGAATGTTATGATTTACTTTGAAGTTTGTGTTGCTGTTCTCACACATATGCATTTTTTTGTCAAATCAAATACCACTCAGCATTAACCAGCGAGCAACATGGTATTAGTCCCTGCGATGGATGTGCTTTAATGAGTCAGAGAAAGGGTGGTGCTGTAGCTGTAGCTGAGGACATCAGGGCTCAGAATGATCAATCTCTATAAACAAGCATTTGGGAGGATTCTTAGGGAGGAACTCAAGGAAGTCAAAAGAAGCTCAATGCCACATCCTTTAATAAATACTGGGGAATGTCTTAAGTCAACATGGAAATCAACTTAATGGGAATTATGTTTTGATGACATTTGTGGATTCAGGAGGGGAAAAAATCAGCGCTCCACGTGAGCTCCATGGGAAAGTGAACGGCACCTCTTTCACACCTCCATTCAAGATGAATTCATTCACATGGAAGACCTGCGAAACACATTACGGCAGACATGCCAGCACAACAGTCAGTAACACTTCAGGAACTCACTTCGGTCCAATCTGATGTCTGCATCATCACGATTTTATGAAGCAAACACATGATTGCTTTTGCTGCAAGTTATTTTCCAAACTGCGCTCTATCACGTGTGGCCGTGAATTGTACATATATGTTCCTTCTTGTGTCACTTGACTAACACAAAGATCTTTTTTTTTCCCTCTTACTGAGATGTTCACACTTAGGATAAATACTGCAATTAATCCTTAAACACATCATAAGCTCCTCTGCCCTTTAGTGAAGTCCAGCAGCCATCTGGACAGTTTCCAAAAACAGCACTTGGAGGAAAAAAAGAGAAAATAAGAGCACTCCCTCTCCACCCCCCAAGAAAATCAGGAAGACAGATTCATGTCAGTCCTCATGAATGTTTTACATCCAACTGTATGTGTAGAACAATGTGGCCTTTGTATACAAGCCTCTCCTCCTCACCTATAATGAGGAGGTAGGGGGGGCAGGTTTGCTGCTGAAGTTGCCTGATATCTTTCAGACCCCGCCATGTCATACTAGAGGAGATGCTGTGAGGTTTATTTGAATTCGTCTCCTATTTACTCAAGATTCTTTCCCCCAACCCACGCTCTCATTATCATCCCGAGTGTTATTCTTATCCCAGCGTCAGCGTGGTCCGGCCTTCGGTCAACACAGCTCTCTGCAGGACCGAGCCCCTCGGCGAGCCTACAGCCGTTTACCCGGGTTTCGGGGCTGTCACTCTTCGCCGAGTTCACGGCTCCCTGCGTTTTCTCTCGTGGCCTCTCTCTCCCCTCGATGACGGAGAAGATAAGCGTGTTGCATACCGAATCACTGAGCTATGACAAAAAAAAGGGGGGGGGGGGTTCTGCTCGATAAGCCAGATGTAAATAATTGTTGAAAGCAATATAGTGCCCCGCGTCGTGCGGTCAGCTCCATGTTTAGCTTGGCTGCGTGTGTGGCGGCTCGGTTTCATTCGGGTCCTGAAATGCCTTTTTAAAATGTTTTGTTCAGACATGGTATTATTTAAAGACTTCCCACAGTGAGCCTTCAATATGGGATTTCTTATATGAGAGCCAATCTGAACAACAAGGTGATTTTATGAAAACAAAAAAACGCAAACAAAAAGTCAACACTTACAGGTATCGTAATGGCCCCATATTGTAGGAAGTGAAATTTTAATTTATTTTTGAATCCAAGGTTAGGGAATTGTACATAGCCTGTATTCAGAAACTGTAGATTAAAATGAGCCATTAGTACTTGCAAGAAGTTGTGATATCACAACCATACACCCCCCTACAATCCTCTTCTTTCCAGAGATCCACACAGAAGATGTAAAACATAAGTGGGATGATTATTAGTTCTTAAATACCCTAAATAGAAGTTAAAGAGACAGGGAGAACATGTAAACTCCACACAGAAAGGTCCCAGATCAAAGACTTTAACCTGCAACCGTCTCACTGTGAGACAACAGTGCTAACCATTGCACCACCATGTCTTCCATGTGTTTTCTCGTGAAATTAAATATTTGAGTTTTGAACAGTTACAAGAGGGATTTGAATCAATTCCTCACATTTGATTGAACCAAAAAGGTGGATGGAGCTTAGCATTGATAAGGAGCTGCAGCTGTTGTTGCTGTTTTAAATAAAAGTTGAGTAGATGAACTTAAAACGCCCCGAGTGCAAGATGACTCATCAAACACTTAAACTGGATTACTGGGAGAGAAAAGACAGGAATTTTGATTGATTTTGGTGTAAATATGTTACATATATTTGGCAGAGAACAAGAGATGAATCAACAGGTAACACGGGGACACAAGATTAAAACTTGGAAATATATATTGTCTGTTTTTCGGGGACCACAAATATATCTTGTGATTGAATATTAGAACTTCAAATAAATCCCTGGAAAACTATCCAATATAGGACATTTAATAAGATGCTGCAGGAAAAGAAGTAGAAAGCAGCTTTTAAATAAATACTTTTTTATTCTGTTATTGGCTTTTTACAGGTACAAAGCATACAGCATGTTATAGTTTTATCAAAAGTGGAAAATACTGATGTTACATATGTAACAAATGTAAAAAATAAGTCTTTAATCTTACTTTCCCCGAAAGTAAGAACATACATTTCAGCATATGAAAATATCCATAAAAACACAGCTTAAGTAATTAAGTTAATAAACAGTACAAAAATGTAGAAACCATACAGGTCAAAATAATGGACAAGGACGCCAACAACAAATGACTCCATGATTTCTCATGAATTAACAAAATGTACACAAGTTCATAGTGTTTTAGTTAGGGTCATGTTTATAGAATCCATAAATCATCATCATCATTGCCCAAAGAAACACTTGGCAGGTCAGAAAATGCTAACTTGGTTTTTGTAACAGCACTATACCCCCCCTCAAAAAAAAACAACAACAACAACAAAAAACAAACTCCTCTCCTACTGAACTTAAGCCAGAAAGGGAGGAGGAAAAGTCCTCCCCCATGCTGAAATCCTCAAATGTCTGTAAGGCAGGGGACTTGATTAATCCTCACTCTTGGAGCGTTTAGCCAGTCTTCTGTGAGAAAACACACGAGGGGAAGGGATCATAACATTGGTGGGGTCTACAATACCGTGCGAGCAGAATGGTGCACTTACTTTCACACCGAGGGCTGCATCCTGTGACCTACAGGTGCAGTCAGATCAAACACACACATGCTTCCTTTTAAGTAAATTTGAAATTGACCCCTAAAAAGACAGAGAACGGGAGTTTTCCTTTGCTCTATGGCCCATTGGAATTCTCTTCCTGTGAGTGTTAATTTTATCTATCCCCTTATCTCCCAGCTGTGAATGTGACAGAAGTTTTTGGAAAGGAGAGGCAATATTGGTAATAAAGAACAGAAATGTTTGATCAAGATAACGAATGGAGCTTAATTGAATTCAGACATGGATTTCTTTTCTTTTTCCTTTTTTGGAGCTATTCAGTGTCAATGTTGTAATGAGGCCTTGAAAAGATGAATGCACAATTGTACAGTTGGATCTAGAAAAAGACTGGTAAACTATTCCAAGGTGATTAATGACAAAATCTGTAATGACACGTGCCATTTTTCTGCCTTACTGCATTGAAAGTCGTCTTAAAGTTTTGAATAATGTGAAAAACATGTAGTCCAATGTTCTCTTGAAATATACAGTCTTCCTTTTTTAATGGAGAACATCACCATATTCTACAACATAATAAATAGTCTCATACATATTGCTCAGCTTCTCCTTCATTTAGGATGGTCACAGAACCATCTCCACTGTTCATTTCAATGTCTCTCGCTGCCGCATTTTCGGGCAACAAGGCTAAGTCCTTGAACACATCTACATAATGTCCAAAACCGGGGCCCCAGTTCAACAGATTGTCCCAGTTGAAGCCCCCAGCTTGTTGGCCCAGTTTGTGGGGCAAGGTGTAGTGCTGCTCAGATGGGGGAATCTGGGCAACACCAGGTCCTCCTTCTGCCCTCCGGCTCGAGTACCGCCTCTGTTTGAGCCTCCCGCCGTAGTCCTCATCGTCGGCGTCTGACTCATTGACTTGTGAGAGCTTGGGAACCCGGGAGCTGTAAGACACAGGTTTCTCCCGGTCGTACTCCATCTCCGAGCAGGTGAAGGAGTCATGTGAGTCACTTTCTGAAGAGGACTCTGGTGCAGGAATGCCGTCGGCAGGGTTGCGGACCCGTGACAACGGCCTGCGGCAGTCCTCCTCCGAGCTGGAGCGCCCGTGGTCGGCGCTGCAGATGCTGGGGTTGCGTGGACGTGGAGTGTTGAGCCGCTCCACTTCCTCGATGGACAGCCCCACGGGAGGTCCCGTCTCCAGGGGGATCTGCTCAATCGGTTGTTTCAGCCGGCTCCCGGGCCTGGAGGTGTGGCCGTGGCCAGCCATGGTCTGCGGACTCTTGCTCCGCCTCCCCAGCCGGGTGGCGTAGTTGAACATGGGCGGTGGCTGGCACATGTCGTTGTGCAGGTCCAGTGGGCTGCCCTCGCGGCGAGCCAAGTTGAGTTCTCTGGTCGGAGTGTTTCGGTAAAAGGATGAGGGCTTGGTGAAAGGGGCAGGGGAGTGTCTAGAGAGGGGGTTGGGGGTGGGGCAGGCTGAGTGGGAGTGGCTGAGTGGGGTGGATCTCAGGGCCTGGGTGTACTGAGGCTGGTAGGTGTAGCTTGTCGCTCCCAGGGGTAAGGGAGACTGTCTGGCGAAGCCCAGCGGGCTGTGTCTCTGGATGGAGAACTTGGAGGTATGGCTACGGAACTGTTTGTAATGCTGGATGATGTCTGCATCTGAGGGAGCGATGCTGCTCGCATTGTCTATGTCATAGTGTTCGATATCTGCCTCCGGGCCACTGCAGGGGGCACAGGGAGCGCTGGGGACTGTCTCGTTATTGTGGGGAATGTCTGTTTCATCATAGATCAGATAAGGGTTCTCCCTCTCGATGATGTCAGGTTTGGGGTTCCCTTCTGGTTGTTTCCGTACTGTCATATCATCTCCATATGGTGGGATATTATCTGGGTCATCGAATGCTACGTTCTCACTACCCTTCTTCTTTTTCTTTTTCTTCTTCTCCTTGGGCTTCTTCTCCTTGGGTTCCTTTGGCACTTTAGTTTTGTTGCGATCCCTGCAGTGATTGCACAGGATAAGGCCGAGCACCACCAAGGCCAGGATGGTGGCACAGCTGCCAACTATAGCAGGCACTGCCCAAATAGGGAGGACCATTGCCTCCGTCGTGGGGCTCGGACTGCAGACAAATCCGCCGTTGTTGGCCGTCCTGCAGATGGTACCTTGAGGGCACTGGACGCCGAGACAGGCCACCAGGGTCTCACAAGACTTGCCTGTGTAGAACTCAGAGCAGATGCAGGAGAAACCTGAGTGAGGATCTGGAACACAGCTTCCTTGGTTCTGGCAGGGGTTCGAGGCACAATCGCCAGGCGGGACACACTGGTATGTATACCATTGGTTGACGCACATCAGGCCGTCCCAGCACGGGCTGCTCTCACACAGGTTGGGACCCCTGCAGCCGATCTTGACAGAAGAACTGGTCTTTGTTAAAGTGACGAGACTGTGGTCCCCAGTAAAAGGCAAGTTCTCCCCATTGTACTTCACGAAAGCCAGGCAGCCATCGAAACCTGCGAATGAATAATAGAGAAAAGTAGTTGAGATAACAAGAAACAGCCATCAACAGCTACAAGGACATAACAGTGGCCTGGAGGGGTATCATTTCCGACTGCCACCAGACTGATGGGTTTTGAAAATCTCTACCGATGCTGGATCCCGTCATAGTAAACAACAGGAACTGGGAGCTATAATCAGAGCCCAAGGAATTTTGTTTAGATGGGTAATTGGTTCAAGCTTAGGATGAAAAAACATAAAGTGAAATTTTGCAGTGGAAATCACCTCCAAAAAAATTAAAAAAAAAATAAAAAAAAAATAAAAAATGGATCGAATCTATCACTGGTCAATTTATGAGAAGAAATATGAAATATTTTATAAAACAGAGAATCCATCATCAGAGCCTTCATCACTTCAAGACATAGGCTACATCTGGGTTGGATGAATATCTCTGTGTCTAATTCAATCTTTCGCTTTGTGTGTTGCCTAACAGAACTGCCTCACCAATGTAAATAGATTTTTATTGAATTTATCCCAGTGCAGATTAAATCCATTTGTGTCTTTTCATTAGCTCTTGAAAAGTGAGTACACAATAGCCTACAACCGCTCAGGCACACATTGAGGTAAGGGTTGGTGAACAGGCAGCCTGCCACAGATCTGTATGCTCTGCATATGTTTGTTTTTAAATATGCTCCGGTCTTTGTGTAAAAGAGGTCAACAAATCATTCAAAGTGCTCATTTTTACCATATTAGTCCATAGTATTGTGTTAGTTTTTCCCTTCCCTGAAATTCAGAAATTTACTGTGTTGCATTACCTCCCTCTGGAAACCCTCCGATTCACCTCTTCCAAACTATTCTCAACTCATTCTTTGGGATATCTGATCTGTGATTTAAGTCTAAACTAAACCGAACGTCCATGGAAATAAGACGAAAAAAACAAAAGTCCTCCATGGCGGGCTCTCCAAGACAAAGTCACATTAAATTAATATTAGTTATTTTGTCCATAAATGATACTCCGATAGAGAAACATTTATTCAACTACTGTAAATTCATAGCAGGTAAATCTTTGCAGTGTCAAATAGAAACAGATTTCAAGCCAGTTCCACAGAGTCTTGTTGGACAGCCACCAAATATGGTCAGCAGTTTGAGCAACACACTATTAATTCATGTGGGGGGGGATAAAAAAAAAGTATGTTCTGGATTTATAAGGGCTCACAAGCTCATGAGTGCTTTGTCACATACATATATTGTATGTGAATATGCACACGCATGCAGTATGTAGAAGAGGTTTCCGTCACATGTAAAAACTCTCCTGCATTAACTATTCAGAGGGTAAAGAGAGGGTGACTTTCTTGGTCAAATGCCAGTTTTTGAAAGCTTCACTGTCTGTGGTTGGCAATGGCACGTAAAATGTACATACACATTCACACACATACATGCAAATATAAAACAAGAGTATGACTTTCACAGTTAGTTTTGGAGATACATATCTAAACAGAAATATATGAACTGACGATATGACTAATTTGTTCTCTCAATGTCTTTTAAGCCTCAGTGTTTTTCAATGTTTTCTTTTTCTTATTAAAAGGGTAGAAAAAAGCATAGAGACAGCATTTAGATCATCATGGGACATTCTAATGAATCGCAGAATTATGAAATTCTTCATGGAGGGCTGTCAGCTAGCAGCTCCTTAAAAGGAACATGACCTGTTCCCACCACATGCAGCACATTAAGCAAATACATCTCTGAACAATTATGTGCATAATGTGCCCTAAAAACATGATGGCAATGAGGGAGTGGAATGTGTAATTCTCTCACTATTCCCTGCTCAGATTTTTCCTGCTGGTCAAAACATCAAACTGGTTCCCCTCTATTCATAAAATGTTCAATGAAATGAAGGGTTTTTAACCCTCTTGCTGTGTTCTGGCTCAAATCTGACCGTTTCAATGTTTTTGCCTCTAAAAAACTTGAAAAACTCTGTTTCAACTTATTATTTCTTATAGTCAAAATAATCCAGAAATTCTACTTTTTAGGGTTCAAAGGTAAGATGTATAAGTTCAGATCAATGAGAAATACAGACCATAAATTACAAATAGAAGTTCAAAACTTGTAATGTTCACAGGAAGTTATGTTGATAGAAAATATCTAACACAACAAGAGGTGATAATATATGTATTATTACAGTTTTTATGATGAATCTTAATGGAACAGTCGAATTTTACCAGGAACACCTAATTGATTAATATGAAACAAACGAAACATGAGGGTTAACAGTAAATTATAGACAAAAATAACAAGCCGATGATGCTCTGATTCTGACTAAATGAGTCTCTCCATCCCTCCCAGTCTCACCTGCTGCAGTTTTCTGCTGAGCAGGTCCAGGTGGGATCCCTCCCAGGGAAAAGGTCAAAACACCCAGACCTCCAAAGTCCTGCGTGACATGCTGTATGACCCTCGGCTGGCTGCCGTCCACCTGGAGTACGGTGGCCGAGCTGTTCTTGACCAGCTGCAGCGTGTGCCACTGGCCGTCCGACAGAACCACGTCTCCCACTGTCCGCTCCACCTTCCCACTGACACCGGCGTCGGAGGTGTAGTGGATGTTGCCGTTCCTCAGCTGGGGGAGGGAGCAGAGAGACAGGTTAAATATAGGGTGGATGATGCTTTAATGGGTAATAGAACTTGAAGAAAACTATCTTCAAAACTAAATTGACTGGCAACTGTAAACCTGGACAGATGGATTTTTTTTAATGACGGATGTCAGGCATGTCATTAAAGCAAAATAAATCCCATAACAGTTAGGGCTCAGGGTCATGATACTGAATTTAATATGGATGAAAATGGTGATAGATTTTATATCGCAGCTTTTTAGAAAAATTAAGATAAAGCAAGTGTTGCCATGGCAACACTATGCAATAGAGGGTTAAAACAGAGTTTCTGAGTTCATTTCAACACCTAGACCTTCTTATAATCAAAAAGAAATCAAAATTTCATGTTGTATGAAATGGGACCTTTATGTAAGAGTTAACATCTTATTATATTTCATTATTATCATAGATGAGGGACAGATACAGCAAATTCTTTATTCCAAGATTATGATAACTAATATATTTGAGGAGAGTCCACATAAACAAGGGTTATTTTTTTTTTTTTCAATCATGTCAGCATTATTCACAAGTGATGAGAGGAAGTCTCAGTTTCTGCAGTGCATTCAGTTTGTGGTGTTGAGGTCAGAGATCGAAAACAAAAATGCAGCGTGAAGCCCATAAATCTCTTTCCCAGCGGGACACGCTGTAGTTAATCATGATCTCACAACTTGCGTGTAACTCATGTTATTCAACTCGATGATGATAAGATTGCTGGCTAACAATAAATTCTGAAAACAGCCACATTCCATCCCCTGCTGTGGAAGACCCTTACCAAAAAAGTGAAATGGACAGTGTTGTCTTCAACAGAAATTAAACAAGCTCACTTTGGCGGCTTACACCGTGTATGGTAATATCATATGTGTACTCCCCATTTCGATGGAAAAGTAATCCTCATTTGTTTTTAAAGACCCCCAACATCAGCAATGATAAGTAGCTTCCAGAAGAATTGATTTAAAATGGGAAAAACAGGAAGTCCCCCGGGCCAAAAAATACTGAGCCCTCTTAAACCTGGAAAACCAATCACAAGGTTTATCTATTAAACATCTTTTTTTTTATATCTCAGTATATATAGTTCTCCCTCTCAACATATGTACATATAAAGTATGTATTCCCCCGCCACTCCACTTTTTTTTTAGACGTCATAGCACTTTTTGGACTGTTAAGGAAGCTGTGATAGTGATTCAATGAGCACAAGAGGCTGGAGAGGCAGACAGAGAGAGAGAGAGAGAGAGAGAGAGAGAGAGAGAGAGAGAGAGAGAGAGAAAGAGAGAGAGAGGAGAAGCACGTCTGATACAAAAAATGGTGAGAAGGGTTTGGGGGTGGTAGAGGGAAGGGTATAAAAGGAAAATTGAAGAGGATGAATGAGTGTTCAGGCCTCTTTGGGAAACTGCCCGGGATCAGTCAGTGGGAGGGAGGGGTGCTGACCAGGATAAGAGAAGAAAAAAGAGGAATGGGACCAAAGGGAGGTGGCTGAGAAAGACCTATAGAGTTTTTCCTATAGTTTATACTAGCAGAAAATGTGGGGATGTGGGGGGGTGATCTGATGTGTACACATATGTTGTATGATAGATATGTTTGTACACCGTCCTGTTGGAGCTTGCACAAAACTATCAAAACTAATCTTGGGATTAGATCAAAATATTCAGTGGATCAGCATGTGTGCGAACTCCATAACAGACACAAAGCTTAAGTGATGCAACATATCATCTGGCAGCCATATTGGAGGTCCCTGGCACTGAAGTCATCAGATGCATGAGATAAAGCAGATTTCTGCACTGGCATTAATTCCGATTCCTCACTGGCTAGTGTCTGACGCTAACTTAAGACTGGCTGCGTTGCTAAGCTATCGCGCCAGTTGGCTAGGTGACAGCGCCAAGCCCTGAACCAAACTGCCAAACTCAGCTGATTCCTCTGCTGCAATTTGTTGTGCTTTGACTCATGATTCATGACGACAACACGCAAGTCACTTTGCATTATTTGCATAGATCTCATTCTCCACCGACCTCAACGATGTATTAGGTTTAAAGGATACGGCTGGTGAGTTTCAACAGATCTCATGCAGGAGCCAAACCAACAGTGAACTGATCTACATTAAAGTTTGTGTGTGTATCCAAAGTCTGATTATTCTGTAGTGTAGAGCGTCATCGTTGTCCAACAATTATTAAAAAGCCAACACTGTCATACATGTTGCACTGGTTGATGTTTCTTTTCCCCTGAGGAGTCACATTGGTTCGTTTAGAAATGGCTCCGATTGAGGATTTCAGAATTAATTTCTGTTACATTACGAAAATAATTCACTGAAATGTGTTTCTGAGAACAGTTTAAGTCGGCTAGTTTGAATGTCAGTTTTCAGGGGTCGCAACTTGTTGGACGCCCCCCTGAGTGGCCATTCATCATCTCTTAAAAACAGAATGCAATGCACAGAATTCTATAGAGGCAATGAATGTGAAGCGTTGAAAACACGGATGTGGTGGGTCTATACTGTTCCACGGAACAGTATATGAAAACATGATCACTTTTATTATTCAGTGCTTTTAGGGCACAGACAGGCATGCAGGAAGAATTTTTAAGTGGGGGGGGGGGCTGCCAACTAAAATTATGAGGTCATCTTTTATGTAAGATGCATGTGCAGCAGAGGAATGTGTTATATAGTAAATGTAAGTAGAACTTATGTAGATGCACACAAAAAACAGAGCATATCATTCATCTTCATTTATCTCAACGTCACTTCTCATTCCTTATCATTTATCTTACAACACATCAAGAGTAGCTATCTCAACGTTGTATTACAACAGGATGAGAGCGCCTTCTATAGGCCATGGAACATTAGGAACATGAGAGTGCTGCCCTGCACATCCAAACGGAATGCTAAATGCCCTGTGATACTTAATAACAATCAAGCACACTGACTCCACTGACAACCGAAAAAAAAAAAAAAAAAAAAAACTGCATGTGGCAGCACTACTAAAAAATAGCATTAAAGATTTTCTATTACAAGCACAGAAAATACATCCACTACACAGCATGTCTTAAAATTAACGAATTAACCAAAATTTGGGTGCATGGGTCTGTATTACTGAATTTACAGCATGAACAACACACTCCAGAGCTGCCATGGTAACAACGTTAACCTACTGGTGATTTTCCATTTGCATCACCCCTGTCAGCCACCACACATGTCACATGACCAGGCCACAGTAACAGTGGCTTGATATTTAAATGCTCTGGTAGCTTTCTAATGAAAAAACAGTCTCGCCTGGGTGTTTTTGTGTTCTATTAGACATTAAAAATGTTGGTTCTAATAACAGCCCTGGCCTGTATTAGAGACCTGTGTTTATAAATGTTGAACAACTGATTTTTTTTTTAAGTTAACATGAAGATATATCAGGCTTTGGCTACAAACAATACTTTCTAGTAGATAAATTTATTTTTGGTTTGGCCATTTCCCTAGTTTAATAGGTACATTTAAATACTTTTTTTTCGGAAACTTTCCTGTTCTCTGATCTGCTCTGTTAATTTGCTGTTCCTCTTGTGTGCTGATAATGCAAACTCCAGACTTCCTCCCATGAACACTTTCAGAAGTATAAGGTGAAAGGTCTTTTACTGTAAAACCACTACCGGAGCTTTTTTATTAGTAGTAAACAGTTCAGTTAACAGCAGAGAATGTGCGAGTATGATTGCTGTTCTGATGGAAATAATACAACGGAATGTACATTATGATGATTTTACCATGTGTTATATCCAGTACAGTCTGTACATTGTTTCTACAGACTGCACTTGTTTTTTTAAAAACCTGGTTATTATTTGAAAATGTAAATGTGCTGCCACATGTCAGCGTGGACTCTGCACCCACTTGCTTTCTCTCACCTTCACAGTAGTGTAGTTGCTGCTCTCCTGTACATGAAGCAGAGTGCCGCTCTTGCTGCGGGTCCTGAACTTGACCTCTAAGCTGCTGGGGCCAGCGGAGCCAGGGGTCGAGCCCAGCAGGGAATGTCTCAGCAGGATGTCCCGTTTGGGGCCCTGCTTCAGGGAGTAATCCAGACGGCCGGTACCATCCAAGGAAAGGGCAGTGTCTGCCGTCATGTCTGTGGAAGGGGGACAGATCATATCAAAGAGATTAAGCAGGTTCTGTGTACCTTTTGTCAGTTTTCATTTTCTTTTCAAAATGAAAAAAAAAAATATCAGAAATACGGCTCGATTATTCCTCATTAGGGTCATGGGGATCTGCTGGAGCCAATCCCAGCACATTACACGTGAGAGGCAGGGATACACCCCAGATGGTCACCAGCCTATTATAGGGCATGCACACCATTCACTCACACACACACAATTTACAGTCTCCAATTAACCGACGCAGACACTGGGAGGACATGGAACTCCTGTTTGTTTTTTTTTTCTTCCGAAAAGGTAATACCTGAAATAACAAATTTCAAAAAGGACCATATTTGGTTTCTGCATATTCGTTTCCTATTGATAGAAACATGACAGAGGGACTGGAAGTTAAGTGTAACAAATTCAAAATAAAACTTAAGCATGCTGGTGCTTACATTTTATCATATAGACTACTGCTCTCTTTCTACACCATATGGTTCACATTTATTTTACTTCTGTTAAAGTATAACAGCTGGTTATTTGGAATACTGTGATAGGCATTTGAAACAAAAAACGGAAGTATTTCTGATATTCCGTTTCATTGTGAAAATGAAATATCAAACTGACAAAAGGTACATGGACCTAACAGTCCTCAGTCACTCCCCACCTCCAAGTGTTTACAGGTTGTAGTATTGCATTGATAGCCTTCACCCTACTGTTTGCTATGTAAGACGATTAGTTGGCCTGCTGCTCTATAAATAGACTCTGTGGCGCAACGGTAGCGCGTCTGACTCCAGATCAGAAGGTTGCGTGTTCAAATCACGTCAGGGTCAAACTATTTGTTTCTGTTCCGCTCAATAGGAGAAATCTAGTACAAACGATATTAAGCTGACTTATGATCTGTCTGATTCTGCGAGATAATCGTAGAGTCTCTTACTTATCAGTGCTACTCATTAGATGGCTGTGTTTTCATTTTATATCATATCCGTAACATTTTTGACTTCAAATTGGTTCAAAATGTTGTGAAACTATTGTATTCCAAATTTCTAAACTGGCAAAGACTTTCAAAGCAAAACTTGATTTTTATCTTTCCAGCTTTTTTCTTTAAGCTGACTAGTTACAGCAGCAGGTTACAGTATCAGAATCTGTGGACTCAGTGATGCAATGGAGTGTTTGAATCTAGATCAGAAAGTTGCGTGTTAAAATCACATCAGGGTGAAAGTATTTGTTTCTAATCACATGATTTATTTTTCTTCTTTTCCCTTTAAAACTGGATTGATGTAGAATTCTGAAGCAAAATGTTTTGTTTATGGGTAACAATGCAATTGTGTTATTTATGATGTTGTACATTGTTAATGTCATTCTATGCCGTGATTAATGTAACATGGAAACGTGTGATTGTATTTCAGATGACTATGCTGTGTGAACTTGCAATTGTGCGGTTAAAACTATACTTTCCATAAAACGTTTGTAACCCTAAGGCCTTTGTGCTGCTGAGTGACAGCCTCTTTAAACCACTGCAATTATTACTGTTGTGGTTTTTTCAAAAAATTAGAAATATTTCCTGTCAACTTTTTCTTTTACTCTGAAAATGAATCACACGATTCAGAGAGCACACGCTCCACTTGCATTTGCAGGGCAGCGCTCTCATTCTTTTCGTGCCATAAAGCAAAACAACAAATTTACCACAAAATCAAACCTGATGGCAAACAGAGATAAATCGGGCTTTCTCAGTTGTTCTTTTTGTGTTTCTAGTAATGATATAAAAAAGCCTCAAAATAAATGTGGCATTGATTATTAATGAAATTGTTAAACATACTGTAGCACCTTCAGTTTTCGTGAGGCTCATTGGTTTCTTTAGTCTGCTTTAGTTCTCTGATGTTGAGTCTGGGTATTTATGTGATTAAATATGCTTTGAAATAAAGATCAGAATGCAGCAGTGTGTCCTATATTAAGCTACATGGCACAGTTAGATGACTCATGAGGGTAGAATCATAAATAGTCATGATAGAATATTCCTGTGTAAGTGCAACATCAGCAATAAAAAACACACTTCAAAGGCATATACATACATTTCTCACAGAATTTGCCCGTGAAGCCATCCACACACTGACACTGCTGCCAGGACCAGTGGTCCAAACAGGTGCCCCCGTGTCTGCAGGGGCTGGCGGTGCAGGCTCCTTCCAGTCTCGGACATCTACAGACACAAGACACAGACAGACAGTGAGTTTGACAGGTCATCTGCACAGTTGGTAGCAGAAAGAAACTTTAGAAAAAAAAAGGGGGCATATGAGCTGTGATTTCTCTCCCTGTGCAGCGATACAAAAAAAAATCCCCATAAAGAACCCCAGAGAATTAGCATATTAAAAGATCCGTCCTCACCATTCACCAGCGGGACAGAAAAGAAATTTCTGTGCAATTCTGCGATTGGTTTCCCTCCGTCAAAAAATCTTCCATTTGTATTAAAAAAGAACAACATCTTTTTAACAACTCTCGAGAGGGTTTGAGAGCGTGAACAGATGTCCCACAGCGAGAGTTGAGGAGGGTTAGAGAAGACGGACAGATGGGATGAAGAGGGAGAAGATGGAGGGAGGGTGAAAGGAGGAGTGGAAGGGGGTGGGGATGGTCGGGGGTCGGGGGGCGCGGACCTGTCAAGGATGCCACGCGATGCCAGCGCCTGACTGGGCTCCAGCGGCCGCCCGTTGACGGCGAACTCCATGATGCAACCGATGAAGTCGTGGGTGGCCACCTGACCGCGCCGATGAAGGACGGGTTCTATTGACCTGACGCCTCCCACTGAGAGACGGTTAGGCTGCACGTCCAGGATCCTGCACACACACACACACACACACGGTCCCATGCACGCAAGATGGATGAAGAGGAGGAGACAAAGACGTCAATGCATGCAGAGACATAAGCACGTATGCACTGGAATCTAAAAGCTTGCATGTATTTAGAGGTATGCACACACACACGCACACACACCCACACACACACACACACACACACACACACACACACACACACACACACACACACACACACACAATCACACTCACTAACACATAGTTACACAGAAAGACACTGCGGGTCAGTGAGTTTCACAATAACATGGTCCCGAGACCCTTAGAATATAAACCTTCTGCAGACTTCTGCTGCCCTTCCTCATCTGCCAAATCCATCTCGCCCTCTCTCACACACACACACACACACACACACACACACACACATCCGAATACACACAAAAACACATGCGCAGTCTCAAATTTTCACCCCACAAGGTTTGGCACGGAGCTATCTGTGTGTTAAGCCAGTGATCATCAAGTAATTTAATGAAGGTTTACATCATATATATATTTACAACAGATGACTTCATTTAGAGTTTGAGTCATTTTTGTATGATCATTGTAAAAGTATGAGAGGATGAGAATTCCATATAAGAGTTTAAGTGAAGTTCAAAGCTTTTATACAGAGATTATGCAGTAAAGCCCTAAAAAAAAAAGAAAGAAACTGTAAACACAGAGAATAAGAGCTTTTGCACTGCATCAGTAGACTTATTGTTCATTGTCATATTGCGCAATCACGTTACTCATTCTATTTAATACAAATCAGAGTTTTTCTGTTTTTAGGAACATTTAGCAGAAACATAAGGCTGTTAGAAAGAGGACGTTTGTATGTTGGTGATTAAATGAAATTCACATGTATTAAATGTTTCCCTAATGTCTTCTGTTATAATTGTTAATCACTGGATACCTTATTGATATATATATATTTTTTCATTTCAAACTCATTGGTTTAACTGGTCACAACCAACAGATAATGTAACCCTTGGCAAAAACATCAGCAATCACTAACAATATGAAAAAAAAAAATCTACTAATTCCATAGAGCTGATTCACTCCACAAAATGAGTGTTGTCAATGCACGGTGCAGATGTTGACCAATTACTATGATTTATCGTTAAAGTAAAACAGCGTCTGGTAGAAATTTATGAAAATGTGATCATAACAGGTCGACAAAAACTTTTGGCTTAGTATTATTTTGCCAGACATGGAAAAATATCGTTGAGTTTTCCAGGTCTTGGAACTGACTGTCAACACTATTTTAATGTATACATCAGAGAAATGGAGCAGCTGTGCGTGTATGCATGTGCAGTTTTTTTTTTTTTTTTTGTGTGTGTGTGTGTGAATGTTTCTCACCAGTCAGTGTGTACTGCCACATTGCTCACAGCACAGTAGCCTGGTTCCTGGTCATCGCCGCACAGGTCCACGGTCAGAGATGCAGCCTGCGTGACGAGAGGAGCAGCAACACACACTACATGTCACGTATGATTTGCTTCAAGACCAACAGCTGCTAAGTCA
Source organism: Lepturacanthus savala (assembly GCA_030544235.1). Classification (NCBI taxonomy): domain Eukaryota; kingdom Metazoa; phylum Chordata; class Actinopteri; order Scombriformes; family Trichiuridae; genus Lepturacanthus; species Lepturacanthus savala. The sequence continues at coordinate 29,218,176 of CM060464.1, read as the reverse complement.
CACTGCCTCAGATGATTATTGTTCCTGGAGGACTCTCAATTCTGTGAATTTTCTGACTGTGGTTTGTGAAGCTCAAACTCCAACAAGCTGCGTCAGTCAGTGTTGTTCGAGGCAGAGTCATGACAACTGTATCAGTCACAGTTTTATCTGATCTGAACACATTTTATCTTAACTCGCTGAGATAAAAACTCGGTAATTCAAAGTAAAACATGCAGTACACGCATATTAATCGAAGCAAAAAAAATACAAAAAAAACTATTGTCCTCTTTTGCCTGTTTGCCAGATCACATATGGCTTTGATTCCATATGTATTTCACAGTTTAATGAAGAGATTTTCATGCTGGTGTAAGACTCATAACACAGACTAAATCAAACATGTTTAATATTATTAACGGTTGAGAAAGATCTAATGACGACAATGTCAAAGTTAAACCGCATTTTTTGTGTTTGTCACAATGATTTGTCACAATTATTGTCCAATAACTCAAAGTCACAAAAGTCCAATGTAGTTGTATCATCTACATGCTTAGACCGTGTACTTTAATTGTAAAAGACTGTGCCAAATCAGAGAATGTGAGTTTTAATATCTTTCTGATTTTAAGAAGGTCAAGGTGTGAATTCTGCCTGATTGTTAAAGCCTTAAAACCCGCCCAACCCCAATTCACAGAAATTCAAATCGGCCAATCAGAGGAGAGGCTCATTAATATTAATGAGACCGTCACAATACAGGCTATCCTTTCTAGAGCTACAGAGAGATTGCTTGAGAGATGTAAAACTACACTGAGATGATTTTTTTTGTTCTTTAACCACAAATATATTTTGTTAGTGGGACAATGACATAACTGTCATGTGGTGTAACTCTAAAAACTACCAGTACCAGAAAGTTTACCTCTTAAAAAGTTAAAAAAATAAATAAATAAATAAAAACACATGCTATCAACATTTTTTATATTCTAGGTGGATAAAATATTTCAAAAAATATTTAAATTTTTCGGTTACACCATTTGACATTTAGTGTCAAAAAATTGCATATTTTTTCTATAACAAATGTAAATATATGAAAAGAAACCAACATGAACATAAAATGTACATTTTTAGGGACCTAATGAATGCTTCTTAAAACTGTATTTGCATATGTAAAAAGTTTTTAACTTGCTAACCATAATTTGTCATTGACCCTAATATCAAATCTGAAAAGTATAGGACTTTTGAATATGTATGTGGCTTAGCTATAAATAGAACTACATATCTTCTCAGGCACAGCTTTAATTTTGAAAAATTATGGATCATGGCTCCGCCCACTGACTTCTAAGTTTGTGTGTAACCAAGACCTGTTGAACGATTAGTATTCACCCAATGAATGGCCGATTGTTTTTCATCATTCTATCACAGCGGTCAATAGAAGGGTTTTTATTTTACAGCAAACATTTCCTATTTCCCGTTAATGGCACTAAAGCTTTTGCCCAGATGTGGCTTATTCTCTCACTCAGAGAGGGAACGACTCTGTAAAGGAGAGAAAAAAAATGGGCTGGTAAAGGAAATTGTCCGGGAAAGTGTGTGAAAGTGTTGAAAAACCGGGGCAATCACGCTCCACCTCTCCTGGATCTTAAGTAAACACGGACCACACCGGCCCGGATCTAAGACACCAATCATCCAGGAGAGCACGACCCCCAACACACACACACCACACACATGACACACACACACTTTCTCTTTAGCACACTTGAGTCATGCTTGAATCAGACGAGAACACATGCAACACAACCAAATTAGAATCAAACACAGTAACACGACAACAAAACAACAGCGGGCCGAGGCGACGAACAACAAGACTCATTTATCTCCGACCCGTTCGTGACTCGTTCTGAAGCGCCATAAAAAAATGTCAGAACCGCATAAACGTTTCATTAATGCCTCTTCCTGTGATCAAAGACGGGAGAGCCTTACACACACATACACTGCACTTGCTGTTGAATGTCCCCCCCCCCCCCCCCCCACTGTGGAGGGGAAATATTTTTTTCGGGAAACACTCTCGAAAATGAATACCGAATGTAACACTAAAAGGATGAGCATGTTTTCCGTGCTTGGTTGATGATGAATGACTGTGGAGAAGGTGCCTCTCCAGATCATTGTTTTCTGTTGTGGTGGAGGCTTTGACTAACTGCTGTCACCCATTTGTTTTGTCCTTGATTCTAGACTGATCAAAAGCCTGACAATTAGCCGCTTGTGCTAATCAGATACAGCGAGACCTAATCTGTCTAAATTTACATCTATTGAAGGGGTTTGTTGTTTGTTCTGACTCGATCTCTCGCTCGGATGATTCCCAGCAACAATCTTCTCCAGACAATTAGAGTTACACGATGACACTAATTGTTGTTATATGTGTCATTTCACCCAAATTACAGGTATTATACTCCGATTATACTCCTTCGATACAATGAATGGGGATGGAATTAAACTTTGCTACAGCAGTGGTTCTCAATGTGGGGTCCAGGGCCCTCCTGGGTGTCCTCAGCGAAGAAGAGAATAATTTATTTTCACTCTAATTCCATCCATTAGCGACATAATCACAATGTATGACTATTTTGGTCCTGGCTTTCATACGCTTTTTCCGTAATAAAAACACCTAAAAGCAAAAATCTTGATGGAGATTTTTAGTCTAATTTGTGTCTGTCTAGGGGTCCTTGAAATGACAAAGGTTTGAGAAACTCTTTTTTTTTAAGTATTTAAAAATGACATTCCATCTGAAAAAACACAAAAGCAACCTGTCTTTACAGAAAATGTTGGCTGTTGTGCAAAAACCACGTGTCACTGTCATGTCCCCTTGATTGCCTCTAATTTTTATTCGTGGACCACTTTTCTTTGGCAGGAACTCTTTTTGGCATACGGCTTAGTGTCAAACCTTCCCTCTTGTGTTAATATTTAAAATATTTTCCGTCCCGTAATAACAATACTGACGTCGCAAAATTTGATATGCATCGACCTGCTGATTTCCAACAGATGATTTATGTGTCATTGAGGACATATAAATGTGGTGATTGCGTTAATGGCATCCATCACCGCTGCTACTGTATCATAGGACGTGCACTGGAATACTGATCCAATAGGTTTCTCAGAATTCTGATATTTTGTATATTTTGAAGTCGGCAAAATGATTCGCCAAGATGCATCAAGTTTTAAAAACAGCCTATAAACACCATTACACTGAAAGCGATTATAATATAATCTTTTGCTTGTACATGTCCGGCTATATGCTCAATTCTTATTACTAGAAGCTCATATATTTGACAGGCTCAACATGAGTTAAACTCACTGGACACAAATTGTGTCAAATTTATTTTATTTGATGATTAAATGATTAAAATTGGACTTTATGGAGGATAATGGCGATTGTAATAGCATCTGTGAACTCTCAGCTGCTTTCTGATGACTCTGTGCCTTCATGGTGAAGCAGCACATGACCACGTCTGTGGTTTTCTTTCTGCTTTTGACACTGGCTCAGCATTCAGGCGCGGCAAGTGAGAGCAAACCTCAGGCCTGACCACCGAAACAATCCACAAGCATCTTCTGCAAACAAAGTGATCAGGTTCACTTTTCGCTGCCTCGGGGGAGTTGGTACTTTAGGCATGACACGCACATTTTTCTCCCATTCTTCACGAGTGCACACACGGCCACCTCTCAGGACGCTAAATGCATACGGAATCACAGTACTCTATGTGTGCTGGATTCCTTTCCATCCCGTCACTCTGCACCACCTCAAAACTGACAATTTAACGATTTTACCAGCTTCCTATGAAACTCCCAGCGCACGGTGGGAAATGACAGATTTGAAGTCCAGCCGGAGAGCTACGTTATAGAAGGTTTTGACAGGGCCTGGTTAGATTTTTCCCTCTTTCCTTGCCACTGCATTGCTGGCAGGGAGCAAGCCTCTTATTCAGTGCACAGGAGACAGAATTTCAATCTTCAAGGGCCATTTTGGATCCTCGTATTGTAAATCACAACGAGCAATAAAATATAATTACAAACCATGAAAACCATACGCTGAGCTACCCGTGGTTCGGGAGAGTTTAATTATCATCTGATGGTGCAAGAAAGAATATAAATGCAACCTGGATGCTGCTTCCAGCTACAGAAACTCAGGAAATGCTCTTGAAAGTTCATGTATAGTCCATATAAAGTGCCATTTCTATAATATTTCTAAAGGTTTTGTTACTGGACCCTTGTGAACTATTAAGATGTTTCTTTCAACATTTTTCAAGAATATATCATGAAAAAACATCTAACATATGAGCTCATTGCTACCATAAAAATAGCAATTCTTACCATCCCAGCTCTCCTGGCAATAACTGTATGGAACTGCCCGTCCGAAACTTTTATCATAGTCATCAATTTGTAAGTTCCACTTCCCAAGTTAAAGGAGAAGCGCATCCGTCCCTCATAGATCTCCAGAGCCAGGAACTCCGCCTTGTCTCCAGTCTGGTTATCGTGGTTGTACATAAGCAGCGCGTTGCTCTTCAGGGTAGCAAACTTGATATATATGTAGTTATTGTTGGGATCGAGAGACGGAAACTCCATGAAGGAGAGCTCCTCAAAGCCATAGCTGTTCAATTCACAGTGTTTGCCGAAAACCCCTGAGGACAGAAGCAGACCAAAAGAGGAATTAGAGCGGAAGCCAATGATTCACGGTGCAAAAATATCCAGATAAAACAGTCTCTATATGGCAATATCATACTCCATGTTTTGTAGAAATATCAAAGCAGAAATCACTGCTATTCATTTATTATCTGCAAAAAGTGACAAACTTGGAGGCGGCAGTAATGCAAAACCATGAATAATGGAGACACAAAATGAAATGGCCACATTTGTTTAAGAAATCATGAAATAATAATGGAATTTTTTTCTCTTTTGGGAGATTACACATCTGAAATTGTCCATCTTGCTTTTCAATCTATCAGGGCTCACTAATACCCTGAGTTTCCTACTATTACTTACCAAATGGACAATGACAGTAATATCCATCCACCCGATTCTGACAGGACCCGCCATTAAAACAAGGGTTACACTCACAGTGATTGATGATGGAATCACACGTTTTGCCTGGTTTCACAGAACAACACAAATTAAAGTGGATGGGGTGGCAGACAACACAGGAAAATCCGAGGGGAACAATTTCCCCACAGGCCAAGTCATGCAAAACTTTCATCACCTCACAGTTGAGAAATGCACTGTGAAAAAAAAAAAAATCTGTGCTCCAACAAATCATTTAACTTTGCACTGAGTTTAAAAATATGATTTTTTGTTGGAAAATGTCAGACATTTTTATAATGTACGATAAAAGTTAAGACTATGTAATTTCACCTGTTTTTAGTTGTGTTCCACTTTTTCTGATAAATCTTGAAACAAGTGATTCCTTTTTCAAATAGCGATCACTTGTCCAAGATGACATCATTTGATCCTAAACAACATCTTGAAACTTTCATGGGGAAAAAAAGAAATGATCTCACACAATTGGCAGATCTTTCACCCTAAGAATAATCAGATTTTCAAACTCATTGCAAGGTCAAATTACATTTGGATAAGATATATTTTTGCAGTCCACATAGACAAACAGTGTACAGGAATTGCTGAAATGTATGCAGGCAGTTTAACATCATGAACATGTAAACATAATGAATGTGCCACTGAAAATAATAACAGAATCAGACCTATGACTTTGATAATAACTATAATGGACATGGCAGATGGTACAATACAAAAAAAAAGAAAAAAAATGATAACGAAGAGCTGTAAATATATTTTGGGCTGTAAATCCTGAGAAATGTTGCTTAATGGAGATAAATTCTGCTGCCAAAAACAGACGGAGAAAACAGGAAGTTGAGGGGTTCACTGTGAGGGCATACAAACTACTGTAAGTCAATAGGTGCATTTCTCCACAAGGGTCATTTATCTTGATGAAACCTCAAGATCTATAGTCATTTTTTATCGTCATAATAAAATAGGACAGTAATGACTTGACTTGAGGCGAATATCCTGCTTCAGCCCACTGTGAAAATGTCTTTCAGATGCTGGAGTCAGCAATTGGACAGCATGCTGGATTCAAATGGCTGTTCTAAGTAATTCCACTTAAAATCCACTCCCCTTTTATCAAGGGTAATAATGAAGTGTATTCATTACATTTCGGAACTAAAAGGCCTGATTGGACCTTTTACCAAGCTGCTCATTTGTCATACAAAGCCAAACTAGAAATCCTTGATTAAAAAATCCATCTGCATACAGTTGGATTAGAAATGTATCTGCGTGTGGTCAGAGCTGTGTGCACACAATGAAATGTGATAGAGATGAACTGTGTGTGGAGTCTATATTCAAGTCCTGAGTGGGATCAGCTTCGCATCATCCTTTTTATTAAAGCAAACATGGCGGGATGATATGCATCACACATCACCCCCCAACTAGTAACACAAAAACCAAACTGCATTTGGTAGCTCGTATGCTATGCTGCTTGTATGCTATGGCTCCAACACCTCTTGGAAAGATTTAGAAACAAATATTTTTCTAGGACCAAAAGCTGCATGCCTGAATACATTAATGTATGAGTGTCAGCCTGCCCCCTTTTTTTTCCTAATCTTAACATCAGTGACTGTGTGGCCTGACATAAAATGTGACTCCTGTGTGAGTAGTACCTGCAAAGCCAGATTTGCAGAGGCAGTTGAAGCCGCCAGGGAAGTTCTGGCACAGCGCCCCATTCTTGCAGGGATTGGAAAGGCATTCATTGACATCCCTCTCACAGGCCATCCCAGTGAAACCTTCGGGACAGGTGCAGGAGAATCCCCCCACCAGATTGTGGCAGGTGCCGCCATTGTGGCAGGGTGAAGGCTGGCACTCGTTGATGTCTGTCTCACAGAGAGCGCCTGCGTATCCGGGCCTGCAGCTGCAGGCGTAGGGCTGCAGGGGGTGGTTGGAAACAAGGATCACTGGGACACTTTCTTCTGTCTTCATATCAGGCCCGACACTAAGACGCCTCTTGCAGCTGCCTCCGTTCTGGCATGGGTTACGTGTGCACGGATCATGGTCCACCGCATCTATTTGCACCCCACTCTGTCTATATAAGACGTCTTTGATACTCTGGAAGAATGTGGCCACGCCGCTGGGGTTGACATATTGTCCGTGGCCCCGTTTCACAGCTGCCATCACGAAAGTCTGGTTGTTGAGCTCAAACACCCCATAAAGCAATACCCCTGTGCCTAATCCTGCTAGCTGAGAATTGGCAATGCGTAAGAAGCTGAGGTAGTGGTTGGTAAGGAAGCTTTTGACTCCTTGAGAGTGGAGTCGGATGAGAATGCTGTTGTCCACTGTGGCATTCGTGAAGCCCATGAAGAGGACTCGAGCTGTATTGCTGACTGAACCATGGACACCGTCACTGCTACGGACTGTTAATTCAAAAGTTCCATCTGTTGAGCGGGCTTTGGAGTTGAGGTTGCATGTTCCAGTTGGGATGATAAACAGACCAGAGGAAGGAGGAATAAGGGAGCAGTGGAACCTATCCTGGATGTCAGGGTCCTGGGGTTTGACATCTCCCAAAGACCCACCAGGAAACATGTTCCCAAAATAGTGGACTAATATTTCCATTGACCTCGGCTCTGATGGGTTGTCGTTCTGATCATTTATTTTGATGTGAATTGTGCCTGTGGAGGACATCTGAGGCACCCCAGAGTCCTTGATCACAACAGAAAGGTAGAAGTCACTGATCTGTTCTCTGTCTATCTCCCGACTGGTGGTTAGAACTCCAGCAGGACTCAGGCTGAAGTAGCTGTTAGCAGAGCCAGAATTGAGGAGGCTGTATAAGAAAGGACCTCGGTTTGGTGGTAAATCTGGGTCAGAGGCTGTTAGCGCTGTGACTGCAGTGCCAGCTCTCTGGTTCTCCATTACCTCAGCGTATGAGGTTGTCAATGTTGGACCATTGTCATTGATGTCTTCCAGATTCACGATCACAGTGGTGCTTCCGGTAGCAGGAGGTATGCCAGTATCCACAGCGAGAACAGTCAGGTTATACACTGGAGTTGTTTCTCTGTCTAGCTCTGCTGCCACAGACACTTGGCCAGTTTTGGAGTTGATAGTAAAAACATTCTTATCGGACTCAGGTGCAATGGAGTATGAAAATCTGCTCCAGCTCGGGACAGAGTCTGAGTCCTCTGCACTCACAAAGGTAACCAGACCACCAGGTGAGAGACCTTCACTAACTTGCACATCGTACAGTTCTTGGGTAAAAACAGGAGGATCATTAGCATCAAGGATTGTGATATTCACAAACACCTCATCGATATCTGCCCCGCGGATGCTTCCTGCATTTTTTGCCAACACTCTAAGCGATATCTTTTCCTCTTTCTCACGGTCTAGAGAACCTGTGACATAAATCTGGCCCGTTTTCTTGTTGATGCCAAAGCCCTTCTTTCTGCTCTTCCCGAAAATGAGGTAGTAAACCACTCCATCGTCTCCTTGGTCTCGATCACTGGCGAACACTTCTCCGACCACTGTGCCTTTTGGAGCAGCTTCAGAGATTTCAAAGTAGTACTGTTTGGAGACAAAGCGGGGTACGTATTCATTGGCTCCCTTTAGCTGAATGTTGACGTTGGCGAAGCTGCAGCGCTCCTCGTCTGGAACATTGAAGGCCTTTACTGTTAAATGGTAGACCTGCTTAGCCTCGTAATCCAAGAAGCCCTGGGTAGTGATGGTGCCTGTGTTTGGGTCAATAACAAAGAGGTCGCTGTCTGATGATTGTATTACATAGGCCATTACAGCGTTAGCTCCTGAATCATGGTCTGTGGCGTTCATTTTGACCACAGTGGTACCACTTGGAACATTCTCCTGTACAATTGGGAAGTACTCTACAGGATCAAACACAGGAGGGTTATCATTCACATCAGTTACATGAACTGTCACTGTGACATAGCTGGTTTTTGAAATCCAACCTCCATCAGTGGCTGAAACTCGAAGCTCATGTTGCTGTTTTTCCTCAAAGTCCAGAGGGTGAGCAAGGGATAACACTCCAGTTCTACTATTAAGTGCAAACAGACTCTTGTCATTGCCTGAAGTAATATTGTATGTGATAAGGCCATTCATTTCTTTATCTTTGTCTCTGGCCGACAAAGTCCGTATTGCAGTTCCCACAGCAAGGCTTTCAGGTACTGTAGCTGAGATTTGGCTTTGAGAGAACTCAGGTGTATGGTGGTTTTCCTCCGTGACTGCGATTCGTAGTGACGTACGTGCAGACAAAGGAGGATTTCCTTTGTCACTTGCTGTGATGTCAATGAGGAAAATTTTATTCATATCAGATGTTAAGGATGAGGCAACAGTAATCCACCCACTTATTTTATCTAATTTGAATTTACTAGAGCTGTTTCCACCGGTTATTAAGTACTCAACCTCAGAGTTAAGGCCAAAGTCTTTTTTGTCATCTGCTACAACTCTAATCAATCTGGTGCCCACCTTGACACTTTTAGTGACAGGTGTAAAATAGCTAGGTGAATCAAACTCTGGAGGATTATCATTACTATCTACAATATTTACAATAACTGTTGTCTCACTCATCAAAGGCTTGACACCGCGGTCTGAGGCTGTGACAATGAAGCTATGTCGATTGATATTTATACTACTAGCACCTGTCGAATTCAGATATTTTAACTGCTGCTTCACAAATATCTCTCCAGAACTGGAGTTAATTCTGAAATACTCAGACTGGGACCGAATGAAATAGAATATTTTGCCATTGAAACCCTCATCAGGATCTGTGGCAGATACCTTTGTGACCAGCGATCCCACCTCTGTGAGTTCAGGGTAGTCCAGATAGTAAGACGGACGACTAAACCTGGGGGCATTATCGTTGATATCTGTTATAAATATGGTGACATCTGTGCTTACTGTCCAGCCAGAGTCATGGGCAGACACTTTGACGATGTAATGATCAGTGTCTTCTCTGTTGAGTGGCCTACTTATTGTAATGTCTCCTGTGTTTGGATTAATACTGAATGGAAGGCTAGTATCGGTTATTGAATATCGGCTAATGGCGTTTGAGCCAGCGTCCTCGTCTGTGGTGGTGACTCTTGTGACAGTATAACCCACTGGGGCATTCTCAGCCACTGTAGCACTAAAAATCTTGGAAAACCTAGGGGCATTGTCATTTACATCCAGTACATTGATGAGCACTTTGACAGCAGTGTTTTTGGGTGGCAACCCCCTGTCAGTTGCTTTGACTTTCAGAGAGTACTGAGCCACCTTCTCCCGGTCAAGCGGCCTGGTGGTTCGTATCTCACCATTGGCTCGATTGATACTGAAACTGTTCTCCTTGTTGCCATCAATGATGGCATATTCCAGCTGTCCATTAGGTCCATTGTCTGGATCCACTGCAGAGACCATAAGTACCCTTTGTGGTGACAGATTCTCCAATATCTCAGCATGGAAGGGATCCTTATTGAACACTGGGTGATTGTCGTTCACATCCAGCACATTGATGTCCACTTTCTCATAAGAGGAATAAGGCGGAAAGCCCTGATCCCTGGCCTCAATCCAGAGAACATATTTCTGAATATGTTCATAATCCAGCGCATGCCGGATTGACAATTCGCCTGTCAGTTGGTCAATGTGAAAGACGTTATCCAGGTTGCCACTGGCAATGTAGTATGACAGGGGTCCACCCCTCATAGAAGACCCGGTCACTGTTGTGACAACATGGTTGGTTGGCTGGCTCTCTGGGAATGTGAACGCATGCTCCTTCAGCTTGATGACAGGGAAGTTTCCTCCAGTCACGAAGCGGACAGTCACAGTGGTTGTATCCATTTTGGGGTTAGCACCGCCGTCTTTCACTCGGACTGTGAGGGTAACTTCTGAGCTTCCTGTCAACTTTTCATTGGCAGTGATGGCACCTCTGATGGGGTCGATCTTGAATTTCTCAGCATTGCGCCCCATTAGGGAGTAGTGTAGCTGAGCATTAGAACCTGAGTCCTCATCACTGACAGTAACAGCAAACACCAAGGACCCTGTAAACAGAAATGATAGTGATTATTAACAAAGTATTAATGCAAATTACTTTTTGTCTATGATTGTTTCCATATTAAAGACAGTGACAATGCACCATCTGAAATATTGCTTTTAACTGAAAATTACACAAAAGGCTTTGGATGATTTACAAATGTTAAAATATTGTAATATTTCCTTCTTGTGTGATATTTTTCACAATATTAACATTTAAAATTATATTATTATTTCTTTTGTTTTTTGCCTAACCTGTGAGTCTAAGCTTCATTTCAACACATTCCCTACACTAAAGTGTATCTTGGCGTGTAGTTATATGAAAGTTAATGGAGAAGCAATGTTCAGTTTTTATGCTTCACATATTTGGAACAAACTCCCAGAAAACTGCAGGGCTGCTGCAACTCTCAGGTCTTTTAAATTAAGGCTGCAGAAAAAAAAAACATTCAAAAAACAACTCTTTATAGTAAAAGAGGAAAAAAATTGGAAAACATTAGTTTAACACGTATTCAGATATGTCATTTGTTCAGTACAATAACAATGAAACTAGCTGCAAATCATAACATTTTTCAGCATCCCTGCACTGACCTGCTGCAGTGGAGGCAGGGATATGGGTGACGTAGGGGTGGTGGTGGAAGCGTGGCGGGTTGTCATTGATGTCGGCCACCGTCACGGACACAGTAGCGGAGCTGGACAAGCCCTGGGGCTGACCTCCATCTGTTGCCACAACCAGCAGCTGGTAATTGGCCCTGTCTTCTCGGTCCAGCAGGGAGCTGGTGATAATCTGTCCGGTAGCTGGGTTGATAGAAAACTGGCCATGTCCTCCGGTCAAGCTGTAGCTGTAGGACATATAAAGGAGAACAAGTTTCATTGAAGGACCTATGATTCATTTTCAAACTAAACTTGTATTGGATCATGTGTAAGCATCATGTGCTCTTTGCCTTAAAAATAAGTTAATAAAAGTTGTGAACTACACATAATCACTCTTTTTGCTCTTTTAATATTCATAGCTTCTACTGGGTGAAGTTACATCATGAGCATGTCTTAGAGCTCTAATAATTAATATCAGGTGCTTAATATGTCATTAACATTATCATATCCAATTCTCTTACAACAGTTTCTGAATATTATTTGCTGCACCGACAATTGCTCATGTTTAGTACTGTCACAATATGGTCTATAGAGGGCACTGTTTCAAGCTTCACAGAAGCACATTTAACAGAAAACAAACATGCATACATATAGTCAATAATGGTCAATATATTGTACTGGCATAGCATCATAACAATAGTTAACTAATTGAGGCATTCATAGTTATATTGTATCAAATGCAGCAACTTGTTTCTGCTTTACAGTGCACAGAATGGCCCTGTGGTTCAGACTGCCTTTTCTGCTGCCTTTTTTCTTCTGAAGTTATAGAACTCTAGAATCCTTTAACTAGTTCATCTTATTCAGTTGAATGCATTGTATTGTGGAGCATGGCATCTATAAAAGAGCAAACATTTTCAAATAGTCATTAAAATGTAATACAGTGCAAATAAACACAGACAGAGTACATACATACACATACATCACCTAAAATGAAACTCATCAGCCGGACTGAGGGGCCACATTTATTTCGCTTTCAAACAAATATCATGTTTCAGCCCTATCTCATGAATCTCCAGCAGGGCCCGGACACAAATGTAAACTGACACATACATGTACACATCACTGCATATTTTGAAAAGCTTCTTGAAAAAGCATCTCCCTCCAGAGATTGAACGACAAATTACAGAACAAAGTGTGAATGCGGAGTGGAAACGATGGTTGTTTAGATACCAGCAGTGACAAACACTGTCCACAGGAACTCGTGGAACTTGTGGTGGAACAAGTTAATGGGCTGTGAGAATCTGAACTAATAACTGACGGTAACCAGTTCTTCAGTTGGTCACCATTAAGATCCTCAAAACCCCTGATACCCCCTGATGGGCACAACTCATACTGTCATAGGCAATTAATATCCTCATTACTATGTTTTGGGAAACTGGAGCGCTGGTACCCCCCAATGTGTACCCAGTGGGGTTACTGAGAAGAGAGGAGGGGCTGGACTTGAGTCGGCGTCCGGCTTTAGAGAAGCCGACCAGAAGCTCTTGCGAGCTCCCCCATGAAGGGGCCTGTGAGTGTGAAAAAGCTGTTGTCCAGCTTGAGATTTACAACCCAAACAATGTCTTTGGGTGCCGACTAAAACTGTCCACTCTGCTCCTATGCTCCTGTTGTCAATTGCAACATCGGCCTGGAATTTCACAAAGTTGGTGATGAGGTAAAATGCCTCACTGAAAGTGTGAGACAAGCCAAAGCCCAGTCTTGTAACCTTGAAAGAGTATTTTCACACCAGGGGATCACAGCAAACTAAGACTGACCTGATTACTCACAGTAGTTACTGGAAATCTAAAATGTGACATTGATCTTTTCTGAATTGCCAAAAATTCCCTTGTTTAGTACTATGTACATGAAAAATGCATTCCTGCTTTGATCTGTATTTAAAGGTCCCATATTTGACACTTTTCCTGTGTTTTGTTTAAAATTTGCTATCCTTAATAAGATATATTTGTGGTTTTAAGATTATTTTAATCTTCTTTCTCAAGCTTCTCTCTGGAGTAAGCACGAGTTGTTTTGCATTTGTCTCATTAATAATAATGAACCTCTCCTCTGATTGGCTCAATTGAATGGGTGTGAATGGTTTGGCGTGTCACCCAGAACTGTCTATGTCCCTGATACAACTTCATAGAAGCTTGTTTTGAGACACAGTTTCTTCTCATACAGAACATTTGATTTTTTGTGCTGTCATTAAAAACAGTAGTAGACTTTTTTGTATCTGTTTTTAGGAAATTTAGGATCCATATATTTGTTCTTTGATGGTAATACTTAGAACTGAATAGAACATATATATGTACAGCTGTAAATTTGTCTTTTGCTTCGTTTGTATGCAAGGTGATACAAAAAAAATAACTAAATAAATTATAATTGTCAAACTAGATAATTTGTAAGCAATGATGCATGCTTTTAAACCACAAAAACCTTCCACAGAGAAAAAAATGTTAGAGTGATTATAATACCTTATAACACCATTGGCGCCCACATCTGCATCCGAGCTGTTGACCAATAGCACATCTGACCCAGTCGGGGCGTTCTCCATGATAGTTGTGTGGAAGACAGAGGAGGTGAAAACAGGGACATTATCATTGACGTCGTCCACCACAACTGTGACTGTCCCTGTCCCGCTCAGAGATGGGGAGCCTGGAAGCAGACAATGAGAAAACTGAGTAACAGTAGCAGTTAACTTGTTCTTATAGCTAGCACACTTAAAATAAGGATAAATGGCCTCAGAGGCCAAGACAGAAGTAAGTCATTACATTTTCCATTCAAGCCACTTTTTGTGCCACAGTAAGATGGTAGAGGGGGCACAGTCACATGTGAGCACAATTAAATCTCATATTTTGACTTCACACACGTGGCTTATTGTACATGACTTGTCATTTCCAGTGAGGGGCCACACTGAACCAATTCATATTTTTTCTGTCGTGCTCTGCCACAGTGTTCCTGCTGAATTTAATTCAAGCGAATGTCTCTGGCCATTGGTTTAGGTTTCCATCGGTCATACTGCCACATCAACACACATCAGTACAGAATACATAAAAAGGACTCAATGTCTCTGAAACCAAAGCTTTCAGGCGTCCTTCCTGGGGCCTTGGACACTCATAGATCTAATCTCCACAGCGAGGTATCTATTTTAAGGTGCACGGCGCAGAGCGAGTTAGTCTGTGGAATTTGAGCAAGGAGAAGTGCTATTTTCAGCAAAAAATCTAACCATTTTTTTCCTCCCAGAGTGGGTGACGAAATGGGGCTCGGGGGGATGGATCTAAATCAATAACAGATGAAAATGAGCTGCAATGCAGAAAAACCTGGAGAAAAATAAGTATCAGACATCTGCCGTGCTTGGGCTGCCCTTTATAATCCTTCCTTAAAAGGCACAATGTAGTGCCTCATATTACAAACATAAACAGGAGTTCAGCCTCATTGCTGAGAGCCACAATATGGGATTTGGGGACATCTTTGAAGGCTTGGAGGTATTTTGACTCCTTAACGATTTGCATATGTTTACTGCACCTGAGGATTGGGGAAAAATGAGATCCACAAGTATGAGGGAATTTTTCCATCTCTACCATCGTCGTTCCCTCCCGTGGCTTCACTCTGCAGGAATATATGTGAATATGTCAACTATAATACACCCAAATAAAAACATACACAATCCTGAGCTCGAGTCTCCTGTGCCTGTGTATTCAGCTGTTGAAAACATCAGATGCTTGAACTTGGCCTGGATTAATAAGAGATAATAAAAAACATTTGGACGGTGGCCACCAAAATTCTCTCTTTATGCGGCAGTGTGAAAAATCAAAACATAAGGAATTTGAGAGAAGAGGGTGTTGGGGCTTGCAGAAAGAAAGCTAGAGGGACGTGACAGCTCTATTGCTCAGCCAGCATGGATTCCATCACAAATATGAGAAAAATCAGGGCAACGTTATATTTTTTGCCAGTTTTTAATTATCTTTTCCCCAGTAAAGCCTCCTGAGATGCAACAATAGTAGTCAACTGGATCTGAGATCACAGAGGCCACGTCCAGTCTGGAGACAGATAACACAGATCTGAAAGTGGAGACATTTATTGTCCTACTGGATGTGACCAAATTATAGAGTAGTAGTGAAAAATGTAACATTACTATCATAGTGAACTTGTTGTTCAGGGACCAGGGTTATTTATTTCCTGGAATTGTACAAATTCTACAACCAATAAAATATCTGAGGTTCTGTACCGACAACAATCAGTACTTTCCTTAGGGAAATATGTAATACTATACATACATACTACAACATACTATAACATTGGTGTCCTTTTACAAGTCTTGAGGATTGCTCTAAAAAGGAGTTTAAAGGCTTTTGTGGCTCCATAGGGAGCTCTGTGGTTTTGATAAATTGCTTCAGGTGATGTCACCTGAGTAAATGTTAGTTGTGGCTGAAGACTCCAAGTTTGAAAATGAAAAAAAAAAAAAAAAGTAAAGTAAAGTGGAGTTAGAAAGAAGTGAGGTTACCGGACCCCTGTAGCCTGCCCCTCATCTCTGCTTGAGGCTCGCCATAGATACACACACATAGGCCTGTGGAATGCATCTCCGCTGCTGCCATCTTGCTCAGGGGTACTTATGACTCATTCCAATAATAGAAAATGATGGGTCTGTGTTCTGCTTTTCCATGTTCCAAAGAAACAAATGCAAAAACTAATAAACAGGCGATAACATTTCCAGGTGAGAAGTTGTATTACAGTATTGAATCTGATTGGTAAATACAGTCATCCTGTATGATAAATACATGCAATTTGTTACAAACCAAATCTCTTTAAAATTGGTTGAAAATTCATTATGGTTTTAATTGTGGATAGATCTCCTGCCTCACATTAGGAGGTGTGGCTTCCCCTGTCCAACATGGTAGCCATGAAGACACATCACTCCAATAAACATCTGTGGCCAATATCCTTGTGTATATATCTAAGAAGGCCTCAAGGCTAGATTAGCTGCTACTAGTAAAACGATCCAGTATTTTTGACCAATGTGTTGGCTGTTAAGTTGCCCTGTGGGTAACGTAGGAATTTTTGCATGGAATAAAAAAACAATGCATCTGGTTTTCCTGCATTGATTATGACTTTTTTTTCTAAACTATCCATCATTAGTCTGCAAAACTAAATTGCTGGTGTGTTCTCATTTAACAAAGGAAGGAAAACTTCTCAAAAATTAAAGCAGTGCTCCTGCAATTTAGTACAGCACTTTTAGCAAGAGACAGATACAAAAAACAATGTTGAGCAAGAAATGAAATCCCCCTTACAAGGTCTACAGCTGTTGTTAAGTTGCTGATGCTGAAGTCTAACCGTCCTGTGGGCAGAGCGGAGAATTTCGTTATGAACGTCAACAAATTTGAACATTATTGTGAAGTTTGAATGCCACCGCAGCTTCTTTCAGGAGGGCATGGGATTCCTCACAAAATGAGATTTGAGATAGTTTACTGTAACATCACTTCACTGCCTGGCTTTATTATAATAAACAGACATTCGACCTTAAGCTTGTCATCTATCCAGGTTTTCTGGTCAGAACAGAAGTGGCTAACATGCGCGTACAGAATAAACAGAGCTGAATTCCAGAAGCAAAATACAAACAGAGGTAACAGTAAACAATTTCTATCCCAGAAGAAGCCCAGAAACCATACAACACTAATCTTTAGTGACTCATTACCAAACGTGAGTCATGTCCTCTGCAGTTCTAGCAAAGACTTTGTCGACTTCATAAAGATCCTGTGTTTATAACCAAATATAGGCAATGTTGAATATTGAGGTGATTATGTATTTCCACCTTTTACAAATATTTGTGAATACTGCTTATAAACAACATATTTCAAAATCAGGGGCAATTTATACTTCAACATCCGATGATACATTTGGTGTTAGATGCAAAGAATTAACAGAACACCACCCGAGCGGAAAACGCACATTGCGGTATGCTGTTTAGGTAGCATCCAGTCCATACTGTATCATCATGGTGCCATTATGTAATCAAACAACCTCAACTTGTGGCTAAGGGCCCAAATAAACCCTGTCAGCAAGCTTACTTAATCACCATCATACTTGATTGTGGCCTTCTAATCCGCCTTTACTCTCCAGTCTGCACTGTCACACATGTAAAGTGATTGAGTTGACATGAGTCATCGTTCAGGAGGTTGTCATGGAAACAGATTAGCTCCCATTCCTCCTTGGCTGATCCTCTTAATTGAGGTGTGATCCAAGTCAGCAAGGTGTCGGTATCAGTTTAAGATAACCGGTGCAGAGCCTCTGCAGCCAGGCAGTGTGTCAGCAACTCACTAAGACTGTTGTTCAACGATGTTCATGCAGCCTACAGGTGCTGCCAGAATAAGAGGCTCAGAGACTTTGTCTACAAAAGCTATTAGCTACTACCAAGAGACAGTAGGAATGAAGATATGTATATTTGGTTGGTAAATCATGATTGGCGAGATGAGAAAGTCAAAAACGTTTTAAAATACAGTTTTAAGAACTTCATTTATCAGGTCTTTCAAAATCTACATTTTGTGTCCATTTGCATCTTTTGCTTTTTTTTTTTTTTTTTTTACAAAAATCATGATTTTGAAAATAATTATACATTTAAAAACATTTTGTTTGATAATGTACAATTTATTGTACCAAAACAAAAAAAAACAAACATTTTTTGGGTGGGGATAAGCCAGCTGCTACATTTTTCTGAACTCAAAGTGCCTGTCACTGTTAGCCAGTGTGGTTGTTGCATTTCAATAGCATTGTTTCCCCACTAAGAGCGGAAGTGGGCTATAGCTCCGTGTGTGTGTTTAATAGACTGCCCTCTGTCCAGGCATTTCACTTTTGCACAGGACGTGATGTCACAACCTGTTTACTGCCTCAGGAGAACAGGCGGCCTCCTCCAACCAACACTTATGCAGCCTTAGTCCCTGCAACGCCTCTGTCACCGAGGCATCAGGGACTCTGAGGCGCTGGACACTGTTACTCCGGCTAATCCGCAGTAAGTGTACAGCAAAGTCTCCCTCCCCCCATGGTGAAGACCTAGACCGTGCACTGATACTCTCAAAGCCCCCTGACGCTGCTCCCTGGGACCCTGAACCTGCGCTGACCCCCCCCACCCAGCCATTGTTGACAGCCGTGTGTGTTCAAACGGGGCATTTTTCACATCTTTCTCGGCGTATCGCTTCTCACAGCATCACGCGCCTCCATGCAGCCTCCGTACGTGCCTTCTCAGCCTCCCGGAGCTGCTCATATCACATAACCCCTGGCAGCTGTTTCCCTCCAAACCTGCTGCTGTGTAAATAGTTCAGATCTATCTTGTTACAGCATGTGGGCTGACAGATACGGTCATCAAGGAACACTATATCTTGGCAGGTATGCAAATGTATGTAAATGACAGTTGTTTCAAATAGTTATGGTCAGGGTGAGACATTCTCGAGATTCATATGACGGCGGCTGCTAAATAACAAGGTCAACATCGCAGCTAAGCATGTCATCTGTTTCCGATTCTTGAGTTTCCTTCGAATACCATACCTGTAATAGTAAGAAAAACAATCCCAGCATGCTTTTTTTATGTACAAAATAACCTCCACCGCCTTCTTCTATTTTTGGAGGTCATGACTCAACAGGAGAGGAATGCTGAGAAATGCCAGCATTCCCTCCAAAACTCCTTCAGTCTTTTTTTGCTGGAATCTGGCAAAGCCCAAAGAAGAGTGTCAGGGTCAATAATTTAGACGACTGCCGACGAGGCGGGTGTCATCTCGTGTGCCGTGGCTCAAGCGAGGGAGGATATGGGGAAGCGAATATGCCTAAATCTGGCCAGCGGATGACATCATTTTGCCATGGAAAGAGAGCTGGTGGAAATTTGCAGCAGGGAAGTCAGCTGCCTACTGGTGGCTGCCATGCGTTGTGGTTAGAAAAGTATTTTTTTCATTGGCCTTTTTTTCTCTTTTCTTTTCTACAGTAGTTCTGTAAATTTTACACTCATTGTACAGCATCTACGACCGCAGCCGTTATTTTCGCCTAATGTATCAGATGACATTTTACAGCTCTATGTGCATCGTTCTTCAAAATATACACATTAAAAGATGTATGGTCATCAGGGAGCGTGTGAGAAACCCAAACGTTTGCATTCCTGTTCCCATTTGCCGAAAGGACCTGCAATTTATCACTTGTTGCCCTAAACAGATCAAGGCAATCAAGGCCCTACCTCATCTCTGTCTGAAGTTTGTGCCATGATTATAATCTTATTCCAGGGGTTAATCTTAGGTTACTTAGGAAAGCAAACCACCATGACCTGACACTGCTCCCCCTCTGTGATTGCAGCCTCACATCATTGGCATTCAACTCACGCCGAGAAGTTATCAACACCATCGCTCGAGTTTCAAGATAAACTGTGTACTTGTACACGAGCAATTTTACTGCGGCCATGAAATTGTTTTGGAAGCAGACGCCACTCATCGCTTGCAGTCCAGCCGAGCAGGCGTGCGTGTATATTTTATCCAAATTCATCTCGCTTATTATTGCACACACAAGGAAATGGGGTTTTGGGTGCAGAGAAGCAGGCTCCCTCAATCAGTAAAGAAAATAGTGGACCTTGTGGTACCATGTTTCCATGAGGTGGGTTTTGAAAGGGAGTCACTGAGCCCTGAAGTAGTATGGATACCATAAAGGATAAGTCTGAGCCTAAGCCTGGTGATAACCCTGTCTCAGAGTTTTGCGAAACTTTTCACCATGAGAAGACATCAGACCGATGGTATTCAGATAACTGCTTTTTTATCCCATGAGCAGCCATTACACTATGGGATAAAACAGAAAGTCACTGGCGTCAGTGCACCTCATTTCACACAAAGTCAGCAACTCAATCCGTCAGGGAGCTCAAAGCGCTCCGTCTGCACGAGGATTCCTCCCTGCTTTTAATTTAAACTAGAAACACCATCACCATTTAATTAATCACAGCACATTCCCTTCAGGTCCGTGAACGACACACTTGGGGCTGCAACAACCAAAACAGGGCCCTCTGTTTGATATTTCACAATAATCCCGGAGAACTTAAAGCGGTTGTTAAACCAGCGGTGGGAATGATATTCAATTCTGTCTGATAATATTTCATTGCAGCGTTTCTGAGCTCGGACTTAAGAGGTTCGTTTCAGCGTGGATCACGTATGGAGAAAATGGGAACGCGTAACACCCCCCACAGCATCAGTGTCCAAAATAACAAGCTTTCAGGACCCTGGGACTAAACTGGACCAGCTGACCATCTGTTGCCTCCTCTTCCAATCTTAAAGGTCCACAGACAGTTTTCTCTGTAAGCCTCTCAGCCAATTGTCTAGCATAAACATATGGCAGGGTCTAAGTACCTTATTAGTGTACATTACCATCGGACAAATCACATTAACCTCTAGGAAGGTGCCTCGGCCATACTTTCTGAACAGGATAATGACAATGACAATTAAGCTATCTGTTTTCTGACCGCTGCAGCTGCTATGAGGGCAGACGCTGCTGTGAGACCATGCAGAAAGGTGATTTGAAGAAAACAGCAGCACCCAGCTCCTGGGAAAGGCTGCAAGTTGCCCTGAGTTGCTCAGTCTAAGTTGTGCTAAGAAGCAGGTTTGAGTGTCTCCGCTAGCGGAGGAGATAATCCTTTGCTTCAATATATGATTGTTTTTTATCGGAAAAAGGAGGTGCACACAGGAAGGATATCACTGGGATGTTCAAACAACCGGATTCATTAAAGTGTAAAGTCCAGAACGGGTTGACTTAGGGAAGATGGATGAATGTGTGAATTTATGTGTGACGGTCCATCTGTGGCCCGAAGCTTAAGGCTAAACGGTTAATTACGGTTTATGGACTGCGGCTAGATTGTGCTCTTAAGGGGCAGCGTAAATAAAACACATCATTACTCGGAGAGGATAGAACTGGCTGCCATAGAGGCTAAAATTGACATTTTTCCGCTTCCGAGAACCTGTTGCTTTGCGACAAAGCTCCTTTTAATGCAACCCCGTCCAACACCCGTGAATGGCCTCGGCGGAGCTGAGTGCCGGGTTGCGAGCTGTCCCACTGCACGGTTTGCCAAACATACCAGAGTAAACAGAGGTTTTCTCACAGTTAACAAGCAAAACGAGTGAAAGGGATATCTCAGCAGAACAATTTCTGTTGTTACCCGGTAAGAAGGGGAGAATACTTCTAATAATAACCTCAGAGGCATTCGTCAAATTAAACCTAAAATAAATACAGCTTGCAGGTTATTTATGGAGTGCCGCGTCTGAATGATTTTGCATAATTTCTTCCCCATATGTTAGGGATAGAATTTGGTGGTTTGCAAGGAACCAAGGAAGGCCAATCCTCAGACAGAAAGGGCTGTTTGTTTCTTATATTATATGGGCACATTGTGAAATAATGAAGTGATTTTCCTTTTGTCTTCCTATTACAATTGTGCTTTTATATGCTGTGTTGATGAATATTTGGAAATTTCTGTTTTAACGGTGCATCTGTGGACCATTCCCTGAAATTTTGTCCACTCAACAATACCAACAGATCATAACCTGTGAGAGAATTGGAAACCATACACTGGCACTATAACCTTCTCATATTACAGCTCAGTAATGTTCATGCATGGGCCATATAAATCTGAGTTTTGAAATACGCAATCATGCACGAATGACATACAAGATTTTTAAATTGAAAATCAAGTAATGAACAACTATAACTAGTTACGATATAAGATTACAGCATTGTGAGAACATGCTGTGCTAACCAGGAGAAACAGAGAGAACAAACATCATTAAAATGTGGATCTTGCCAGGCTGGAGCACTAATCGTCCAACCCACACCACCTTTTTTAAAACCTGCTATTACTTACCAAAACTATTTACATAAACATCCAGATCCAGCGATTGTTAAAGGGTGTAGTACCAGGGAGTGGAACGGGGAAAACAGACGATAGGAAAAAACCCGTGCAAAGACCACATTGTTACTGCAACGTCTTTTAAGAGCTGATCCAGAATGTTACTGCTCTGTTAAAGTTCATTTGAGGAACCTGATATTTTATTTGGCTAAGTTTTTGTGTTGCCACTAGACTGCAGACAGGCTGAAAGCTTAAAAAAATGGACCCCATTAAAGATTTATTGTGGCAGGCGTTGGATGGCGATCTAGCAATGTCCTGGCCACGTTTTACCATCGTTATCAGTGTTCGTACAGGACTTGAGTGTGTTTTTATTTTTCAGAAAGAGTTGGACAGATATATGTTCAGGTAAAGATTTCCTTGTTGTTCTTATGCATAACTCAATGACAGACCGGAGATTGACATTTCCCTTTTTAACCTATCAAGTCAGTGGAAAAAAAACTCAGAAACACTGGAGGGTGTACATACCAGATTCATGGGAGCCAATTAAGAGCATAAAAGATCCTGCTTTTAAAAGGGGATGGTCATTAAAATTCTTTATCTTCTAAACGGTCGTTTAGTCCCCCCCTTCCCCAACTCCCCAATACTTTCCTTCACCCACCTGCCAAAAGCCATATACAAACAGTGCAGCACTATGGAGTGATGTGCTGGAGGGATGTGAAAGACATGGGATTTCTATGCGACCGTATCCACCATAATAGGCATGGGCTGGGGGATTTACTGTGCCTTCTCTTTAATAAATGTGACCAAACGTGGTGCATGTCAATGCACCCTGAGGATGCTCTCACCACCACACGCAGACTCACAAAAACTCTCTATAAGCAAAAACACACACAAATGCAAATGCATAAAAAACACACAAACAGAAAATGTATGTGTGCATAAATCTACCTCAGCTCCCGTCCTAAGATGAAATGTTCTCAAACATTGCTTAAATATTTAATTTGATCATCTGTTGCAACATTTACTTCATAATGATAAGTTTGTACTTTCAACTAAAGGATTCTACAAAAGACAATGAACCCATTGTTTAATATGTTATAGTGAGAATACTTTCTGTCCGTCCAACACTGATATTTAAAGAATGGAATACCTATTACATCAACTAAGAATGAAATTAATATCCATGTCAATGTGTACAAATTACAAACAATAACAACTGATAAATCAGTGACTTAATTCATCTTTAGCAAGCACTTAATTCAAACAATAAAGCCGAACAGCTTAATACACAAAAAATATCTTCTTCCATCACAGATGCTCATTTAAAGCCATTCCAGTAACACTGCTTGGTTAAGTACTTTACTTTGCGACTCTGTTGGAGATCTCATTGATTTACATTCTTCCATGGGGGCATGACAGCTAAAGCAGTGGTTTACAAATCTAATTTCCCTGCAGCTGATCCCAAATGTTGGACCAGCAGTAGGATCACTCTGAGACACCACGGTCCCCCAATATCACCCTCAATCTGCACAACTAAGTTAACTTATAAATGCTGCAAAAAGCTTTCCATTAAAATCAGGAAGAAAATCTGAAAACAAAAAAAAAAAAAGAAAATATCCCAGGTCTGATCTTTAGGTTTCTTCTCAACAAGACTTCTTGTAAAACACCTTCATAAACCTTGTATAGATGCCACATTACAGGGCCTGCGCTCAGAATGTGAAATAATGACAGAAGTCTGCCAAATTCCACGAGCCAGAACCCATTATGAGAAGCAGCGCCCGGTGAGCTCTTTTGTTTCCATCCATTTCATGACAGATTTCAGTCAGCACAACAGAGAGAGTTCTGAAACTCTGCTTCGATTAATGAGTTTACCTTCACTGAAAATGCTGTAGAGCCTGTCTGCCAGTACATGGAACGCTGTCTGCTCACAGAACAAGTAAAAAAAAGAAAAAAGAAACTCATCTGTCTGATCATATTTTATGGAACACATGTGATAAAGTACTAAATTGTCTTTTCTGCTCATGATTAACTGTTAGGCAAAGAGATTGCTGCATGAATACCAAATACAACAATACAACACACTTCATGACAGACAGATACTGAAGCTTAAGTCCTTGTCTGACAGAATAATACTTTTACAGACAGAAACTCTTACAGTAAGAACCGGGATGATAAATCCTCTTGAGTCTCTTTTCTCTTTGGAGTTATAGTACCCATGTACTACTAGGAATAGAACTAGTCAAATATGGGAAGACTTTAACATGTTAAGATGAATGTCTGTGGTTGAAAATGGGTCATGGTAGACAGCAGACTTGGAGACATGTCTGCACCATCCACCTTCAACATTTCCTGCCAGATCGCGCCTGGGAGAACCATTTCCCTTCCACCGTCTCAGCCGAGGCCTCAAGAATGTGAGAAAATGCTGCCGGGTAATTTGGCCTGTACTATGATTATGGGGTTTTTGATATTTTGATATTCTACCCCAAATCCTTCTTTCTGCCTCTCACCAACATTGTACTGAAATGTCTTGTCAAAATATTTTGGAATTGTTGTCAGGGCTCTAAATATGGACTCCTTGTGAAGTGTACAAAAAAAAAGGACTGAGTTCTAATTAGTATGTTCGCTTGTTGGGCAACTTTGTCCATGTGGCACAAACCTCTAAACAGTATATGAAGCAAGAAAATCTAAACATACATGAGAAAATACACTTAATTAATGTTATTTAGACTTGACTATCTGAATATTTGTCTTATTAGTTTTTAATTAATATGCTCTTTTATAAAAATATGTTACTCCAAATATCACCACCTTACACAGAAATATACTTTTTTGCAAAATGACAGATATTTGGTTATAAGAAGGTCAAGTATATATATATATATATATATATATATATATATATATATATATATATATATATATATATATATATATATATATATATATATATACATGAAAATCCCACCCCCCCCATTAAATCTGCCAATCAGAGCAGAGGCTCATTAATATTAATAAGATGGACACAAAACAACTTTTTCTTTTGATTTTTTTTCACTTTCTTATTGTTTTGCTAATTAAAATCACACATTTATTATTGTTGTATATTCTACCAAAACTCCAGGGAAAGTGTAAAATACAGGACCTTTATATTTCAAAATGCTTTTTTTTTTCAAAAACAAGACACTACACAACATTGCCCCAATTCTCACCAAAAACTGCGCGTGGTCAAAAATACACAGCGTTATGAATGGTCACATGGTCAGTGCAGGAATGAAACAGAACCACCCTCAGACCATGACGGCTGTGCCAGAGCAGCTCGGGGGAAACATATACTTAACTGGGATACCATGTGATTTGGCTGCAACGGGGATATGCATGTACTCCCTTTAACTGCACATTAACCGGCCTCTATGCAATAACAAGTTAACCTTTTATCTGGCTATAACAAGCTCTACCGCCGTATCCAAATAAACAGAGGATGCTATTCAATCGAACCCGCTGAAAAGGACTACTGGGGAATAGGTCAAAAAACACCCACTATTTTGCAAGCTAAAAACTCCTGAATGTTTAGGTTATTGTGCCACACAAAACGAGCCCTGTGCACACTGTGAAATCAAAAATGCTGTTTGTTGACATTGTTGTTAGTTCATGAAAATATTCCTTTTCAGTTTGGTTTTGCCGGCTGATTACAAAATATGTCGGAGCTTTGCTAAAAATCAACAATGTCCATGTAAGGACATATTACATGGTGCTCAATCCACAGCAGATACACCAGATCATGGATGATAAGTTGAGCAAGTTTAATGTGGTGCAAGTTCAGATGTAAACAACTGATTTTGGAGCGTTATAAACTGAAACACAAGACTGCAATACGAAAATCATCTTTTACTTAAAAGCCGTTAAGCATTTCAAGATGGTGTGTGATCACAGCTCCAAATCCCTGCTGCAGTTGTACCTGAGTCTGTGGCTGTGACCAGCAGGATGTATTTCCCCTGAGCCTCGCGGTCCAGAGTCTGGGTGAGACTTAGCTGGCCGCTGGATGACAGGCTGAACGCTCCCTCATCGTTCCCACCGCTGAGCATGTAGCTCAGCTGACCGTGGGCACCTTGGTCGTCGTCCCTGGCAATAACCTGGAGAAATAGGAAAATGGGATATTAGAGATTTCGACAAATCTTCCTTATTTGTCCATCTCCAGTAGCAGGTGAACAGTTTGTCTGGAATTAATAGAAACACTGGAGAACTTTAACTCATAGACAGGAGTGGAATACAGACATGGAACCTTTAAACAAGTACAGTTTCATCAAAAAAAAATGTAGTTGCATGAAAATTATTAAAACACTGAAGAAAGATACCTCTCAGAGTCTTGTATTACTTCTTGTATTATATTAATTGATTCCTATTATTATTAATGCGTTAAGATATACTCGGCTTTATAATATGTAGCAGTAGCAGTTTAACCATATTGTTAGGTTAATAATTATATTGTATTTGTTTATGCAATATTTCCATGTAAAATACAAATTTGCAAGGGAGCAACTATATCAAATAAAAGTAGTGGACTATCCAGCAATGTACACTGATAGTGAGTTTTTCTATCACTTGCGAAAAATGTGTGTTTTCTTACTGACATAATTGATTAGTTGACAGGGTTATCTTTGGGAAGAGCAATGCAGTGCATTCTTCCAAACTAGCATTTTACATTATTAGTTTTTTTTTTTTTTTTGCTAGCGGAGCTCTTGCAAGGAAAATACCACTGAATTTGGATAACCACACCATATCAAACCTGGCTGAGTGTATGCCTTTTTAGATTCTTTCAACTTCAACTGAAGGTTAATTACCATCACAGTGCTCAGTGGCACTATGTAGGTAAAATGTTGAGTGAATGAAGATCATTACTTATTCACGTTGTCTAATCAGACTTTGTCACGGAAAAGAAAACCAGAAAATTGCCAGGAATTTGTCCTCCACCCTTTAGGGGGATTTGAGGATTAAGGACAGGCATTTGTTTAATGGATTTCTGAATATGAAATGATTGGCCTGTCTCATTTTCTCCTCATGCTGCAGCATTAAACTACCCCACTGGTGTGCCCAAACAACGTGTGGGCTCCCCAGCCTTTCACATAAGTGTAGCCTCATTTCCTCACAAGGTATATAAGCAAAAGAAAATGGAATCGCTCCGTCACTGGAAATCAGTCCTTTCCCTATAAATGTATGGCTCATTTAAGTCATCAGGGTGGTTAGGACGTTAACTGCTTCGTCATGCAATTTAGCCACGTTTCATATTTCGGTGAAATTCTATAAAGCCCTAATTGTGCAGAGCAAATTGCCATCATATATCATTTCTTTATCATTTCTGTCAAGTATTTGTCATGGCATTTAGCAAAATAAGACCACCGTGTTAGTGGTTTAGTACCCTGATACTCCTCACATACCTGCACTTATTAAATTAGTATTGGTCTACTACAAATCTGGTTAAAGCATTAGCTCATTTAAGGTTTTAGGACTGTTATACAAACCACTGCTTTCTTTTCACTCAGCAAGTCCTGTCTGTGAATGTTAATGATATCGTAAAGACAGAGAAAAAAAAAAAAAAGCAAACATACTGACCTGCAGAATATTTATTGGTAGGTTCTCCAGGTTCTCCTGAACATTTACGGTGTAAGGAGAAAGCTCAAACTCAGGTGAGCAGTCATTGACGTCCAGCAACACGATATTGACTGTTGCACGGTCCACCCTCGGGCTGCTGCCGCGATCGGCAGCTTGGACGACCAATGAATAGGACGATCTCGTCTCACGGTCCAGTTGTTTTGCCACGGAAATCATCCCTGTTACTGAGTCGATCCTGAAATCAGAATTGGTGTTGCCCCCTGAGATAGAAAACCGGATCTGCCCGTTGGTGCCCTCATCTGCATCCGTGGCAAACACCTGGATAATATCTGTTCCGGTCAAGGTGTTCTCCTCAATCTCTATGTCATAGATATTCTGTGAAAAGCTCGGCGTGTTGTCATTGACGTCCAGAACCATCATGGTCACATCCATGGTCGAAGACATCCGAGGCTCGCCTTTATCGGTAGCTACGACTGTGAGGGTATAGTTGGAAAGCTCCTCTCGGTCCAGTTCCCCTACCAGCCTGACATCACCATCGATTGTACCGATGCTGAACTTGTTACCAAAAGGTCCTCTGAGGGAGTACTCAACGTAGCTGTTGGGCCCGCTGTCAGCGTCAGTGGCTTTGGCCGTGAAAACCACTGTGTCCACTGGCGTGTTCTCCTGAATGTAGGTCATCTTCTGGGAGGTGAAGGTCGGCCGGCAGTCGTTGACGTCCAGGAGAATGATCGACACCTGGGCAGTGCTGGTGAAGCGGGTCATGTGAGGTGGAGCCAGGTCATTGACTGTAACCACCAGGTTGTAGAAGGACTGGGTTTCCCTGTCCAAGGCCTTCTTGGTTTGGAGAACTCCATCTTTGGTGATGTCAAAGTGGCTCTGGGGATCACCTGATGCAATTTTGTAAAGGAGCTGAGCATTTGGGCCTGAAAAACACAAGAAATAGATAATTAGATGATATTAATGTGTGATCATATAAACATACAGAACTGAAGTTATGTCTTACTCATGGTGGCCTTTTAGAACTACACTACAGGCAGGTAACAGTTAGTGTAATGTTGGTTAGAAGACAATGACACAGACAGAAGGTCCAACATCTAGACATACTGCTAAGTTTGTGACTTTCTTTGAACAGAGACTGAACACAACTGATATCAACATTATCTTGTAGGATGAACCAGAAATAAATAGGATAAACTTTAAAGGGGCAGGGTTCAGCCTTTTCATTGTTTATATGCTACATTTTCAATCTTTAGAGACAGAGTGTATTCATAAATATACATTTTGCAGGTGACACTGTCAACAAAAAATAATCTACAAGGACTTTTATATGGCCTTGAATGAAAAAAAAATCCAGATAAAAAACACATAGTACAATATAGTGGAGGTCAAACTCTGACTGTCATCCATTGTTCCAGATGACATTGTTATATATATTTTATGTGTCTGAGTTAGCCCTATATGCATTATCACCACCCATTTCCACAAATTGTGCATACAACAGCTGGTGCTCTGGCTGCTGCTCTTGTCCTCCAAGTGGACGATCCATTCATGTAGCATGACAGATTACTATCAAAAGAGAAACACCGCTGCAAAACCACTTCCGAAACTGATAGTGCGGTTGTGGAGTTTTGGAAAATCCCTCCCAATTGAAACATTTATTTAAATAACATAACTACACTGTGACCGAATGAATGGACGCAGTAAATTATCTAACTTTGAAATCTGGCCTAATCCGCAGTGCTCCCCTGGAATTGGGGGTTAAATTGAGCGTCTGTAATTCAACTCAACGGGGTATTCATGTGGAAAGCGCCGGCACCTTCCCACACTCCAGCATATATTTACAGTACACAAGTAATCCCTTATCAAAAGCATGAGTGCTACTTCCATCCGAGTTTAGGCTACTCCGTCTGCAGACAAAGTCTCTGGGTTGCAGGTCAGGCCTTAGGAAGTGCTAACAATGGCACTGTTTTATTTTGACAGTGGAAAGCGGCGACTTCATATCTGAGAGGAGGACACGGTCAGATTATGTGGACAGTGGAGGAAGAAGCCAGAGTCTGGTTGAAAAACTAGGCAGCATATTTCCCAGGAATGTAGGTCACAATAACCACATTAGGCCTGGTTGAAGCGGTAATTACAGCAGGACGAGGGCAGCGGTGACTGTTCAAATACCACACAGCACTTCACAAACACGGAACCCACCACCTGAAACGCAGGAAAAACTCCATCCACTTAATCACACAGCGAGGATGCTGCAGTTCATCAAATCAATCATGCGTGACATGAAAATAGGAATGAAAAAATAAAATGTAGGTTTGAGAGCTTCTGTGTAACCAACTGTCATAACAAAATGACAGGCCTACATTAAATTAATCTCCTACGGCTAACTCACACTTGATTTATACACTACGAAAGTACATTAATGGCTTCAAACTTTCTCACAGAACATTTTCCTTTTAATGCTGTGTTGCCTCTGGGATACTTATCCTGGATTTAACTTAATTCACCTACAATCTAAGATAGCAGTGTAACTACAATTTTGGCAGTAGACTTCAATGCTTCTACATATGATGTAGTATATAAAAATCTCCAGAGCCAAATTTTCCCATAGACATGTTAATTTTCCACTGTTTTTTTTCATCATCATTGTCAAGCTGTCACATGTACAAAGAAATAAAATAAGAAAGAAAAAAAAAACAACAACAACTTAACATTAACATTATTTAGATATTCTGTTGGGTAAAATATTTACATTAAAAGCTCAATCTAAATATATTTAATCTCCAATATATTAAAAAAAAACAAAAAAAAACATAACGTGTATTTTTTTGTTCTTTTTTTCCACCAAGTTTGTTATGTATATATTTGACAGATATATGGCACAAAGAAATTGATAGAAAATGTGTTATTATGCATGAATTTGCACTTAATTTATTTTATATATTTCAAGTTTTATACATTTTTGTTCCACTTTATGTGTTTATTTAAAATTCAAATTCAAAATATTCTTTAATTTCTGTTCAAAATATGTTGTTGTTCTTACTGTAATGGCCATTGATCAACTGTAACATATATTGTTACATAATTAATGACAAATGAATTGAATAAATAAAATTTTGTGTTGTAATTTTAATAAATATTGATATGACTTTCAGTTATCAATTATTCTGTCTTTTATTTAAATTTATTCATTTATTTTATTTAAATTATTTAAATCCCACATATACAAACCATCATCAGCATCACTGGCCCCGACAGTGACGATACTGGACCCGGGCGGCAGACTCTCTGAGACGGACGTGCTGTACACGCTGGTGTTAAAGACGGGCGGGTTGTCGTTCACGTCCAGAACGTTGAAATACACCCTGACCATGCTGGCCTGCCCGCCGCCGTCCTGTGCCTTCGCGGTCAAAATGTAGTACTGCTGGGTCTCGTAGTCCAGCGGACGTGTCACATTGAAAACCCCCGTCACCGGGTTTAGGAGGAACGTCTCATCCTCGTCGTCCTCCTCCAGCGAGTAGGTGACCTCTCCATTCACCCCTGAGTCAGAGTCGCTGGCCAGGATCGCTGCCACGATGGAGCCTGCAAGAGCCAGATAGGTTGTAAGAGGCGAGAAGCTCCATTTTACTGCTCTATACGGGCTTTCAGGGTTATTTATTAACTCCATGGTGAGAAGTGTTTTGAATGTTTGCATTACTTAAAATGGCCTAAATAATAGATTTTGTTTTTAAGAAATATAAGAACAAGTTGTAAACAGTATTAGGATAGTTTCATTCTATGTAAGTCAATTAGGTTTTATGCACTAGGAATTTTCCATATTTGCATATTGTTGCCATATGGTGACAAATCTATTTTAGCAAACTTATAACATAAAAATTGAATTAACTTCAAGTTCATTTTCTTATTTGGTGAAAACTTTACCAAAAAAATACCACCTTTGGTTGTAAGACTGACCACATGTCAAATGTCCATGAACAAACAGGAAATCTTGGTCTTGTGACCTCATAAATTGTATGTCCTTCAAAATAAAAGCTCCCTTTTCACACCTAACTGGAAAAACATAGATTTTATATCACAGCTTTTTAGAAAAATTAAGATAAATTAATTGTTTCCATAGGGCAACACTATGCAATAACGCAGACTCTGAAATGACTTTGCCAATTACTATAATAACAGAATTATTTGGTCTATAGTGTTTTTTTTCGAACGAAAACTCCTCCATTTAGTAGTGTTGAATGATGCCTTTAATATGAAGATAGTGAGCAAACAGCTACTGATAAAGTGTGTTTTTTAGTTCTTTCATGGTCATATTTTAAAGTCTTTGAATTCTTATATAATTGAAAATAACTCATGTGTCTCTTCTTTATTTTGTAACTAAAGCTGCGAAGGAGATGAAAAGGTCTGAGCCAGACTGTTGTCAGCCTCATCGTAAATCCTGCTGGTTGCTGATAGATTTCCATGTAAATCAAATATCAGTTAATGTCTCTTTGACCTCTAAAGCTCTTGATTTTCCCCTTAAGGAAGATACAGAAGGATTTGGGAGTGCTTCATGGCATATAAAGTTCTTCAAAATATGTTAAAAAGAAATAAACTCTTATAAACTACCACAAATCATCTGCCCCTTAATAATTTGAGGCTCTTGATTACATTAACAGAGCCGCCGAGCTGAGCCTGAGGCCTTTTGCAGATGACAAAACACATACTGGCTTCACTCTCCTTTTGTATGTGTTTGGATGGTTCATCCAGCGACACCTGGACTTTACCTGCTGCCATGTCTTCAGGGATATCAAACGAGTATGTTGCTCGAGAGAACTTTGGCATGTGGTCGTTGACGTCCTTCACTGTGATGTTCAGCCTCATGTCCGACGACTGTTTTCCATCGTCTGCACGGACCAGGAGGGAATATTTCGAACGCCTTTCCCGATCCAACTTTTTGGTTGCAATCAAATCACCGGATTCGGGGTCGATCCGAAAACTGTCATCTGCCCCGCTGATGATGGTGTATGTCACAAGAGCATTTGGACCCTGAGGGGAAAGAGGAAAATAAACATTAGATTATGATTTGCTTAAATCTACACTGCTTGGCCAAAACCAAGAACCATCCAGATTCTCCTATTGGTTAATTTCTACATGGATGATTATCTTTCAGGTGGCAATATGTTATTAAACCCTAAATGATGCAATGAGTAGCTTCTCATTTCTTAATCAACCATGTGGAAAAACACATCCCGTCATTGTAGAAAACATGTTAGTCTGTTTGAGAAGAGTCAAACCATTGGCATCAAGCATAGAAAACAGATAAGGAGAAGTGTGCGCTAAACTGCCTGCCCAGGTTCTCAGTTCATCCAGCTCATTCTTTTCTTGTGGAGTTTAGAGCAAATCAACCAGACTTCTTAGTTGGTTTTGAACACATATTTGGTCCAACGCATTATTAAAAACTGGAAGGACAATGGGGAACCAGGGTGATGGAGCATCAAGGTAAGAAGAAAAGCAAATGAAGTGAATGACCAGGTTATTCTATCAATGGATTGTTTCTTCCCTGATGGCTGGAGCATATTACAAGATGATGATGCAATGCCAAGATTCATCTGGCTCATTTTTGATGGAATGGTTTTAGCGAGCATGAGACATCATTTTCACAAGTGAATTGGCCACCACAGAGTACAGACCCTCATACCATCGCGAATCTTTGGTGTGTGTTGGAGAAGACTTTGTGCAGTGGTTGGACTCTACCATCCTCAATACAAGATCTTGGTGAAAAATGAATGCAACAATGGATGGAAATAAATCTTGCGACATTGCAGAATCTTATCGAAATAATTCCACAGCAAATATATGCTATAAATAAAGCTAAAGGTGGTCAAATTAAATGTGTGTGTGACCTAATTTTTAGGTGTGATTTTTTTTTTTTTTTTTTGGCCAGGCA